>CM068318.1:17729370-17896870 GCA_034766995.1 Acanthacorydalis orientalis | reverse complement strand
AAACAAAGAAATAGAATTTTTTTCCACTCTGTACGAAAATGTGTCAATGAAGAATCGCTTCAAGTATATTTTATGTCCAATCCAAAAAAAAAAGAAAATTACCACTTCTTTGGTATTTTAATATTAATATATTTTGGAATAGAAAGTAATTGGTTTTGTTAGATAAATGAATAAAAACATAATTGGTATAAATTATTTGTATTGCTGTTTGTTTAAAATCACTGTAAATTATGTTATACTTTGAGAATTCTTTGATTATTTTGTGAAACATATTCATAAATATTGTGACTGGAAAATTAAAATGTTTAGATTTAATAGTTTTCAAGTCAGTTCATAATTATTTTTGTTTATTACTTGGAGTGGTAAAAAATTGAATTCATTGTAACAGTAGAGATCATTTCAGTCTCAATAGTAAATTAAAAAAGCGATATACAATGGCTAAAGTTGGAAACTAAAATGTTATTCTTGATATTGATTTATTAATTATTTAATAATGATAAATGTAATTTTTAAGATAATTTAAAATAATAATAATATGATTATCAGATGAATGTTAAGATTAATATGAACACGAATGTTTCGAACATAATCAGTGTGGAGGTGTAGATTGTTGCATTTATATTTTCGACTTATTAATTATTAAGTACTTTTACTCGTAGTTAGTAAGTATTTTGATTTTCATACTACACTTCTATGCCAATAAAAATAAATGGGCTAGTTATTAATTTGGAAATCTATTATAAAATTTAGCACTAATAGTTTTTCAATCCTGTGTTCATAGTGTCTGTTGTGTAGTACACGATATTCTCGACGTTAAGTTAATGAAACGATACTATTTTAGATTTTTTTTTATAAATATTAAAAAATGAAATTGATTGCTAATAAGATTCGTTTGTTTTTTAAGCGATGTTATTTATTTTATTGAATACAATAATTGCATTTACAAAAGAGATTAATGCGAAACATTAATGCCTCTGTATTTTACAATAGAATTATTTTATATATATATATATATATATATATATATGTGTGTATATATATATACATGTATGTATATATATATATATATACATATTTATATACACACTAACCTGTATACCAATAGGGACATTTAAAATTTAATTTCAAGTTATAATTTACATTTAAAAACCATTAAACTGTTTAATGTTCTTTATAAATGGAAACTTCTTTGTGTAATAATTTTATTTATTTAAAGTACATTTCTGTTCGAGTTTAAATATTACATTTAGATATATTTATATGGATTTTTATATAAGGTCTTCTAGAATAATTTATTTATAAAATATGAATTTCATTAAATATCTGTCGATACAAAAGATAAAAAATTTTGTTAAAATGTTATTTACTTCTTTGTATATTTGTTTATAGTGGTTTTATCTGATTGTGTGTATATAATATAAATATATATATATATATATATATATATATATTATAATTTATACTATTATTGTTTGAATATATAAATTACAAATGAAGAATAATTTATTTTTAAAGAAAAAAATTAGTGTATTTATTCGTTTATTTAAAATTTCAACTAGTGTATAAATTTTGTAGAACAATTAAAATTAAAAAAATACGACACCGAAAAAACCATTAAGAATACGAGATTACAGCAAATAGATGGTAGAGAAAAAACATTTTAGAAACTTTAGAGGATAAAAAATATATGTACAGAAATATTTAATATACTCTTCTTTCAGTTTTCTACATTTTTAATGTAGATGCTGAGTCTGTTCCTTTCGGCTATCTTGTTATACATATATATATATATATATATATATATATATATAATGTAAAAAGTGTATATAAGAAATGTATTGCGGCTGTAATAACAAGAACAGTGTAAACCATGATGCAAGCTCGGTAACTCTGTCGTTTCTACGCGATAATCTTTAAAAATTAGCGCTGCGCTGCGATTAAAGTAAACGACATTCGGACCGAGTGCGACAGAAACATTGTCGTAATAAGATGAAAATCATTCGTTACAAAGATTTTTCGGTGCTATTTAAAAGAGAGTAAAACGACATTAAGTGGCCGAACCCGCTAGCCCGTTCCTCCGAGTCCGCGACTCGCTCGGATTCATGCATTTCGTTTCTGGTATATTGTGAATGTGAGTACGATGGTGTGGTAGAATGAATCGGAATGAATGTGGGAGGACGAACGAATGGACGAACGAACGGACGAACGGCAGTGAGAAGAGATGGGAGCGGCCATTAACAACCCGTTTCCGGTACGGGATTTATTTAATTGTTCGTTCTTTGGCTGGAAGGAGTTCGTAACTCTTATCTTAAGTAAATTCCATTAAAGTCACCGACGAATGGATTGCCCGTGACGTAACGACGTCGTTATAATAACGTCGTTTCGTTTTAATGTCGTTGTACGTGAATGGTTCGATTGGCGGTTCTCTATTCTCAAGATTTAAGAATATTAATTAAATATGTTCAGCGATATACATACATAAGACATCTCTCTATATATCCCGTTTTATTATTATCTTTCCTTCTCTTTATATATATATATATATATATATATATATTTATATCTGTATTATAAGTTAATAGTAAAGTTAATATTATTCAGATTATTCTCAACCTTTTCCTATCAACACATTACATCTCCAATGCAAGTATTTAAGTTTGTATAAACTCTAATTATTTTTAAATATTTGTGAATTGCTTAAAATTATATTAGACTTACTTAAATTTACGTACGGATCTCAATTTTTACTGTTTAAATATTTTAGTAAAATATTTTAATAAAAAATAATTATTGGGATTGTTTTTAAATTACATATTATCAAGATGAAAATCATAGAGCATCTGTTGAAAGAATTCAGAAAAGAATTGTTGATGTAACAGTTTGTAAAACAGTATTTATTATTAATGTATTTTTTATTTAATTTTTCTTATATATTTCGGTTATATCTAATTTTTTCCTATAAAAAACAAATTTGACTATAGGAAATAATTTGTTAGGTAAACTGCAATTTTTAAAAAATGCTTTTTTTTATCTGATGATATATTTTGTTTGCTTAAAAGCTAAGTATAAATAAAAATTTACAAATTGTAAGGTTTTTAAAGAATTTCTTATTTGTATATATTTATTTAAATTTTATTAAAACGTGTTTTAAATAATGAAATATCGTATTTTTAGCAAATACAATATTATATTATATTTATTTTTATATTAATACTTTCACGACAGGCGTCACGTATGCGTGACTTTGTCTGCTAATAGTTTTCGGTGGGCGTTAGAAGTGTCTAAGTATCGTTCTCGTGACAATCTATACCGTACATGATATTTTATGTTTATTTAAATTAAAGGGCGAGATAAAAAAAAGAATAAATCCATCGCTAATAAGAAGTATAATCCTTCCATAGAATAACAAATAAAAGAAAAAGTTGGATTGATATTAGTAATATAGAAATGAAAAAAAATATTAGCCTTATCATTCTAATGGGGTTTTGTGTAAAAGGCTTAGAAAGATGATTACTGGTGCACAGTTCCATTACTTCATACATCGATCTTCAATGATACAAAGAGCAGAGATAGATTCCGTCAGATGTGGAGATACTAGTATTTCAGCAACAATGAAAATTGTAAAGACAAATTAGACAAAATTAAACCTGTTCCTATATATTTTCAAGAAAAATTTTGAACAGTATGTAAACTAGAAAAAGAACTGACTCTTGACGAAAGAATCATACTTTGGAGGGGAAGACTCTCATTTCGAACATGCAATCCATCCAAAATAACAAAATACTGAATATTGGTTATGATGATCTGTTAAAATATCACAGGATATATTTGCAGTTTTGAAGTATATTGCGCACAAGGGCATACACTGAATACGATTTAATTTTCATTATTAAATCTATTCGTAAATTTATGGAATATTATAGCAATTATCAATATATCTATATGTACAATTACACTAATAGTGTACAAGTCGTATAAGGATTATTACAGAGTAGAACAGGTTTGTGCGGAACTATAAGGAAGAATAGAGGTGTCAGCTTTTCTAAAAAATGTGAAATTAGAGAAAAACGCTATAATGTTTCACTAAAAAAATAATGTCTTAGTGTAAGCATGGAAGACAAAAAAAAACTTATATATGATATCAACAATACATTCTGCAAATACAATTGATGTTATAAATTCTAAAAGGATCAAAACAAGCTGACATGTATAGTAGAATACAATAAATACATGAAATGTGTACATTGTCTCAATCAAAACCTTTTCAACTATGTAATTTTTCGAAAACCCAAAAAGTGGAGTAAAATCCGTTATTATAAATGCGTTTTAGATCGGTTGCTGCCACCTAAGAGACTGAAAAAAGTGCATGTGGATAGTGAAAGTCCTGCATCTGAAACCCCCGCCGTCAGTGTTATTTAATATTTATTAAAAAGTAATATATTGTAAAAGTATTTGTCATGAATTTTTTTTTAATATCACCAATGGCTATTTATGTATCCATATATTAATTAACAATTCAATATACTGTTTAAATATTATTTTAATATAAAAATACTACTTTCGTTTTACATATTGGAAAACGTGACTAAGAGTAGATATAAATTTATTAAATAATTAAATGATAATTAATGATAATTAATTAAATAATTAATGATAAACTTATTGATTTACATATTAAACAATGATTAAATTTATTAGTAATGTGTTACAAACTAAGTACAATACGAATATTTTTAATTTTTATATATTAATTTATTTATTTTTTATTATTAATAAGCTTATAAACCCTTTTTAGTGGTATTAACTGCAGATTTGCTCTTTTTTTCGCAATTTACATGTCGTCTGTATTTATAATAAAAACTTACTGCATTCACCATCTGTTCCCGGCAACAGTGTCTACATGAGAGCGTTAATATAATATGTATATAATGTGGTAAAATATTTCCAGCGAATTAATTTTAATACGTCTCTGAATCAAGGAGGAAAAAAGCACACAAACACACACAGACGCACTGACTAATGAGCGCGATTTTTTTACGTTAATGCGACTTACTCACCCCCTGCCCATTCCGTCTGTTATTCTGCGAACAGGGAGCCTGTGCCCGTGCACTGTCCCGTACCAGAATAATCCACGTTTTTTTAACGTCATTATCCACCCACTGTACGCGTACAGGTTAACGCATCGAATTGTTTTTTAACGTTTCTGTTTCGTCTGCACTTAGTTCCGTCCTAATTACGTAATTATATTTTGAATTGTTTGTGTGTATGCGTGTTTTTATATGTTTAATGTGAACAATTAGTATGAAATGTAGGTCGGCAGTATGCGTGTTTGCTTTTTTAAAATAACAGTTTGAGGATTACGTAATACGAGTAGAAAATGTCTATTTTGTGCCTCCCTGGAATAATATTTAAGAAAAATAACTATTTATTACAAGATGGTCGCTTATGAATCTACGTGATACGCTGTTGGAATTAATCAAATATTATCTAACCGTGTATATAATTTTTCGTTAAATAATAATATTCATTAAATTTACAATTTGAAATCTCGTTTTTATAATATTTTCAATATATAAAGTATTTCTGGTAATTTGATTTTAACATTACCTATACATAAATTGAATGTATCATTTTTTGTTTAGAAATACTCTTAGACTCATTCACAAATGAATTTTTCACTCACTCGGTGAATTATAAAAAATCTGTTCAAAAATATTCAATTGTTTACTAAAGTCCAGGTAAATCTGATTTTTCTATACTTTAGCGCTCTGGGGATGATAGAATCGCCATGAAAATGTACATAAGTAATAACTTACAATGCTCAATAATCAGTTATTGAACATTTTTGACTTGAAAAATATTTTGTGGTTTGTAAGAGAAAGGAAAATTAATTTGTGAAAATGAATTAATTATTGTGAAATAAATTATAGTCACGGTGTAAAAACCATATTGTTATTTTCAGAATGTTGATATAGAATAACTTTTGGATGTGTAACGCCTAACTTTTGTGCAAGCTCTCGAATTGTTGTTCGTGGTTCTGATTCAACTAACGCCTTCAGTTGATCGTTATGAACTAAAGAAGGATACCTGCGACCTTCAAAGATCTCGTCCCAGGCACAAAATTTTTGTAACTACTATTGCACCATATTTCCTTAACAGTAACATCCACACCAAAAGCATCATTCAGTGTACGAGCAGTTTTTGCTATTTTACCACCCGTTACACCCATACAAAAAAATACTCTTATTTGTTTTTTCCATCTTTAATTCAATATACTAATTTGAATCAAAATTAATAATAAAATCAAAGTGGATGTTACCAAAATACAGACCGAAATATGTACTTTAAAATAATATTAACATGAACACGACGAAATGACACTTTCATTGAAAAAAATTAAGGTTAGAATTCAGAAAACAAAAACCAAAATTATGTTTCTACCATCCTAATATTATTGCAGTGTTATAATAATCTGATAATTTATTGGCACGAAACGGAATGTATTTATAACATAAATTAATTAGTTTAATAATCTATCAGGATTATTCTTAAAAGTTGATGTGGGTATCCTCATTATTGGATTTGGTATTCTTTACTTCGATTAACTCTTGATTGTAATTTTCAAATAGGAGAATTAACATATATTTAGATATCGTTTAAATTAGTTCATAGGCTTATATTGGATATAGTTAAAAAATAAATATAAAAGGAACGAATCGTCGTCAATAGAAATTTATATTCGATTTTAATTGTATTAGTTAATTTTTTTTCTGATACATTTCAAAAAGAAAAATTTTTAAACGTTAAATAATATAATGTTATACTATCGAGTCACAGTAATAGTTAGCATATAGCTCACTCGAAAATAATAATAATCGACATCAGTTCGAGTGGGCGCCTCAATCGAAAAGCATGTAACACATCCAATACCCTCCGCTAGTAGACATTGACAGAGTGGTGTGTGTACGCGGTTTTAGACAATACATTATCCAGTCGATCGGCGCGAGTGTGTTACAGTGAGTGGGGAATCGATCGAGGACCACTTCTACTCTCTAATGCCACTAACGAGGTTCGAATTTGTGATCGTTGCGTCGACGGTAATAGATATTTGTGGTTGTGGACGGTGTAGGCGGACCAAGTTACACGGGACGGGCGGTCGGTTCGTCGACGATCTCTCCCGTCGAAATGTGTTTACCCGACTGTACGGGCAGCGTTTCTGTTTACATTGTCTTTGCTTCGAATAAATTTATTCGGACGGCGACGGTACCGACGCTCGAGCATCGAATAAGATGTGTCTGTACGCGGTCGAAAGAACAGCTGGATGTAATTTATGGATCGGTCCGATCGGATTCTTTTTTCACGCAAAGAAAAGCCATTAACTCATACCGTTGATAAAATATTGAGATCGAGTGTGTCTATGTCTAAACCACGTTCGAAATTTGCCTGAAAATGAAAAACAACTCAATTCGATTGAAATTATAAATGTGTTATCCTCGATGGAATGTACTGTAAACTTGATATTTAAGAAAAATAATTGAATGAATGATTTGTATGTATTTTCTTAAATATTTTCTTAAATATGATAAATGTATATAATAAGAGTTATATGTTCGATTTATTAATAGATCTGAGAGTAATTCTGATTGAAAACATGCATTTATCACGAATGAAAAATATTTTATGTATGTAACTGATCGCATGACCTAAAATATTAATAAACACAATATCATTTGCCAAAAGATATGCTTCTTATTTGCATGAAAACTTTGTAGTTGTTGAAATAATAGATAATGAATTATAATTAATTTTCATAAAATCATTGATATTATGTGAATCAACATTAATATATAACATTGAAGTCTTAAATGAATAGTTAACATGTCCATTTTTGGTAAATGTATCATACGTTTGAATTCTGTTAAATAAAGTGAAGAAATAAAAAATAAAGTTTGATTTGGATTGCGATGTGAGAATTTAAATATCACATTTTAATGAATAATTTTATTTTATATAAAAATGTTATATGAACATTTAATGCGACACTCATATAAAATCTATTTGGATATAAATATGTCCATTTTTATGGAAATGTTACAATTTTCAGAGCAAAGATACACATTAATACTAATTAGTCATTATATTAATTTGACTTTACATTTTAGATTTGGAGGGAATACTGAATTTGAGTTTAAAATAAACTTTTAGGAGATTTAAATCAGTATTATTTATTTTATAAAGGAATTATTATCCCAAAAATCATTTTTTTATTAAAATTTCTAATAAATGATTATTTTCAATTTTATAAATCTAATATATACAGTGGTAATTTAACATTGTCTTCAGATCGTTCTTTTTTTTATGAAGATGATTATATGGGCACATCTATAAATAAGACTCAAAAAGATTGCATATTATTAGGTTGTTAGGAAAATAATTTCGGTGTTTGTTTTCTGAACTCTACGCTTAATTTTATTTTTGTCAATAAAAGTATCATTTCATTGTGTTCATGTTAATATTACTTTAAAGGGCATTTCTTGGTCTGTATTTAGTTATATGGACTTTGATTTTATTCTTAAGTTTTCTTGAAATTGGGATATTGAATTAAATATTGAAAAGAAGAAAATAACAGCAATTTTTTATGGGTTCATAAGGGGTGGTAAAGCAGCAAAAACTGCTCGTAAATCAAACGATTCTTTTGGTGTGAGTACTGTAAAGGAATTTACGGTGTAATGGTGGTTCTGAAAATTTCGTACTGTGGATGAGAGCCTTGAAGATAGAGAAGGTCGCGGGTGTTCTTGAGTTCATAACGACCAACTGAACGCGTTATTTGAATCAGAAGCACTCACAACAATTCTAGAGCTTGCAAAAAAGTTAGGTGTTAGTCATCTAACTGTTCTAAACCACTTAAAATCATTAAAATCATTAAAATAAAAAAAATATATGTATTTGAAAGTCATCAAATCCTTTAACTAATATGAAAGTATAATTTGATAGAAAGATAGATAATTGATCTTATATACTCATATCAATAACTAATAAAAAGTAAATAATATTTTTAATTTTTTTTATTAAATGAAAAACGAATTTATCGAATGTCAAACAGATTTTTCCTTGATTTTATGTCAAATTTATTGCATTAAAAGGTTAGAAATGGTCACAGGGTGGTAGTAGAGCACATAAGTGAGATAAAACTGTACGTATAAAACATGTCCATTCGATACACATCGAAAAACACACATACATTCAAACATATATATATATATATATATATATATATATATATATATCGGTTGGACATTACGCGTGTGCGATACGACAGCGTATGTACTGTGTGCACCTGATACACGAAGCTCATAATGGCACTATTGTTCACGTTGTAATTTACTGCTCAATCGGGATGCGAACTGACAACCTGTACACAATACATCTTCGGAAAGAGACGCGTTTGTGTCATGCAAACAAGCACGAGTGAAACGGAAACTGATCGAATGATTACGGTTTCTGGGAGGACACGGTGCGTGTCGTTAGACGGTAGGGGTTTGGTTCGATTTTGCCGAGGGTATTCTGTTGTGTGCTACGGATGTAGGTTTTTTTTTTTTGGTGGTAGAGGCGTCGTAGTTTTTACGAGAATCACATTTCGATATCATTTATTGAAAGATTGAGTAATGATTGGAAATTGGTATAAGAAATTTATGGGTTTTTGATTATACTGTCGAGTTTTAAATGCACATCATTTATTACGTATATTTAATGGATTAGAACGATTTATTTCCTTTTAAGTTTATGAAAAAATCATTAAATATAATCTTCTTTTCCTATTGTGTTTTTAATATTTTAGAGTTGATTTCTAGATATGTTTTTGCGATGGTTGAAAAATCCGATTAAAATTGTAAAATGAAATAGTAACTGAAAAAATGATAATTCAAAAAAGCGGTGTATCGTTATGAGAAAATTAAACTTTTCTATTAGTTAATAAAAACTATTATTAGTAGTAGTAATGTCAGATAAGGATATATAAATAGTTTTAATTTTATAGAATGTACTGAATTTGTATTGTCATTGTACTAATAATTAGTACTAAAAAATTAGTACTAATTAATTTGTACTAATTTTTTTGTCACTATTTTGATTAAATATAATTTAAATATGTACTAAAGTTTGTAGCTTATATAAATAATTTTTACCAATTGTTCTTACGTTTATTTATTTTTTCAGTTCGATTGGTGTGTTATAAACATATTTTTTTTATCAAAACTCGTGCGACTAATATGTCGTGTATGAAATGCTTTTAATTTAATGAATAGTGGATTTTTTTCTGTTACAACCGTGTAAATATGTGTAACTGATTATATTTTAAATGTTGAAGAACTTTATAATAAATATATTTATAATTCTTTCTTAGTTGTCTTAACTGAGCAATCATTTTGTCTAAATATTGTTTTGGCAATGTGGATAAAATCACTGTCACACATTACAACATTTTTTCTGGTCAAAATTTTCCAGTATATTTATTTAGATGTTGTTTCAATCAGTCACTAAGCGACAAGTTATAGAAAAACTCTATCTTATTCCTTTAGTGATGAAGAAATCATTGGAGTAGATGCGATGGATTATACAAGTATAGTTAACCCATTTACTGCCAGCTACGAGATATCTCGTTGCTTGCGTTAAACGTTTGAATTGAATTGACTTGTGTTATTGATTTTCTCCATAAGGATCCTTACATATCTGTATCACTAATTGTCTCTAGATGAGGTTTTCTTAAGCGATGAACATTGCAGAATGAAACTTTTATATAAAAAGCTTTATAAAATAAACATTTATAAACACAAATATTTACAATAGTCGCTGGTGCCGACTGTGGGATCTCATAGTTTTTTTTCTTCAAATCATTATAAATGCTTCAAAGGCTGTATACGCAAATAATTAATATTACATTTTAAGAAATTTCATCGTTTTCTTTAAAATAAACTTTTGGTACCCAGGGCAAGACGTTTTTAATTTCCTGACAGTGAATGGGTTAAGGAATTTGAGTTTGTGGTTTCAATAACCCTCTTAAAATGTGTTAAATATTACTTTTATCATTAGGCTTTTTTGTAAAATGTATATATATATATATATATATATATATATATATATATGTATACATATATATTAAAAAAATGGTAGTTTCAAAGCTGTGTCGAATTTGTGGGAAAAGACTTATTTCATTTTATTAATTTTTTTATCTTTGTTTATGGAATGAATTATTAAACATTTTTATCTAAGAAATAAAATCTATCTTCTTTATGAACACCGAGTACTTTTTAGTGTCTTTGTTACAACATACAGAGATCATGTCAGTATTCATGGTGGTACAGCTACATTTCTACGCGTGTTGTTTTACATGCTTGTGTTTTGTATTATTATTTAGTTATCTTTTTTATTCTCTTTTTATATGTTTATATATATATATATATATATATATATATATATATATATATATATATAATGATATAAATATACATAAAACAAGTAAGTTATACGTGGTTTTTGGTTATGGTTAATCGTCGATGTCAAAAATAAGGAGATTAAATATAATAATCAAAGTTGGTTTTAACGTGTTATACATTTATATATATATATATATATATATATATATATATATATGTGTGTGTGTGTTTATGTGTGTTTATATTAGTTACATTGGAAAACAAAACAAGTCATCATTTAATGGTCCTACATTTTCTGTCTCATGCATAATACAGAACACAATATACGACCATCAGAAAAAAAACCTTTTATAGTTCACATATACGACGACGAGAAGTTGCGGAGAGCAAAAAAAATTCCAAATCTCAAACAAAAACATTGTCAGTATATAGAATGGAGGAGATAGAGCGCTGCACTACGGTCTGAAGTCAAAACAAATAGGAAATCATGGACTGGTTCCCTGCGGAAGGTTGGTTGAAAGAACAACGAACGACCTCGTCGTCTTGTATGGCTAAAGAGTACGGTCGGCGCGGTGAGACGGGCCTACAAGAGAGTCACGATGACGACGCCGGCGACCGTGGATACAGGGCACAGGACGAGTGTCTTTCGGGGTTCGGTCGGTGGTGTGTTGTGCGAAGGGCGGACACGAAAGTTGAAGGGTGGGCGCGCGTTTAGGGAAATCAGGGCTGCGGCGCCCGATGCAAGAAGGTTCAAATCCCATGCGGATTTACGACAAGACAAAGAAGCTGCAGGTATAGGCTACGTTACGTTCAGAGTTTGTCGCGGCACAAGCTCCTGACGATTTTCGTATCGGTTCTGCTTTGATCGCTGGCTTTATTAAAATCGTACATAATTAACTCTGCAGTTAATAATTTCATCTTATTAACTATCCTCTTTGTCTGCTCTGGTGTAAACGATCGATACATATTTCAATATCTATTATTGAATACGTTCACAAAATTATTTATTTACTCATAATATTGGCAATAGACAATACCTGTATTTTTAAAATTTACAGTTCACTTTGAGTTGAATTAATATGATGAATGGTTAACTGAATACCTATATATTATACATTTTAATTCAAAATTAAATTATTATATTTCAGTATGTACATGGAGATTAATAAAGTTTCACTATTTTAAAAAAAATAATTTTAATTTTAAAAACTGAAAAATATTTTGAATATTTTCTATTTTTTCTTTTTGTTATTACAGTTTTTAAATTGAGTATTCAGTTTATTTTAATTTTGAATATTTAGTTGTATAGTAGATTGAAATACAATTGAAATTTAACAAATAACCAGTTTTAATGTTAAAAAATATTCCATTATTTTGATTGAAATATTTAGTGTATTTTCTGTAAGAAAATACTGTAATGTATGAATTACTAACAAAAAATTGTAGAATTTTTTACAAAAAATGCAGTAATTTATATATTTTAATCTGAGTTTAGAATATAATTGATTTAACAACTAAATTTTTAATAATTATTCTTTAAGTTCATATTATCAATTATGTTCCAAATAATGTTAATTTATTATATGGTGAACATATTTTTCCAAATAGAAATATTTTTTAAATAAACTAACGTTTTAAATTTATAGAAACAAAACGAAATGTCGATGTATAGTTTTATAATATCTTTTTCTGTACCTTTAACAGATTTTTCTGTCACTTGAGATTATGAAGATGATGGAATTGTCACTGAAATTCGCATAAACGACAATAAAAAATAATTAATAATAATTTATTAATATACTTGACTGGAAAAATGTGAGAGTTCTAGGGGAGAGTTCTAGAAAAAAAGAATTTCTTTGTGAAAGTAATACCTTTATTTTATTGTTTATAAACTTTACTAAATATAAATAAAGTATGATTTCTTAGAGAAACCTCAATTATATCAATATTTCGGTTATACAACTATACTTACGATTTGATTTTGCATTTTTTAGAAATTCTTGTGGCTATAGCGACAAATATGAGTGTCAAGTATTGATGGTCATGTCTTGTGGAATATAAAAAATTAATCATTTAATAAATAAAGGATTATGTACTTTTATATTTTATTCATATGACCTGTAAAGTTTTAATTTCTTATTATATAAATAGAGAAATCGTTTAATTTTTTTCTGATTGAAATAAATTCTTTAAAACTTATTTTATACATATATATATATATATATATATATATATGTATATAATTTGCGCAGTAAAAACATCGAGTGCAGTCTTTATCTGACATATTTATTTACAATGAGATTGTTTTTTTTTGAGTAATTGCAAAATTATATTTTTGCTAAGTAATAAAGCTAATATCAACAGTTTTAAGATATTGTTAAGACTTTATTTTAAATAAATTTAAAATTGTTTTTTTTTATTTTCTTTTTGGATTTCAAACTTTTGATTTATTTTAATTAAAAATATTTAAATAGATTAGTTAAATGGAAACTGATTACTAAAACATAATTGTTTACAAAAATATTGTATTTTGTCTCTTTGTTTCTGTTATTAATATTATTGATTGAGTTACAGTAGACAATATATCTTGCACCACAACTCTAGATGAACATTTGTCACTATCAATATTATTCTTGGTTTCCGCTAATATATATATATATATATATATATATATATATATATATATATATATCCGTTCTCATATTTATGTATTTATAGAGCAAGTGCCGACGTATGCAAGCTGTAACAAAACACAATATGGGGCAGTTTGTAATGACGCGTATATCACAGAGAGAATGAGGGAAGAAATAAATTACATCTGACATTTCGTTAACGAGTAGCTTTTAACTAAACATATCTGTTCAAATTAGTGAACTCGCTCGTGATGGCGAATAACTGAGCACGAGCTTCGTTCCGCGTGCCGTGTATATCTGTCTCTTTGTCTGTCTCTTACATTCTAGTGTACGTGCGTGCGGGACGTATACGGACGTGTATATGCGTTCGTGCATACGTGCGTATGCATGTATGTACATGTTCTACATACGCGTGTGTGTGTGCGAGCTTTTTTGTATTTTTTCTACTTTTGTTTTTTTTACAATACATCACTGCAAATGGATGCTTTTTTGTGTCCGTTCCACATTGAATGATCGCGATGATGGCTGTTGTTTAGTTTTTGTCCGCTTTAAATGTTACTTAACTTGGCTTTTAAAACATACGAAGATGAACTAAAGTACATATCGCTCATATTTGTTCTCTCTCTCTCTTTCTATATACATATATATATATATATATATATATATATATATATATATATATATACATATATATATACACATACATATATATATATATACATATATACATGTATATATATATATATATATATAAACATATACTTTATTTACCTTTACAAAGGATATTATTCTTCTTAATCACTAGTAATTTCGTTCCCTTCTCAAAGATATTAGTTATTTTTATTTCGTTTATTTTAATAAATACTTTTTTTGAATTTTATTATATTTTTGTTTCATTAACCTCTTGAGCATTTTGTTTTATTTTGAGAATGTGCAGTGATATGCTTAATTATTTCTAGGCGATGACGAGTATACTCGACGAAAACACAGTAAATGCACTTGCTGTAAGATTGAGTTAAATTATAAAAAAATGATATTTTTTTTGATTGTTTCTTTTAAATTTTTTAATTTTATTGGTAAGTAATTCATGAATAGTATTTCATTACTGTTTGTTAGTATCTATTTTTTTAATCTTTAATGTTATTTCAAATTCAGACGATTTTCCAAATATTGCTCAGCATATAAATCATTTTGCTCCTCCATTATGTTTAGGAAGTCATAATATAAAAAATTTTCATATAGATCACACATTGTGTTTTTTGATAAATGGGGAATAGTGAAATTTGGGGCAGGATGAGGAGTAAATTTAAATGGTGCTCGCAATCCACCTCTAATATTCCATTGTACATTTGAATTTTTATTTTCATTATCGGGTTCTTCATTACCTTCTTCATCCTCATCACTACTTTTATCAGAAGACGTTGAAATTACTGATATTCTTTTCTGTGTCCTTGTATGTAAAACTGCATTTTCATTATCTTCTTCAACCTCAACATTACTTTCATCAGAAGACGTTACAGGTGTTTCTACTCTTTTCCGTTTTCTTGCATGTAAAGATATATTTTCATCACTATCAGTAAAAATCATCTAGGTGGATAAATAAAAATATTATCCACTTCACAAGTTTTTATATTATACCCTATCATACCTTCTCTAGATATCAGACGTAAGATTCAAAAAACAAAACTTGTTACAAAACACAAAACTGTTACTTAAATTATGACTTTTGATAAAATGTGGATACGATTATTTGAAATTTAGTCAGAGGAACAAAATCCAGAAAAAAATATCAAATAAAAAAAAGTAAAAAAATATTTCATTGTTTGATGAGATTTTATTTAATGACATGTTTAGAAATTAACTTCCTATTAATAAAACTATGTAGAAATGTAAAAAATAATATAAATTTAATGATATTATTCCATTTTGAAAGAAGAATGCTAAATTTTTCTTATTCTATAAATTGTGTTTTTTAAAAATAGATATTTTGCTGCAGAATAGCATTTACTTACATAGTGCTCACATACCAAACTAACATTAAATTGTACTGGGAAGAGTTTCAAGGGCTTATTTCTGTACAATATTCATTTAAATTTACATTTATTTCAATGTTCAAACATTTTAAATAAAAATTAAATGAAAAATTATGTACTTATTTTACTATGATACAAAGACAAATAATTATTGGTTATTGGAATAAAAAAAATAAAATAAATATTTGCCAGCAAATCAAATAAAATTATTGAATATAAATAGTAAACATTTCTATGTAGAAAAATTAAAGATCTTGTGATTTTACTAAACCATTTTAGAATACCATTTATGCTTGGTATGCTCCTCCATACATTTATAACACCTTGCAACTTTTTTAATTGTCAAATGTTTGAGATTCCATCTCGTGAGATGTTGAAACAGAAATATGCTGAATTTAAATATGATTAAAAATTAACGGCGTTCATAACGACAAAAGGACTTTATACACGCAACGACAATGCTTGTTAACGAATTTCTGTATGCTTCGTATAAACGAGAAGGCATTTGTACGAAGAACGAACGACCGATTCACACCGGATGATATGATTAGGCTCATTCTTTATCTCTGATTGAAACCGACGCCGGAGGAACTGGCAAGATGAAAAGAAACGAGGTCATCGAGCGAACCGAGACAGAACAGACGCTTTCATATATATATATATATATATATATATATATATATGTGTGTGTGTGTGTGTGTATGTATAGACAGAGTTATAATTGTATTTGTATAGAGGACCGCTAGCGGCATACGACGTTGGAGCTAAGAGCCGAACCCCGCGGTTAAATTAAATAATGAAATTATCCAACCGCCAAGACCTTGTGACTCTTCCTTTTTTCGTTCATTACGCACTCTTTCTTGTAGTCGAGTTGATTTTGCAGTTGTTATACATGACGTGGTGGATGGCTTTTCGGAAATGCGTATTAGATGAGGGACAGAGGAGATGTACGGGATACGTCAAACAGGATGAACGGATAGATGGATGGATGGCGAGCGTAATGAGATTTATTTGAGGGGCTGATTTAAATGTTCGAAATGATGAAATGGAAATTTTTCATCCATATATTTTATACGTACGGAGGTCCATGTGAAATTAAATACACGTATATGAAAATAGAGAGACGGAGAACCAGAAAATCATACAACAAAAGGGGAAAAATATATGTTTTTAACGGTTATTACTAATATTGGGGTATGGTTTTGAAATTTCTAAAATAAAAATGTAAATAAATGACGTAGATAATATTTTAGTTCGTTATATAACTTAATTTGCTATCAAAACAATGAAATTATATATATATATATATATATATATATATATATATATATATATATGTTAGTATGTCTATATAATCATTATCGCAGACAGAATGCAATGTAGTTGTTTTATATATGAGATAAACATATTTGGATACCATAGAAACTTTGACAACATAAATGTATAAGTCGACGTCATCGAATTTTTATTTTTAGTGGATAATTTTGATTATATATATATATATATATAATTTTTAAAAAGTATATAAGTAAATAAGTAATTTTATAACGTAAAAATTAATGAGTTTTGTTTGAAGAAATTCTAATTTAAATGTATAAAAAAAGTCAAATTTATGCTCAAATAACAAAAATTGTAATTTTATGCAAGTTTGAATTTTTTTAAAAAATATAGTTTTAGAGTAAGCCAGTACAAACTTCAATTTATTTTCAGATACGTGAATTGAAAACTGTTTTAACCAGTGGAATAGAAAAAAAGTTAACTGATACTAAAATGTTCGTATACAACAGGACCGTTATGCTAGTCGTTACGGCTACAAATTATCTACTTCGGGATGAAATTAACAACCGGTGTGAATGTCTAAAGGTGCACGCAAAATCCTGATATCAATATGACGAAATATGGCAAAAGTTTGGTAAGTTATTAAATTTTATAATGGAAATATTTTCTTCTATTTCGTTAATAGATTTAATATTTTACGATGTGGTTATATTATCAAATTCTTATATTTTTTAATAATCATTTAATCGTTTTAAATCTCCACCTCTTATATCCTTTAGAAATATTTTTAAATGATTCTTCGATCATAAAAAATATTTCATTATATGAAGCTATTCATCATTATAGACCATTTCTGGGGTACTGAGGGATCCCATTGATTTGGAAGTAACTTGTTTTAAAATCATAATGAGTTTTTGGTTACATGTATATATATATATATATATATATATGTAAAAATTATTGCAAATAAATAAAAATATTTCTATAATTTCTAATATTTAAATTGATATAGAGAAAAAAAATATTTGCTTCTTTCAAAGTATTTATAAATA
Source organism: Acanthacorydalis orientalis (assembly GCA_034766995.1). NCBI lineage: Eukaryota > Metazoa > Arthropoda > Insecta > Megaloptera > Corydalidae > Acanthacorydalis > Acanthacorydalis orientalis. Next base: position 17,878,442 of record CM068318.1, on the reverse strand, counting down.
AAAATGACAAAATCTAATATTAATGCATTTCCATATTATTATTGAAAATTAAACTTCATTTATTTAGTACATTTAATTGTTCATAGGCGAATAATATGAAACATTTATTAATTGTGTACTTTTTTAAAAATAATTCATCGACGAATGAATGAATTATATTATTCGAAACTGTTAATTTTATATTAGTAGTTGCATTTATTGAATCACTGACATTAATTAATTATAATTGTTATAAGTTTATATATTAAACTTTTACTTTTTTATTAGTTGAAAATCGGTTTCTATTAAGAATTATTGACCACTTTTATCTACTTAGAAGAGGTTTCAGTGATTTATAAAAGGTAGACGTTTTCATGTAGTTGGTATTTGATTGAAATTTAAATTAATAGTCAACTTAAAATATGTATCATACATACACATATAATTTATTATTAAATTATAGTTCCTTTGTACATGAGTTTTTTCTTATAAAATTTCTTATAGCATTAGTAGATTATTTCTCATAATTATTTAAATAACGATTTTTGAACGAGTTTAATTTTTTTATTTTATTTTGTTACACACATACTCTCTCCCTCTTTCACTCATACATATACACACATGTATATATATATATATATATATATATATATATATAAATTGTTAATATTTTTATTAAAATTGAGAATATAATGCTAGAGGTTAGTTTATTTTTTACTTGTTATAAAGTTTGGATAAACTTTTTTAATTTTTTAAAAAAAGTATAATTTACATTCAATGTTCTTTTTGTTTTCAATGCTGTGTTCACATATGAATAGATTTAGCAGACGTTGAGATACTGAGCGAGTAACTAGCTTTTAGTAATTGGAAATGTGAGAACACATAATTGAATAGAGAATAGTGTATCTAGTAGCGAGGTGAATTGTTTATTCAGATACTTTTTGAAGTACTTGATCATTTCTCTTCCTCTTCTAATAAAATTTATAATTTATTTCCCCACTACACACGTGCAAACTACACTTCAAATAGAGTTATATGGAATTTTGGAATTTGTTATTTGTCTGCTGAACAACAATAGCACTACATGTGGGTAATTCATGTTAGAATTATTATTGCTTTCCTATAAGTTCACTCCAGTAACTAGATTGCTTATTAAATTCGTTTTATTTTTACTTTTCAAAAACTATTAAGAAAGTTAGCATTTTACAATTTGTTAGAATTAATTAAACAGTAGCTTTATTATGAGATTTTATATATATATATATATATATATATATATATATATATATGTGTGTGTGTCTGTACAGTAGACTCCTGTATAGCGTTGTATAAAATTGCGTTACAGAAAATCGTGTTATACGGGAATTTTCCTAGTAACACGAATAATATAAATAACATGTTTGGGATGACTATTGTCATATCTAATTTGGTTTTCTATATTTTACATATTGTAACAAAAAACGAAGCAATTACGAAACAAAAGAAATCGGTATCTATGGAGATGGCAAGCTATGCTATGCTCGACTAAAGTAAACGGAGAATTCCTGCATTTTATCATATAGCGCGTTGTAAGAGAATCGCGTTTTATAGAAAAAATCGTCCCAATATCTTCAGCGCATTGTAGAAATTCGCGTTATACAGGAGTTTACTGTATTTACATGTATATGTATGTATGTAAGTATATATATATATATGTATATGTATAATAGATATCAAAAAAATTAAAATCTCTCAAGAACAAATATTTTGCTGTACATGGTAGTCGTTATTGTTAATTAACGTTCTCGAATTTCCAATATATTGGAGGTAGTACAATATTTGCGAATCGATGATTGAATGCTGTATTTGTTAAAAATCATATTTATATATATATATATATATATATATATATATATATATATATAATATGTAGACAAGATTTCGTCGATAATAGTTACAATTGAAACATAGTTGCTTGTATAAAATAGAGACGGACGTGTGATAAAGAGACGCTGTTCGATGTTCGATGTTGGCGAACCGTCGTGTCTTTATCGTCGTTCGTGTAAAACAAATATTTATCGATCGCGTAATTAAAATCATATACGCCTGTGTTTGTTCAGGGGTGATAAAGCCGAGACTTGGACTCGAACAATCCACATAAAGGTAAGCGGCGCCGTCGTTAAACGACGTATTTGCTGTCTAGTTTATTCTAACAGATATGAAAATACGTCGTTGTATCGATTGAATAACTGCCAAAAAACGAAACTGAAAAGTACTCTGTTGAGATTGGAAGTTGATTTTACGTGTATTTTTATGGAGGATAAAGAGATGGATTTAATATTTATGTTAGTGAGAATTAGTTGTGATATTTTTACTTAAGATTGAATGTATAAATTCGAAGTTGTTACTTTTTATACATTTTGTTTTAGCTTTTTATATATATTAGCTTTAAATATATGTATAATATATTTATACATATATTTCTGATTTTCAAGAAAAAGTATTCAAGTTCAAAAATTCATACTGTATCTCCACATCACAGTGAAAACTAAATTAGTATCTGTATAAACCACTTTAAGGTCAAAAGAAAAGCATGGCGTTTATTGTTTTTGCAAAATTTATTTTATTAATTAAAAGAAGTGTTATTGAAAAATCATGAAAATAATTCACTTTTGTCCTCGAGCTATAAATACTCTCATTTTAAAAGATTTTCTTAAAAGCACCAACATTTTAACTTATAAAATTAAATATCATTGTTACAGTTTTTCTTTTTGGATAAATTTTCCCTAATTAATTAATAATATATAAAGACTTTTGAAATTTCATTTAATTGTCAAATATAAAATTTACATAAAGCGTTTTACAAATTTGATTCAATGTTTATAAATAATTACATAATAATTTATAAACATCGGTTAAAATTTAATAATGAACGTAATACTTTCTAATCCTTTATTTGCTTTGAAAAATGAACTTGTAGAAATTAATTAATTAAAAATAAATATAGATAACATTTTTTTGTTAATATGTGTGTTTTAGGTCAACATTATGTAATTTATACTACTTTTTACCATTTCTTATGATAACTCTGTAGATCACTTACATTTTACGCTTACAACGCTTTCTTAGCCGTTGCCGCCTCCAGGTGACGGATATAGGAACGTGCTGGGGCTAGGTAGATTATTGCTCTGTATCTCCTGGTTCTGCTTTTCGGTCTCATCCAGGGTCTCTTAAAATTGGCTGCGTCCAGTTTATTTATCAGCGTGTTCGCGTGCGGTTTCTTCGTATAGAAGTTTTTGCTCATCCTGATTATGTATGTTTTGAGATATTCTATCTCTGCTTCTTTATGTAGTTCAGCTGTAGGATATTCGAAATCTTTGTTTAACGTCATGCGTAAAAATTTGTTTGTTCTTCTTGTTCTTATATATATATATATATAAGGTTTGAAAATTCAATTCTGATTCACGCTGCTGTACTGAGTCACATGGAATTAAAACAAAAGTAAAGCAGTATATAATAGTTCAGTTTTATCAAAAGAAGCTGGTCAAGAGAAAATCAAATAGCTGTTAATTTCTACTCATGCAGCTAGAATGCATGCTATACATTGTGTTTCTATCAATTGTCATGGACTAATTAGTGAATATTAAACTTTGTTGTAAATCAGGGAAAACTGTAAAAGAAACTTATGAAATGATGCAAGCTATATACGGTAATAATACGTCAAGTCATGGTATTGTGTTTGAATGGTTTAAGTGTTTCAAAGATGGACGTGAGGATGTTCAAGATAACGCTAGACCTGGGCGTCTGTCGATCTTTAGAAATGCAGATTTGATTGCAAAAATTTGTAGCAAAATATCGTCGAATGACCCTTCGAATAATCGCTGACCAGTTGAAGTCTTACGGATGAATAAAAACTGAGAAGAGCTGCTTCATATACAGATTATGTTAAGATTTTTTTGCGAAAATGCACATTTTATTAACTGAATTATTACTGGTGATGAATCATGGGTGTTTCAATACGATCTTGAAACGAAACGCCAGAGCATGCAACGGGTTAGAAAGTCATTACTAGTACACAAAAAGATTAGTTTTCAAAAATTCCAGAAAGAAAACCAAACTGATTACTAAACAGTGTATAATTCATAGAGAATTTGTGCCTGAAGAATATTTAATAGTAACTTTACGTTGAAGTGTTAGAGACTATTGCAATACATTTATTGAGTGTCACCGCAATTTATAGAAAAATGTAGTTTGTTCTTGTTGCATGATAATACACCTACCCATTATGTACTGATTGTGATACCATTTATCATGAAACAGCGTTATTGACATCAATCATCCATCCTATTTACCTGATTTGACAGCAGTAGCATATTTATCTTTCCTAAAGTAAAAACTGTTCTCAAAGAGAAACGATTTAAGGACGTAGAAGATATTAAGAAAAAGGTTACTGCCGAGTTGAAATGAGTTTTCTTGGATGCCATTTCTGACTATTTTCAAAAACTTTTAGAACATTCCAATAAGTGTATTTAAGTAAATGGACATTAATTTGAATACTTATTAAATGTTTTTTCGTATTACTTAAATTGTGTTTCTTTTCATTTTGACAATTTGCGAATTAAAATGTCAAATCTCGTGTATGTATGTATATATATATTTAAATATAAATTATTAAGAGAAAGGTAATCGTCAAGTTGAAAACGCTTTCTTTGGACGCCATTTCTGACTATTTTTAAAAACTTTTAGAACATTCCAATAAGTGTATTCAAGTAAATGAAGATTACTTTGAATACCTGTTGAGGGTTTTTCGTATTACTATATTGTGCTTCTTTTCATTGTCCCAATTTGGGAATTAAAATGTCAAATCTCGTGTATATATATATATATATATATATATATATATATATAATATGTATATATATATATATATAATATTTATATATATATATATAATATGTATATATATATATATATATATATATATATTTACATATAAATTATTAAGAGAAAGGTAATCGTCAAGTTGAAAGCGATTTCTTTGGACGCCATTTCTGACTACTTTCAAAAACTTTTAGAACATTCCAATAAGTGTATTCAAGTAAATGGAGATTACTTTGAATACCTGTTAAGTATTCTTCGTATTCCTATATTGTGCTTCTTTTCATTGTCCCAATTTGGGAATTAAAATGTCAAATTTCGTGTATATATGTACACATAAATATATATATATATATATATATATATATATATATATACGTATATATATATATGTATATATATATATATATATATATATATATATATATATATATTGAAAATGTTAACATATTGTTTTATTTATTTGTATTATTTATTTAAGAAGTAATTATGGTACAACGGTCTAGTAACTAATTATTATGTGTGAATTTAAATACAAACTCTCAATATTTATCATTTGCCTGGAAAAAATCAAATATCCCTAACATTACCTTCTTTTAATTTCAAATAAATATAAATCTAATTTAATTTCCATTCATGATAAAGTATTTAATTTTTTTTCGTAATATTTTTTTCCGTATAAACTAAACTCATTCAACTATTTCTTTAAGCTTCTTATTGTAAGAGATTTGACGTAAGATATTTTTCGAAGGAATCGACATATACAGACGTTTTAGTATAAGTATGAGTGAGATGACTTTGTCGTAGACTGCTGCTTTATATCTTATGTTCCTTTTAAGTAATGAGCCCTTTCTGTTCGGATCAGCGCTTTGGACAATTGTTTTGTGCGTGCCCATATATATATATATATATATACAAACACGCATACGTTTGTGTGTTACAAGGATCACTAATTAGAGCATTAACGTTCATTCTTTACCAGTTTCATCTTTTATTCGTGTGTATATGTGTATATCATTGGAATTCGTAGAATTGATATATGTTTTGTAATAATTCGTATGATATATATATATATATATATATAAATATATATATATATATATATTTATTTGTGTGTAATGACACATAAGATAATATATTAGAAAAAGGATGATTTATGGTACAATATTTTAGATTAAGTATATGTTTCTTAGCAACTGTTTCAATATTCTCAATCCTATTAAATTTGTTTCAAAGGATATGAGCATTTATTTATATGTTGTTATTATGAAAATGCTTTGATTAAATATATGGATTTGTTAAACAGACTAGAATAAATATTTTTACACACTGTTAGAAATGATCTGAAGAAATAAATCGTCCTTTTCATAAATGGTCTTATCACTCAGTTTTGAAACTAAAAAAATTCTAATTAAAAATATTCAATAATTGATTATCTTTAATTTTTCATTATATTATTCTACCTTCTACCTTCTTCTATACAAAAACACACATTTTTCGTCACTGTATCCGCAACATGGCCTTCTAACGCCATCAAGTGAATATGGTATACAAGGAAATTTTCACAATGGATAGATTTTAAGTTTAATTCAATAATTTTCGTTCTTAGGTATTTTTATGTTTAAATATATTATATTGTAAAAACTAATAAACAGTTTTTTTTTATTTTCGCGTCAATTTTGACGGAATATATACTAGTTATTAAATAACCGGTATGGTGGCTAGATAGCGATTTTCATTATTTAGATGTTAGTAGAAAGTTTTACGAATTAAAATTTAACTCCAAATTTAAACATATCATATTCTTAATATATGTAGATTTAAAATTTGGATATTTTTTTATCTTAAAATTAAATTTCATGTCAGTTTTTCCACTTTTGTACGTTTTTTTTTATAATCTCATTTTGAAATATATTTGAATTTATTTATTAATGCAGCCATGCATAAATATTTTTTAAAAAATACTTCTTTTGTCTACTTTATACAAATAGCTGTATAGTATATTGATATATTTATAATCCTTTGCAGGAATTTCCATTGTAAACTTCTGAACAATTATTTTCTCCTAAATATTAGTCTTTCTACTATACAAATACTACAGTTATGATAACCACACAGTCTGTAACAAACTTTGTAATTTATTCTAAACATTATTTATGTTTAGGAAAATGTTCTGAATTGTGCATGAAGTAACGAGCACTCCTTAAATGTAAAAAAAAAATATCCGAGAGTGAACAATCTAAATATTTGTCTTATAATTGTATGCACGTAGTTATACAAACATACAATCTTACTCATATATATATATATATATATATATATATATATATATATATATTGTATATAAGTGTATACATAAACGAGTATCCATGAATTCGAATCCATGTAAATATTACTTTATATATTCACATCTGTGTTTCAACTGAAATAAGTCAGAATGTTCTCATTCGATCGAATGTTTTTCTTTTAAATGTTTGTTTATGATGAAAGATTAGTCGTATGATTGATTGAACGATTCAAATTTATGACTTGAATTTTTTTTATATATATATACGTGTGTACACATACCCGTACATAAATAAATACAAATACATGTACGTTTACATCGAGTTTATGTACATGAAGCTCTCGTAGTTTCCAGTTTGATTTGCGAGCGAGGTTTTTTTAATTTATCGATTCTAAATGCAGTAATAGCTACGTCATAAATAAATCTAACGATGGATGTTAAACATTTTTTTATGATATACTTTATAGTTTTTCATTACGTTGTATTTTATTTTACACGTTCTTTTATTTAATTAACATTCATACCGTAAAATTTTATATCGAGTAACATAAAGAACATAAATTCAGCAAACATATACACACAGATAAATACAGAAACACACATATGTAATGTGTATATACATATATATATATATATATATATATATATATATATAATATATGTTTTATATACATATATATATATATATATATATATATATATATATATATATATATATATTCCGTTAAAACTACCTAGATATATTAAATAAAGCATATAAAGTATATTCATAAGGTTAGGATACAAGCAAATCAATCCGATAATTTTTGCGTTTATAAAGGCTTTCCCTCGATTTGGACCAAAAATTAGATATTTCTTCTCTTATATGGCTATTGCGTATAAATCATTTATGAAGATATCCGAAATTTGAAAATACTGTAACTTAAATTTTATTAAAAAATGTCTATAAATGACTGGCCCATCTTTCTTCCTAAATTACAAAAAAATATATTTTGTATTAACAATGCACATTATTTTGAGAATTTATTTTATATAAAATTTAAAAAATGAGTTTATTTTTGTAGATAGATAGTATAATGATGGCTTGTATATGCCTTTTTAAATGACAAAATATGTAAATGGCGCTCGATTAATATCTTTAATATTTTAATATTTTATTATTAAAAAAATGCCTGCATATCGACCTAAATTGTACGTAGACATTTAAAAAAATATTGATATTGAATTAAAAATCAAGTAGATTCTTAGTTTTTCAGATTTTATGTATAAAAACATAGTTCTAATAAGGACGCACAACTAAGCAAGTGACTTTTTCATATGATAAAATTATAATTTTAGCTTCTGTCTTTTTAATATATGATTCCTGAGTTATATATAGATATATTGTAATTTTATTATCGTTCTGAATACGGTAAGCAGTAGCAATAATGCCTTGTTTACCTTTTTGAGAAACTCTTTTTAATTTACAGAGTAATAAAGTTTCTGAACAGTAAAAAGGCCTATTAAAATTTTTGGAATTATGTTAAGTTAGTACAAAAATAATTGCGGTTTATGACCTTCAAATTCATATACATTTTGGCTTTTTTGATTTTCCTAGCTGTTTTAAAGTGGTCCAGAATTGTTAGATGACTAACGCATAACTTATGTGTGAGCTCTCGAATTATTGTGCGTGGTTTTGATTTAATTAACGCCTTCAGTTGGTCGTTATGAACTGAAGTAGGACGCTCGAGATTTTCTTCATCTTCAAGACTCTTGTCCACAGCACAACATTTTTGAAACTACCAATACATCGTACCCACAGTACCCACATCAGAAGCATCGTTGAGTTTACGAGCAGTTTTTACTACTTTACCATCTGTTTTGAACTTGTACAAAAAATGCTCTTATTTGCTTCTTTTCCATCTTTAATTTAATAGCCCAATTTGAAACCAGAATACAAAAACAGCAAGTATTTTCCTACCAATCTAATACTAACCGTTCAGTATATGTTATTAACAGCGTACTGCGAAAATTGGTCTATCCACTCATTTAATTCTGTATAAATCGATTAATTTTGAAAATGTTTACCTCAAATATGTCAGAAAATGTTACTAAATTTTAAATTTTAAGAAAATACAAAAAAATCATTTACTTCGATCTTAAAATATGGCGTAACCCATTACTATATAACATATTATTAAAAATCAAATAAATATAGACCGACAATATCCTCTTGTACTAATACTTGTGACTTTTACATCTACACAGTGTGCAAATAGCTTTATTTGTATGAATTTTTTTATCAAAACGAACAAAACATTGAAACCTGTAAAATCAAATATGCATTTAGTTGACTGTAGCATCGTATCAACTCAATCCGATAGAGGCGATTTTAACATAGATTTTATCTGATTAAATTATGGTATCAGACAAACCCGGTTTAAATTGTATGTAAAAGTATAAGAAATGCCAAATAACGAAACTCAATCGAAATCCATACATAAAAATCAACTTCACGTATGTAGCGATATTTCACCGTGAATACTTTGATTAAATCTCATGTGTACAAGTGTACGCATATGTGAATGTATAAATACATATATGTATATATATATATATATATATATAAATTATATATATATGTAATATATATATATATATATATAATATATATTATATATATATAAGTAAATGACTGATGATTACAAGTGTACTTGAACGAAGAAAATCTATATGTTGGGAAATTTAATACCTGCCGCTAGGAAGTTTAATTGAAAATCTCCACAGCTAATTGTTCGAGTTTATCACATTTATTTATTAACGAACACAGCACAACATACAGATTAACTACTACCAGTTAACTATTTAATTGTTAAGTTAATAAAGTTTATTAGTTGATTATATATAATTTTAAAAGCTATGCAATAATGTAAAATAATAATTAGGATAGACACAGAAATTGTGTACATAAACTTATGTATTTAAATTAAATTTATTCCATCAATTTAATTAAAAGTCATTTACATTACATTATCAATAATATATTCTTTTTGGATATTTATGTAAATATAAGCTAATGTTTAAATAAATTTGAGGGTAGTTACAAAATTATTAATTGAATAATAATTGTAGTCATGAGTTTTATATTGAATAAAGAAAATAACAACAAAAAAATTATATTAAACGAAAAAACATACATAATGGTAGGTAAAAATTAGTTTCAGTATGAAAATAAAATGTTACAAGAAATCAATCAAGAAAGAATTGATGTAATAAAGAAATTACAGGTAGGAGATATAAAAATGCCGGTTTGAAATATGTTTGAAAATAAAATGGTAAATACTTTTTTATTCTAGATTACGCGAATATTATTTATGCTAATTAAATTTTCATAGTTAGCTAATGTAGTTTTTGTTTTATCTATAAACGAAAAATTTTTTTTGGAAAATATTTGCAAATGGTAATTATTAAAAAAATAATATGAATAATATAGATAGATATACGAATAATTCATTGTATTACTAAAATGATAGCTAAAAATCAGGGCTTTTTTATTAATTCATTTCAATGAGAAGAAGGAAATTTTTATCAATATATAAATATGAGGTCGGTAGAAAAATAATTGCGGTTTATGAGTTTCAAATTTTAAGTGGTTTAAGTGTTTTAAGTGCTACAACTGTTGGATGACTAACGCTTAACTTTTGTGCAAGCTCTTGAATTGTTGTACGTTGTTCTAATTCAACTAATGACTTCAGTTAGTCGTTATGAACTGAAGAAGGAGGCCCGCGACCTTTACCTTCAAGCATCTTGGGCCCAGCACGAAATTTTTGGAGCTAACATTATACCGTATATTCCTTAACAGTACCTACACAAAAAGTGTCGTTTTGTTTACGAACAGTTTCTGCTGCTTTACCACCCTTTTTGAACTCATACAAAAAATTTCTCTTTGGTTTTTTTCATCTTTAATACAATATCCGAATTTAAAGTAAAATTAATAATGAAACTTAAGTCGATGTTACCAAAATACAGACCGAAAAATGTACTTTAAATTATATTAACATGACCACGATGAAATGACACTTTCGTTGAAAGAAAGTAAGGTCAGAATTCAGAATACAAAAACCGCAATTATTTTTCTACCAACCTAAAAATTCAGATCTATCAGAGTGAGTTTTATAAAAAAATAGATATTATTTTTATTTTTTTTAATTCTGTGGAAACATTTTTATTTAATAATGCCTAAATTATTTATGCAAAAAATTACTGTTAAATGTAACATTATTCGAAATTTATAAAAACAAATAAACATTCTATTTACAAGTACAATAAATTTGATAATCCTGTCAATATAAAGAACACATTTATAATTCAGAATGAGAATTTACTTAAAAGATTTAAACACAACTTATATTACCTATCTTTTAATTTTTTTTAAATTAACTTTTCGACTTTTTTGATATTCTTTTGATACTTGATAACAAATCACATTGAAATAAAAAAAAACGTTTTATTAGACTACATGACAACTTTATATAAAGAGATTTGTATAAAACAATGAACTGTCAATGGCTGACGATAACACTTGTTCTCATAAATTAAATATACATATTTTCGGTCTGTTAGTTAATCTCTATATGAAAAATATTTATACGACGAATGAAATATGTGCAATTAATGTTTGTATGGATTTCACTTAAACAACGATCGAGTGTCTGGATATGAATATATGTAATGGTCAATCCACAATTACCACACGCAGACAATATTGCTAAATATCTCATTATGAGAAGAGCGCTGGTTTAATAATCCTGCGGTGGTTTGAAAAGCTGGATTGTTATAATTATTCAAATATGTTATATATATATATATATACATATATATATATATATATATATATATATAATACACATATGAATATATATTCATATAAAATGTACACCTGGCTATTAAACATTCCAGTAGAAGAGAAACACGAATGTACACGCACATATACAACAGTCAGTGGGCCAGTGCCATGCTCACCATCATTATTCCCCTCTCACGTTTTCTACTCCTGACGTGAAAGCTCACTTTTCCTCCCCTCTCTATATACAGAACGTTCCCCTCTCGCGTCTCTGTCTAGAAAAACGTGTGCGAGTCTCTAGCATGGATCTAAATTTATCTATGGATGCTGGACATTGTAACAATCGTGTAAATATATCAACAAACATGTATGTGAAAAACGATTGTGTTTTTATATAAAAATATTAATTTTTTTTAAATTCTTTTTTTAGAAAAAATGTTTTAGTGTTTAATTGGGATTTTGGGTTAATATTTTTTGTTTTGTAGTTTTGTTTCATTTTGTTTCTAGAATATTAGAATGTTAACATACTTCAATTTGTAACATTTTTTATTCCTTAACTCAAAATTTAGTGATTTATATATATATATATATATATATATATATATATATATATATATATATACACGTCTACGTATCGATATGTAAATGTAATAATATTTATATATTAAAAGACATTCAAAGCTAAAGAAGTTAAAAAGTAAACAATTAATTTATAAATATAATGGCGTTTGTTATAAAAGTATAGTTTTTGACAAAATACTGTTTTATACCATAAGTAGGAGAACGAATTAAAACAAGCAATTGGAAAAATATATCATTTGGAACTACTCGTTTAAATTGGGAAATTGTATTCATTTTATTTCAAGGTAGATTCATTCTAATAATTTGTATTTTGCAGATATTTTTTATGAAAATTTTTATCACTTCATATTGTAATTTTTTCTTTATTATTTGTAACATGCTACGGAATAAAATTCTTATTTTTTCATCCTGCCATTATTCACTTATCTATGTTTATAATTTGCATGTATTTTGATATTATTATTTTAATTTTTATTTCTATTTAGATACATTTGTCAACCTTGTAAGAATTCTTGAGTGGTTTAAAAACTGTTTCAAATTTAACCCCTATTAAATATATATATATATATATATATATATATATATATATATATATATATATATATATATATATTGGATGAAATTCATTTTCAAGACAAGATGACACGTAGAAAATGTCCAAATTAAATTTATTGATGTTTTTTGATATTCTAAATAGTTCAGTACAATTTTGTTAATGTCGAGGTATATTAAAAATATGTCTCTTCTAGTATATATAAAGTGTATGTATATGTTACGAAGGCCTTGTCTCACGATATTCACAACTATCTATGTATATTATAGTTCTTATAATACTTTGTTTCTAATAAGAAACTTAATAAATTATTAGCAAAAATAAGGATTAACTTTTTTTATAATGATTTTTGTGTATATAAACACTTAATAATTGAAAAATATTTTCATTATATATATATATATATATATATGTCAAAAATATCTAGCTGATATTTTTTGGTCTTGGTGAATTCTCCATATTAAGGACAGTTTAAAATTTTTAAAACAAAAATTTATTGTGTTGGAGTAAGTATATGGCATGTAAGGTGTCTTTTCAATCCAATGAAATTATATTCTTGAATATAATGTTTGATATGACAATAATGGAATACATATAGATTTTTTTTGAAAGAAACCTCATAGAAAAACTATAATACAAAATCATGATGGTGCCATTTAATCATCCGTGTTCTGTTAGTATTACAAAATTTAAAGATCTATAGTAGTTCAACCTTTAACGCAACTTGAGTTCAACTTTTGAACTGATTAGTAGAGTTCGAATTTATCTTTTATTCATCTTTGATATTTTTAATGTTCATAAAAGGTATGGAGGGTTTGATTTAGATAGTTTGTCCTTTCCGTAATTTGTTTGTCTTTTTGATCGATGGCTTTTCAATACTATTTTTTCCTTTTAAATCGATATTTCCTTTAGTAATCGATGTAATTGTACCTCCTTCACTTGGGTTATTTTCTATTCACTCGTAGGGAAATAACTGTAATCTGTACTTGAAATTCTTATACTGTTAAGTAAAGTTACCATACACATCAACCATTGGTTATTTGATTTCGTTTGGATTTATTCCTTTTTTCGAGAAATTTGAAACATTTTTCACATTGTTTTCTATTTTTTTTTTTTTAAAAAATATCGAATTGAGGATGGTCACTTCAAGAATGATCTGCACATCAGAACATCGATATTTATTTTAAACCGGCGAGGATTCCGATCGTTTCGGAACACAAGTGGATTACGTTGTCAACTTTTGAATCACGCTTCATATATGTGTGTGTGCGTATTCATTCTATCTCGAGCGTTAGATCTATGGTGGATGTTTCCTTTCACCCCGCACACCGCAGCATCAACATCACGCCGTGTGTACTTCGCTACACCCCGCACGGACGCATTCACCCACGCTGTACGGCGCGGCGTTCGATATATACCGACGCTGGACGTCGCGGCGCAAGCGCCACACCAATACCAGCACGCCGTCAGATAGAACTGTATACTCGGCTGTACAGCGTTCTATCGTCAACGCTTCGTGTCATTACTCGCTGGAACTGACGTTCAACGTCGCAACAAACATACACACATCCATCGACAACAACAACAACAATAACAGCACAACAACAAACGATTGACGACTCGACCGTGAAAGAAAAGCTCACTTCGACAAGCGTTAACGACGACGAACACGCGCACTAGACGCACACGTACCATTGTAACCGCGTGCAATCGTATAAACCGTGGCCGGCACGCACAACAGAACGTTATAAATAACAACATTCGTGCGCGAAAATAGACGTCGCGGCGTGCGATGACTGCGAAAAACGTCGGAGATTACGTCGAACACGTCAAAACGTCGTCGGGACGCCGCCACAATAACGCAGGAATCGTACGTAACGGCGTCGAATGAATAACATCTACGCGCCGTGTGATCGACACGCGTCGTCTTTTGAAAAAGTCGTCGAAGGAGACATCGTCGAAAGTGGTACCGCCGTTGGTGCGCGACGACCGTCGGGGATCGAACTCAGTCGACCGCATCAGCAAATTCGATTCCGATCGATCGATTCACTCCGAGCAATCGACACAATCTGATTATATTAATTAGAAAAGAAAAGTGGAGACGACGAACGAGCGACGAAAACGATACGACGTTTCCGTGAAAATGAATATATGTAGAAGTGTGAACGAGATCTGTTTCAGTGCGCGCTTGTCGAATGCATTCGACACGGCCTTGTCGATGATTTATGAATTTATTCGTACACAATTTACATTACACTGAAACATATCGAACGGACGTGCATGCACGGCGTACATTTATTTATGATCGAGCCGGCACTGAATATGGTCAAACAGAAACGAATCGAAAACAATAACAACAATAACAGCAGACGATGCGAAACAACTGAACGAGCGAAACGAATAAATAAATGAATGGCGGTCGTGTGACAACCGTTAAACGACGAATTGACATTGAATATCGTTTATAACGAACTTCAAGATTTTCAACTGTCGATGCTCATGATTCAGTCAGTAGCGTTGAACGCGACTAAAACCAAGAAAAAACCCAGTGAGAATAAATAAATGCACGCACATACTTAAAAGAGTAACAAATTAATGATCCGTTGACTGTTTTTTTTCACTTTCCGGTTGTGAGTATTTCGGTTGTGTTGTTTACAATTTTTTTGAAAAAAGTACGTGTTATTAATGTATTGATACTTTTAAAGAAGAGGAGAGTTGTTCTTAGATAATTTCCACGTCGATCAGGATCCTGTCCCGATTTACGTTAAGTGTGTTTTCATATAAAAGTTGTTTCATTCGTTGTATGTTTGATCTATCGAACAGTTGTTATATTTAGATTCTACATTATTTATTCGAAGTAATTAAATGTTTTCTCTTCGATGAATTAATTTGAAAAAAGTACACAAAAAAAAACAATAATCACATACACTTTCAAATTAATTCGTTGTTTCTTTTCATCAGCAACTTGAACATGATGTGTGTTTATGTGTAGTTTTATTCTGTTCTCTATATATCGAATCCAATCAGTGTTTGTTTCATCGTAGCCTCGTGTGTTTTTTAAAATTATTATCGAACTGTTTGTTCCGTGACTATTTTCTGCATGATTTTTACACACTTGAATAAATGCTCACTAAACAAAATAATTTATGTAAATATTTGAATCGATTGACGTAGTGTGGTTTTCTTGTTTTCTCATCTGACGAAAAATCTGACTATTTTCAAGAATTCCGTGTTTTCTTCAAAAAGAATATTTTTTCTACAATAAATCGTTATATCAATGCTCATCTATTGTACAATGTGTGATCTGTAATTTTCGATGTGATGTGATTTGTGCATTTTGTTTTTATTCAACGAGAGAGAAATATATATAATTATATATTTGAATGCTCTATTTAAAGTGGATTTAACAGAGTATGTATGGTATATATAGGTACGTATTTATATACTAATTCTTCGAATACATACCTTCATCTGTATATATATACATATATATATATATATGTATATATATATATATATATATACATATATATGAGTGTATTATGTATGTGTGAGCGAGAAATAATATATATGAAGGTGTGTGAATACGTCATAAAGACCAGGACTATTTTTGGCACTCATTCATAAAGCAATCTATTTGATTTTAAAACATTCTTCAATAGACTCCATTAGTGCTTCGTTAGTTAATTCAAATGTATTGATAATGCATTACAATGTTTTAAAATACAGCTGAAATATTACATTGAGTACACATCCCGTTTCATTATGAAAGCGTGCATTTGACCATTAGAATTACTTAAATAGGAAATTAATTTATAGGTATAACAGTTCGGCCCTTTTTTGAATTTATATCCTTTTCTATCTTAAATAGGTAAATTTAAATTATAGCAACTATATTAAAATATTTTTTTTGTTTAAAGATATATTAATTTACTATAAAAGGAACAGTAATATTACTAAAATGGAATTATAAAAAATATCTAACATCAATGTTTTAGATAAATATAAAATTTATATTGTTAACATAAAACGATCATAAAACGAAAAATAAATGATAATTTTTTACTAAGTAGCATTTTAAAGAGATTATTAAGCTATTTAAAAAATTATAATATGGTTGTAATACATTTTGTAAAAAATAATTCTTTAAATATATTTACACTTTTTCCTTGAACTTAAAATGAATTAATCCATTTAAAATTAAGTATTTTTTGGAAAATGTCATATAGTTTTCAAAAATATCTATTTAAACTTTAAGTATTACTATCTACTTTCTGAATTAAAAATGTAAATATAAAAGAAAAAGAACAAGTTTTTTTTTTATTTGTACATGCGTTAAATATGTGTTTAAATACGATCCCTAATATATTTTCAGGAAAGTATGTATTTGAGATCATATAAGAGTAAAAAATTTTTAAAAAGTGTATTTAATATTTTTTAACACATTTAATTTATTAATTAATCAATATTGATTTCTTCAATAAATTGTATTTCTTAGAACTCTTATAAATAATTAAGATATAAAAATAATTAAAAAAAAGTAACTATAAATTATTTTCTGTGCAACTTTTTTAAACTTTATTAATAAAAATTCATATATGTTTAAAATTTTACTTATTTATAACTATATATATAATAACTATAGTACAGTAACAACTTGATGAATATTTTAAATTTAATGAAAACATTTTTGTATTTTTTATAAACTATTTATTTTTAAGAACACGAATTATTATCATACAATAGACTTCAAAAAAGAAAGGAACATAATATTCTTTTAGTTAATATTTTACAGTTTTTTTTTCAGTTATTCATACATTTTTATTTTTATTTTTAATGCGTGGAAATTAGGGTGTTCTAGTTCTTATCCTTATCTGTTTTATACATTCAAATATTCCTTCCATTTACCATTCTATATCTTTATCAACCCTTCTTTATATCTAACGATTCATTCTAGAAAATTATATCGTACCTTCTTTATGTCATTCTACAAATTAATGCTATCTATACTACTTTCATAAATTCTTCATTTTGTTACTCTACCTGTCTTCAAGTATTTTTAAGTAGATCAAGAGCATTCATTATTAAATTTGAAATACAAATATATTTATTTATATAAATTATATTATAACGTTATTAATTTCATTAAATATTTATTTTTAATGAGAAAACAATCGTGTCATTTATGCAAAATTATATATATATATATATATAACTAGAAATTAATTCATGACTTGATATGGCATCAGAATTTTATTGCAAGCTACTTTAATGGCCTTAAATTTAATTTTTATACAAAATTGAAAAAAACTATTTTAAATATTTCCTTTTACAAATGGAAATTATTAATCAGTGAGAAAAAGACTTTAATTATTAGTTTAGTTAAAAGTTCCTTAGTACTTTATAATTAGCAAATTGTGTTAGGGAAATAAAATATTTGATCAAAATAAAATACTATAAGAATTTAAAGTAACAAATATTTTTTGATAGTCATTTTGATAAAAAAACTTTTCTCTTTATATGTAAATTTTATTCATGTATGCATATTTTTACTTTTGTATTATTTGCATAATTTATTGGTTAGGTTAAGAATTATAAAATATATTCATGAAAAGGTAATTGTGTAAATATATATATATATATATATATATATATATATAAAATACGGTACTTGCGCAGAATTGAATATATGACACAATAAAATTATATAATGACAACAAAATAAAAAGGAATTCTTTAAATATTTACATCACAATAAAATCGTACAGTGACAAAACTCGAGAATACCTCAACATTTAACTGCTAGTAATAAAAGAAATATATAAAATGGAGCAATTAAAATTTTACAAGGGCTATATACATGTACAGAGATATGTTTTTACAAAAAAGGCTTCTATAGATACTTATATATACTTTTTTTTACAATTATTTCAAATATATATATATATATATAGACGCACACATACATATATATATATATATATGTGTGTGTGTGTGTTATTTGAAAGTTTAGTCAAACTATTGATTGTGTCTTAGAATAGATATTTAAATTTGTTCAAGTGGAAATATTTTTAGACTATGACAACTGAAAAGTACATTTTTAGACATTATTTTTTTCCATTTTTGTATTTCATGTTTTGTTATATCGTAATTTTATATAATGTGTGAAATAATCAATTTTTACATTTTAATCGATAATTTTAATATTTCATTCTCATATATAGTTAAATGATTGTATATAAGTATATAAAAGTGAAACTAGTGTAAAATCGAACATAAATCGTTTAATAGCCGAAAAAACTGTTACTATATTTAAGAATTTTTTTTGTAATTTTTGATAACTATATTTAGATGTGTTCCATTTAAAAAGTTGAAGATATATTTGAATTATTTTTTCTACGACCAATTTCATTTTTTATCATTTTTACATAAATGTTTTTAAACTCAAAAGTAACTACATACAGATGACGAAAATTGAAATTGTGTGTAGAAAAGCCAGTTAAATGTGGCCTCAAGGATATAAGTTGAATTATATCAAACTGGTATACAAGAAAACAATAAAATAAAAAATAAGTCTTTCACCTTCATTTACAATTTTGAGTATACATTAAAATTAAAAGTTTATTCAAAATTCAGAATTGAAACATAATTTCGATTTTCAGTTGGGATATTTTGAATATTGGTTTACAAAAATTAGTATATGAAAACTAAGAGAAACTTAGAGTACAAGAATCATTCTGAACAAATTATTTGATGTGAATAATAAAGATATCAATATTGATAGAAAAATAATAAGTGAAAATAAATATTTAGTAAAAAATAATTAAAAATCCAACTACAAGTAATTTAAATAAACCTATTATATTCACACACAAAAATAATAATAATAAAAACAACATTTTACTTAATTAAATGTTTGTATAAAAGAAAATATATATTTTTACTCCCATAGGAATTAAAATGTTGAAATATACTGTTTGTTTAATAACCAAGTATAAACAGTAACAATAATAATTTATGCTGTGGTTAAATTTATTAATAAATAATCTACACGACAGTTTTTTTTATTATATATATATATGTACACACACACTATATATATATATATATACTTTACATTTACATAAATAGTATTGGTTATTTTAATATAATAAAAGATACTTGTTTTCGGACTGTTAATATATTGCTGAAGGAAGAGTATTTTTTTAATATTTCTATATATGAATGGATAAGTATAAAAAATATATAAATATTTTACTCATTTTAAAATTTCAACCGAACTATTTTTCTAAAATTCATAGGAAATATTTTTGTATAATTGTTAAAATATTTCTATGAAAATGAATTTCATTACAAGCTAAGTAGGGTGAAGATATCAATTTACGAAGAGGTTCCAATTTGCAGACACTTGTATAAAATATAATTTTAAATTATAAAAAAATAGGTGTATATTAATTATTTGTATAGAAATTAACTGACGAACTTTTCAAAAATACTCATAGTTATTTTGTACGCATATTCATTAATTCGAACTTGAAAGAAAGTAGTTATATTCTTTCTTACAAAATTTGTCTTAAATTAAGAATACAACTTGTTTTTATCATCTATAACAAATTTCAGTTAATTTCCTCTAGAAAATTGAAATATTTTATTAGAATTATAAAATTATCCAGGCGATAATAAAAAAATAATTATGAAAATTAAATGTTAAAAAATATTTTCCTACTTTATTAAAAATTAGAGAAAAAAAACATTACCATTTTATTAGAATATAAAATTACTAAATTTCAACTAATGTGGCTCAACTTTTATAATAATAAAAATGTATATATTAGTTTTCCATTGTATTTAAAAACGTATGTATAATTATTTCAGATACATACAATGGATTTGATTAAATGATCAATCAAATGTAAATTCTAATATTCTATGAATTCATTTATCGATTTAGTAGTCAAGAATAGTTAATGTTTAAGAATAGGATTTTAAAAAGAAATAATATAAATATCTTTTTATTATTACAATATGTAACAAACTATTGATAAAATATATGTTTTAAATTTAATAGCAGATTTTGTAAATAATGTATATATTTAATGTTTAAAAGAAAATTTGGAAAATAATATTTATAAAAAAATGTGAACATAATTCTGAGAATATAAATGCAATAGTTACGTTCAGTAAATTTAGACATAAATAGTAATAATAATATAAATAAGAAAACGAAATCGAAAAGTGAGCGATTGCGTGAGTGGGTGAGGACGAAACGTGAAATAAAAACAAATAGATACATAAATAAAGAATCAATTCAAAAAAATCAGATTTTCTGTTTTTTGGCTCTTTGAAGATTTTTTTAGTATTTTTTTGTAAATATATACAAATTATTATCGAACTCATTAATACTCAAGTATAAAATATTCTACGAAGTTAATAATATTAATCATATTCTGTACATTTGATCGTTTGACATTTTTACATAATCGCTTATAATTTCAAGTAAAAAAAAATGAAAAATCGTCCGTCAATACATTCATGCGGATTTATCATCTGGGGAAAGAGATATATAATAAAAATCGGAAGAAAGTCTGACCAGTAGTTCTCTCTTCAGTTTTTTTTTGATACGAATAAGACATAGCGGGTTACAAATTTACTTTGTTATAATATTAGATTTATTTTTGTAATAGTTTTCGAAATGAGATTTAAAATCATTGTTTTTAAATTATTTTTGTTATTGTCTCGTATTAGTATTTTTCTTTAAAAATATTCCTATATGCATTCTGATAATTTTTTGAAAAAAAATTATTAAAATTTTTTTTAAAGTAGGTTATGAATCATTAATCAAAACTGACAGTCAAAAGGTAAATGACAGGCAAAATGATAATGTATGCATCGAAATGTCAGTCCGACTGAGGTAATTCAAAAATATTGAATATGGACTGTCATTTAAATTGAAACTGTCAGTTAGTAACTGATAAAATGAGTGTAGTTTCTGTCAATTGTCATTTAGTCGAGTGATTTTAACAAGTAAGGTAGAAGTAAAAATTGATTTTTTCATGTTACAATTTAAATAAGAGAGAATGTTTTTATATTTTTGTGTGAAAAATGGAAGGTAAAAAATCCATATTAATATACTTTATTGATTGTTGTAAAAACAACAGAGTATTATGTGACAGCCTTTAAATTATGATGACTCTTAAATGATAGTCCAGAAAATCTTCAGTTTTAACTGATGTTGTGTATCCTACTTAAAGACAAAGATTTGTTCAAGTAATCTTTGTAATTTAATAAAACAATAACTTGCTTAAATTCAAACATGGAATTTAAGCAAGTTATGTAATATTAAACGACTTCAGTAAAACTACTAGACCGTTCAAAGCCATCGAACATAAAATATTGAGTACTACTGCATCCACTACATTACACAAATCTCCGTGTGTGTCGAATCTTACATTAAGTGCATGCACGCAGCATGTAGAATTTCATGATGTGTTCTATTTTTACCTAAGACGGTGAGACGGGGTAAACGTTTTGCTTGCAACACGGCGTTAAGACGAAAAGCGTTCAAACGTTGTACGTACTGCGATCATCATTATCATTGTGACGGTGGGACGTTGCCCACGTCGATGATGTCTTAGAAATGGCGTCAGTCGAACAGCTGTCGTGTGTTTTATGGCTGAAATTACGCAACGGACAGTGTGTGTGCACTTGTGTGTGTTTTCGCGGAATTAGGCGCTGACTAATGCACTTGTTATTGGGACTGAAAAGCGTACTTGTTATGTGAACCTTTTTCACGATGCAGTCGTTAAGTAGACAAATTTGTTTGTGCAGCGATGCCAAACATGCTCACTTTGTTGTTGAATATTAGTGTACGAGCACTATTAAACAATAAAATATTTCAAAAACGATTTTTTTACGGTATGATACGAAATTACTGATAAAGTTAGAAGTCTGATTCTGTGATACAGCCCATTAATTTCACCATATTCTCTAAGAAACAACTAGATTCAGCTTATTTCGTACATATATATATATATATATATATATATATATTCTATCTATTATACTTATTTTCTTTCCTTTTTTTGGAGAAAAATCGTAAGAATCATTTATAGCTAGTAGAATCCAATTATATAGTGTATACATTTTAATAAATTAAGATTTATAAAAAAAACTTGAAATGAAAATGTTTATTTTTATTTATATGTCAGTATATAATTATAAACGAATAATATTTTATAAATATAAACATACCTATGACTTATTCTAAATATTATAATTTATGTGTCATGTTAAAATTATGTTAAAATTTTTAAATGCAATTCTAAGAAAATTGATTAATATTTCTATTTCTTAATGATAATGTGATTTAGTATTGTCATTTTTCTCCTGTTCTACAAACTACTTTTTTGAGCTAACTGCTAAATATAATAAAATATTTTTACTGCTCGTATGTTTTATGGAAGAAACTAAAATAAGAAAAGATTTGAATTGTAAAATGCAAGGATAAAAGATAAATTGCATTAATCGAGAAAATAGAAAATTTAAAGAAAAATATGTATTTTATATGTAAGTGTAAACATGTATGTTTTCACTTGTGCTATTGTTCGGTGGAAGTTCTTTATTGATTATTTCATCTTTTGTTACTCGACTACATTTTTAACATTGCGTTAAAAGAATAAAAAAATCAATCTTGTTATTTATTGTAAAGTTTCAAGAAACATTCAATGAGATTTTTACGTAAAATATATTTTTCCTTAAAATATATAGTTATTAAATTTTATTTTTAATATTGTCATAAATATCTTATAAATAGTGATATCAAACACACATACAGTGGCGTCAAACACGCGGCTCTTGGATCTTATTAAAGTTGGTTCTATTAAAATAATAAAATGGAATTTAATAAAATATAAAATACATTTTTAAAACATTGTAAATTATAGAAGTGTATTGTAAGGAACACCGTTTTATGGTCACCAGTATATTTCTCGTTGATAAAATTGTTTCTACCAAAAGATGCCAAGTTTCTAGTAAAAAATATATTTCTTTTATTTCTCTATTTTAATATTTTGTTCTAACGTTTGTTAATAATAATATCTAAAATTAATCTATTTTTTTAATTTTTATAAATTCATTAAAGAAAAATGAATGTAAAATTTAAATCAGTAATTTTCAAACATAAATGGAAGACTTTTTTTTGTCGCTCTCTAATTTTTTTTGAATGATTGTTTTGTCTGCGGCTTGCAGACTCTCAAACTGAATTTTGTAGCCTGTGTTCGTATAATATATGAGATTGACACTACTGATGTAATCAATAACTAAAATGCATTTAAATATACTTATTAAAAATTTATATTTTATATTTAATTGATAAGTTGAACATTGATTTTTGACAGATATGTTTTTAGTAAATTAAATATATTAACGACTACAAATTTTTAAAGCTACTTCGATTAATTTTTAAATAATAGACCTTTTCTTTTTTATGAAAATATATGTATTAATAAAATTTGAAACTTAATTATAGAAAATAATTATTGTTCATCAAAAAAATTATATAAAATATTATTTATATTAAGAGATGGCATTTTAAATAATCAATATTTACAGAATAAACTGTAAGTATATTGTAAATTAGAGGAATTTTGACTTTAATTGCTTAGTTATCATTTTATTTTCGAATAAGCATAGCTCTTTATCTAACAGTTAATTTTAATCTTTATTAAATTATAATTATTAGAGAATATTAAAAAATATTAATTAATAACAGAATTATTTAAGATATCCACAAGATATGGAAGTTTAATAAAAATATATAAAGAGAAATATGTTACAATGGAGAGACATTTGATTGGATAATAAGAAATCAATACAAAAAGTTAAAGATAATTTTATCAACATTTATTAAAAAAAATCTTATGTATTTTTTCTGTTCAGTAATCTTATTAAATTTGTATTTAAAACATAACATAATAGGTTGGTTATAAATATTATATTTTGATACTGCTATTAATTTAACTTTCCTAAATGAATTAAAATTTTACATTCTACAAAATTTCCTCATCAAAATATAAAATAATTAATAATTTTGTATTTTAGTACGTTAATACGTAAGGGTATTGTAATATTTTTCTGCTGGAATTTTAAAGATGAAGACATTGATAATGGAATACGTATTAGAGTATTAAAAGTAGATAGTAATCATGTAATGAACATTTTAATGAATAAGTATGGTATGTGGAATATTAATGTATTTGTAAAGTGTCTTTGTAGCTGGTACTCAAATTTAATGATTGATGTAATTGATTCACGCATAAATTTAACATTTTCTTCGATGAGTATTCAGTAATTTGTACGAATTTCATTATTAAAGTATAAAGTATATTAGAAAATTGAATTTAGAAAACAACTATATGAAAGAATTGAATTACTGAATTACAAATGAAATAATCACATATTTAAAAATTAACTTATTGTTAATATAAGAAATAATATTTCATTTAAATTTAATTAAGTATTAAATTATTTTAAACTAAAATAAAGTAAAAACGTATTAAATTTTGCTATAAAATGTATTAATAGTGATTAAGATTCTTTTGTTGAAATGTATTGATTGTTTTGTACAATATTTAACCTCTTTTTTAATAATACTCAGGTTAATAGCCCGAAATAACTTTTTAAAAATATTACTAGAACCTATGAAAAAGTAAATGATACATTTTAATTCCCGTACAAAAATTGAGTTGATAAATATAATAATCGCCGTGATGATTAATCTTGTGAAAAACTTAAAAAAGGCGTTAGCTTGTTTATCGAGTTGACACTATATACACTTTGTTAAACTTTTTGATTCAGATCTCTTAAAAAATCTCAATTTATTTGTTTTATTTTAAGTGTTGAAATTAATGTACATTTAAATATTTTTATAGTTATTTGGAATAGTTACTTTTTAAAATTATGCTTTTAACTATTATTTCTAGAAGAAAATCTAATAGATGATATAATTATGTGTATCAAACAGAATATTTATAAGTAATCTGAAATAAGAGGGTCATTATTTTTTAAATTTTAGATTGTAATTGATACACGTACAGTTTTATTATGCTGTTGTGACTTGCTCTATTATGCACTGTTATAATAAATTCCCTCTAGTATAATAATATCTTACGAGACATATTGTGATTAGAAAGGGAAAATTCTGATTGTTCAATATTAATATTCGTGGAAAATTACTATAGTGGATTTTATTATTTTATATCCCCCATAGTCATGGATGTTTTTGTCTGTAAGTTTATAAAAAATACTATCGTACCAAACAATCCGACCTTCTCTGATGTTTATTAATGATAAAACTACTGCTCTTTATCATTTTCCATTATATCTAATTAACCTTACTTACTTTAGCCAGCTGTTCAATGCAGTTGCTTGGGGTGTGGTACGTAGAATTGTAAGTGGGGTTTGCGTACCCTACAAAAATCAATTATTATGACCCACCTTCCATTTATGGTGCTGGATTTTAGGGATCTTAATGAAAGGTGTTAATTAGCTTTTAATTTTTCTGACAGAGTGCATCTAATATTAAAATTAATGAAGATAAAATGTTTATATATAAACTTTAAATGCTTGCTGCGAACTTATTCATCCATTTTAGTAATTAACTCTACCAAAAAATAGATTATTATTTTTAATAAATTGTTCATGATTTATATTTCAAGTAAAAAACTAAATCGGATTTTGTAGACATCTAAGTATTTTTTTTATGTTTTTCAAACATTTATCATATGGGTCATATGGGTAGAACTTAGTTTTGTGGCCCGTTGAAGATACCCGTAAGTTAAACTGTATTGTTGTTAAAACTGCATTAAATATTTATGAGAAAATCTTAAAAGGGATACTCGGACGTCTTTCAGCATGCTGGTTGATTTGTGGTAACATTCTCGGTCATTAACTCTTCTTGTTTTTTGAAAGTACTGAAAAGTTCGATGAGAGTTAAGAAATACCGTATTTGGATATTTTTTTACTAAATGATTTAAGCTACGAATGAATTATTTTTGGACAAGGTAATTCTTTTATAAAATCAATGTTTTCAGTCCATAAAATTTAAAACATCATATGGATTTGGTAACTTTCGGGTCCTTATTGATAAAACAAATTGGAACTTTTTTCGCAGTGAATATTTTTTTAATTATCTACTAAAACATGAACTTGAATTCAAATATTTTTCTATGGATTATTGATTGTAACAAGTAAATTCTTTTATTTAAAAAAAGATATATTTAACAATTATATATATATATATATATATATATATATATATATATATATATATATATATATATACATTCAATGGTTATAGCCTATCTGAAAAATTATTTTTTTATTATGTGATGACTTTTGTGCTGATAAAATTATTAATAGATATTTAAGATACAAATTCAAAATTATGAGTTTATTTTACACTATTGTTCTTTTTCATTATTAGGAAAAATGTTTTATTAAATGGCTTTAGAAATTAAATCTCTGAGTACTGAATGAAGTGCAAGGAATGTTGTGTCACAGTGTTAAAAAATTATAAACACGAGAAGATAATTAATTCAGGAAAATATATTCAGTTATCTAATAGAACAATTCTTTATGCTCCATTATCCTTTTTATTACAAAAAAGCTGTACAAATTACTGACTTTATCTAAAGTTGTTTCGGTATAACTTACAATAAAAAAAATATGTTTTATATACAATTTTTTGTGTAGTATGAATGAATTTAAAAAAATCAAAGTATAAATATTAAACATAATTGTTATTTCACGCGATAAAAATAATTTAGAGTAAGTTATTGCAAAAAAAATGATCATACATAATTTTTAATGATTTTAGAAATTTTGGAAAAACAGACAATAATAAAGGCCAAAAAAATAAGTAGGAATTAAACTTATAATTTAAAATTAGACGATTATTATTATATTTAAAAGAAATTAATGAATTACTTTACATGGTTTTGCTTTGAATTCATGTTAGATTTTTCATAGTTAATATCATAAAATTTGCATCAACAAACAAGACAATTCAAGAATGTTAAGTTACACGGTAGTTAGGAATCCTTTATTATGATTATGATAAAAGGATACAAAGAGCCTAAGGTGATCAATATTCAAGCATAAATGACTAACTATTACTTTTATGAATTGATGAATTAAACAAGTTTCCAGTTACTTGATAAAAAGAGTACATTGGTTTCATTTTGTCTTCTACTGTGTTTGTTGTTCAGTTTTTTTTTTAGTCAGATTTATATCTTGAATTCTTGTTCAACTATCGTTAAATTGTCTGTTTATTACTCTTCAACGTATTATTTTAAGAATGTCATGTTGTTCATTTATATATTTTATTATATTTTTTATGTTTTCTTCTTTGTCAATGATATAAAATATATTATCTATTTATCTATGCTATTGTATTCGCTTCTCAAAGGAGATATTTTTTTATTATTTTGTAGAAATATTTTTATTTTTAAAAACAAGAGTTGTATAATATTTACGAACTCTATTTAATGGACCAAAAATGTAGTGTATTTTATCAAACCGGAATGAAAGTTGTGTGCGTTTTTAATAAAGTACACAAGGAATTTATTACAGTCTGAAAATATTTTTTAATGTTGAAATCTGTAAAAAAGTACATATTGAACGAATGTTTTACAAGGAAGATTACCTGAAAATACTAAGAAATATATATATATATATATATATATATATATATCATTATTGTTCTATTTACAAGCATATTAAATTTCGATAAGGTACATGTCAAAATTATAAATCATAATCATGATGAGTAGATTTGGAGAAAACAACCAGAGAATTGTTTAAAAAATATGGCTTGACTCGCATAATTTAATTAAACTTGATCAAGTTCTTAAAAGAAGAAGTTTTCAGAATGACGCCATTACTACAATTTCTATATACGGAGATATGTGAGCTTTTAAACTTGATTGCGTTCTTATGTGAAGAACTTGTCAGAATGACAGCACTAAAATATTTTACATCAAAACAGGAGATTTGAGATAGATAACAGGAAACCATAGGACTCTAATGCAGTCAAATTATTCAACAAATTTATGTCCGGAATATGTGTTATGATAAAATAAATTATTACTATTAATTATCCGCTTTTTGATTGAATATATGGTAGATTAGTTTTTAATCAAGAATTAAGTATTAAATATTATCTTATGTAATATATCAAATTCAGTGCGTTTTTTTTTAAAAAAAAATAGTCTTGAATTTTGGAACGATAGTATATGTATATATATATGTATATATATATATATATATATATATATATATATATATATATATATATGAGCATGAAAAATGTTCGTAGGAAAGTGTCGACCGTATGATTTCAAAATAAATATATAATATCCGACTAAATACAGCTTAGCATAATGTTTTCCGCGCACTATCGACTCAACAAAAAGATATTATCTTTATCGTTACATTTTTCCCTCTTCTTTCCTTTAAGATAATCCGTTATGTATAGTTAAGTCATTGTGATTGGACGTAAGAAAAAAAGGATAAATGCAAAATCCGGAACAGTGAATGTTCTGTTTCACTCGAAACACATTATTTCGATTATGACACCGAGAGATAAGAACCATCAATTTTCGAAATGGACTCAATGAGGCGTTCTATAATATTATATAGTAAAAGGGCATCCATTGGAAACATGTCGAGGATATACATGTTGAGTGCGTGGCTCGGAAATAATTTATATATATATATATATATATTCATATATATGCGCCCGTGTGTGTATGCATCGTTTTCACATAATTCTAGAGTAATTTGCATGATTTTTTCAGTACCATTCTTCCGATATACCATTATTTTTATGTGTAAAGCTTTCCATTCGTCATTATACTGACAATGATTGATGTGATCAATTTACGTATTATTCCATTACGAATTGAAATTTTCAATTTATTTATAAATAATATACTATATGTATATACATACATATATATATATATATATATATATATATATATATATATATATATATATAATTTAATTATCTTGCAAAAACATATACGTTTTTTGTAGATAAGGCTTCATATACTGAAATAAAAGTACGTATATTATTTAATAAAAACAAATTCAATGGCAAATAAGTGTAATTTAAGGGTTTGAAATATAAAAAAAAATTCAAAATGAGAAAATGTTTATTTTCATCTAACTTTGTGATTATGAGGATATAATTTTATGATTTTTTTTTATAAATTTGGCAGAAGTGAACAAATGTATGAAAATGTATTATTATTTTGTATTAAAGTGGATTTTCAATTTATTTAGTAATGAAAAATATTTAGAAATAATTTATTTTATACTAAATAATGAGTTAAAAAACTGCTCAGCTTGATAAAGTGTTATTTTGATTTAGATATGTGATATTTTTAAGATCGTTCATTTATATTGACGTCATTTTGTTTTAGTTTAATTTAGTTAAATTTTTAAACAATGTATAAATTTACATGGTTAAAATTTTATTTTGTATCTTCTTGTGTCAGAAAGAAGAAGTTTTATTTTTGTAAATGCTGTTTATTCTATCAAACAGAAATAAATCCAATTTATTAATACAACTTTTTCAACTATAAATGTAGTTTATTAATCTAAAAAGAATCTAATAATAATGAAATATTTTTTTGGAAAGAGTGTTAATTTTTATTTATTTTTATTTTATTATTTTTTCAATTTTGCCTATTTATTTATTTCTACCTGTATAGTCAATACGTTATTATTAAAAACATTTAATACTTGTGATAATCTATTTTTTTTAGTATAATAATGTATGTATTATAAATCAGAATTTAGATTTAGTAAAAACGATATAGTAAAATTTAGTAAAAAAAATAGTATGTCATTTAGTAAAAACAAATAAAATTCAATTCTAGAATTTTTAGTTAACGACTGGATAGGATAGATAATTTGTTTTGAATAAAAATAAATATTTGTTTTTATTCATCCGAATATAAATTAACGATTATTTTTTAAATTAAAAATATATAAGGTATTACAAAACAAATCAAGTGTTAATGAAAATTTAAATTAAAAAAATCGGTTAAGTATCTTTATAAATGAAAAATAAAATAATGATGGCTGTTGGTTATCATAATTATCAATCGATAATTACCAAAATTCGAATTTGAAGTACAATAATGGTATTATACACTGTATTGAATGAATTAAGTCTAATTTCCAGTTAGCACAAATGAATTTTTTCAAACTTTGCTGCGAAATAATTTTTCTCGTCCCAGTTTCAGATTTATTCATGCAGAATTAATTTTCAATTTTTAAACACACTCTTTTTTGGATTGAATTTAATTGTTGTCTTAGTCGAGAATTTTAGTCTTTGAGTTCGTTATTTATGAGAATTTATTAATTATGTGAATTTTTAATACTGATCTAATGTTCCATTAACCTCGATGTATGATAAAATATATGAACTTTTGTCGTGGAAGACTGAATATCTTTTTCATGTTATTTTCTCATTTTGTGAAACAATTCCATTCAAAAACATAAAGTAAAATAATTTTACCTTATAAAATTGTTGATAATTCTATTCTTTTTGTTTTTGATATAAAAGTAATTTTTATTCCTAGGACTGTATATTAGATACTGCATTCAATAATTTGACAATATTTTATGGCAATATTTCATTTCATTCGTTTTTAATATTTTGTTTTCCATACTTATTTAAAAATTATTTACAAAAATATGTTAGTGATGGGTGAGATTATTTAATATGCGCAAAAAATATTATATGATAGATTATTTCCCTATTTGTAAAAAGAATAGTTCGTTAATACTTCCCACTATCTTTCTTCCATAAAAAAATATTTTATAATCTGAGTATAAAAGAAATTTATAAAATATTATATCTTAATTATTGACACTGCTAGTAAACGTGTAATATGTGTTAATATTTTTTAATGCAGTAACACTCAATACAATGAAAAAAAATACTTATTTTCCAAAAGTATGAAACAGATTTTCGAAATTAATATATAAACACATTAACTCAACAAATAACAAATATTATCAAGTCTCAATAAAATTCTGGATTTATTTGTTGAGAAAGAGTTAATAATTAAGTGTATTTAATTATTTTCAGTTATTTTAAGTCACTTTGATCGTTAATGTGACATATTAGATATTTTATATTAAATGTTTTCAATTAGTTAAATAATAAAAAAGAATAAAATGCTGGATACAGTTGAATGTATATAAATTGTCTTTCATTGGTTCGAATTAATTCTTGTTTTTATTATATTTTAAAAAAGCACTAAGGGCAATCCTCACTGTTACGTGTTATATGTCCGGCTAGAGCAAACAATTTAATTTCAAAATAAACCGTAATCGTGTGCCCGAAATGTCGCCATAATGAAAAATTATCCACGAACATTACCGAACGCTCCACTTTTGTTTTTCGAGTTTAATTTCGCCCGACCTTCTCGTTCTAATCTCTTCAATATAATTAATTGTCGGGATCCGCAATATCCCTGCAACAACAGCCACCGCGGCGTACACGAACGGATCCATGAGAAATTGTACCGCCTACCCGATTAGCCACCGTTCGTACCCCGTCCTCTTTCCGATACGTCGACTATGTATACGTAAAGGTGGTGGTGGACCACTATGAGTACGACGGCGACGACGACGACGATGACGACGTCACCGACTCGATATTTAAAATTTTATTATATTAATTACATGCGGTGAAGAGAAGAAGGGGGACGCTCATTCACTAAACGATGAAACCGAACGCTGAACGCGCGCCCGTCCGTCCGACCTACCCACGTACCATCCATACTGATACTCGTGCTGAACGAAATTAAAACGCAGGCTTTTCGTACTTAACGGGCGAAAGTAACAAGCTCCATTGTTATGACTTAATCTGAGCTTTCGCGCGTCAAGCGTTTGCCACACTCGAGTTCGACGCGTGTTCCGTCTCGTGCTGTTCTGCTTCAGAGCTTTTTTCACATCTCCCTACACTTTGATATTTATTATCATTGTTATTTAATTCGAAAGCATAGAACGTTGGTTTTATATATGTATGTATATATATATATATATATATATATATATATATATATATATATATATATACAGTGACTACATATTACATAGATGAAAAGCATATATAATATATTTAAAAATGAAAATTAGACATATTTACTACATTCTAAGAAAAACTTTTTTAAATTAATAAGAGTAATTCAAACACTTATTTTTGTAAATACAGGAAAATATACTTATTACACAAAAAACATATATTCAAAATTTATACATTAGACTTATTAATAAAAAAAATAGAAATATTGAGTTTATAATTGATATGAATTTAGTTTTTTTTACTTAAATTGATTATTCATAATAATGATTGTAGTACAGATGAAATGTATTAGTTTTTTTTAATTGGTTCCAATTCAATAGAACATTTGAAATTGTAATATTTATTTTAAATGTTTCTAAAAGGTGTATAATAAAAAAATATGTTTTTTAATGAAATAAGGGATGAATTTTTACAAATCGTTTTTACTCATTTACGAGCTACAAAACCTTTTCTAATGAAAAATGTTCAATAATTGACTGTTATTTATAAGAGTTTTGATTGAGATGCCATAAATCACCAGATTTATGTGTAAAAATGAATTGTCATATTTAAAAAAAAGATATTTTGCTAAAAAAGATATTGGTTTTATTTCTGATTATTTAATTATTGCTAATATATTTAATAAAAAACTTATGTAAACTTATTATAATAATTTTCAATTTTTTTTAAATTTTAAAATTATAGTTCTAGAATATTTAAAATTTAGAACGGATATACAAAAATATCATACAATGATTCTTACATTGAGTTACATGTATCCCAAAATTTATGTTGTAAACAAAATAAACTCAAACATTAATCTCTTTTTAAAACAGCATTTTTAATGAAAGAAATTAAGAAAATTGATGTAGATTTTCTACATATTCAGTATTTTTATTTCTCTTTTGCTTCGACACATTTCAAACATTTCAACAAAGCAGACCATTTTATTTTTTCGGATACTAAATCTTATACAAAGGGAATATCTAGTATATTTTAGAAGTCTAATTATTCTAGAGCTTTTTGACATTTTTATCTAATGAATTTCTAATATAAATATTGAAAATTTTAACAGTTTTTTTAAAGTTATGGTTCAATATAAGAAGTTACTATTTAAAAGAGTAATGTTATTCAGAAACTGACACCTTTTAATTTATAAAATTTATTTTTCAGAGATAAGAGTACACTAAAATTTTATTATTTGATCAAATATACTATTAAAAAAGTAGTAGGTCTATCTAATTTTCTAAAAGTAATGTATAATAATTATAAATACTTTGATCGCATGTAACTCCTCTTCTTTTTGTACAGTTGCAGAATATGATTATAATGAGTTTAAAGTTACAATCTGTTTCAATGATATCCATATTTGAACTAATTATTTAATTAAAAAAAAGTAATAAATAAAAATGAAATATGAAAAAATCAACATATCTTTCAGTATATATGGAAGTACTACTCACCTAAATCAATTAAAATAACAATATAACACTCCAATCAAACAAACATAACGCAAGGTAAATAACATTTACCAACACGTACAACAACTTCAAATGGACATACAAAATAAACATTTTCACAAACTATCCAAATAAAAAAGTAATCATATTTTTAATTTTAACTGAGGGTTACGAATAATTCTGGTATACATTCTAGGGTTAAAAGCAATAACTAGAAATTAGAAATTTTAACTTTGGCATCAATATAGAATTATAATTAATATATATATATATATATATATATATATATATATATATATAATATTCCTTTGATGGTAACTGTCATAAGAAATATATAATTTTTATAATTAAATATAACAAGATTCTTTATCTAACTATTTATCTTTTTCAACTAAAAATTAAGAGCATATTTTGACAATAAATTTAAGTAATAAAAAAGATTAGAATGAATAATTTTTGATTTGAAATGAAACATAAACATAATATGAATAAATAATTAATTACTTGAAACTGGAGAATAGAAGTTATTTTTTCAAATAAAGAACATTCCCTTTATCATTTGTGATATTTCTAGCTTTCATTGATTATAACATTTATAAAAGAATATCTTTTTTATAAAGGAACACTCTTCTTTAAAAAAATGATTTTTATATGATTAAAAAGTGAATCTCTTTTCACATGGCAGGAAGATTTGATAGAAATATCCTAATAACTTATTTTTAATTGTTTAAATTGAGAGAAGTGTATTTATGGTAAAAAGGAGACGTGTGTATTTTCTAAAAAAAACGTTTTATATTTATTATATTATAATCAAGAATTCAGCATTTTATAGGTACTAAATAATAATTATAATTACATCTGTTTAAGATAGCAATTTAGTGGTGTTGATATCTGATTATTTCCTTAATTGTTTCATATTTTCTTAACTGATGTTTGGTCTATTTGATCAAATTTGCTTTCTTGAAATTCTGTTATATATATATACACATCTATATATATATATATATATATATATATATATATATATAAATCATAATCATCATCATCAGCCACTGTCAATTCACTGCAAGATAAAGGTTTTTTCCATGATTTTTCATTTTGTACGATTGAATGCCTGTCTTTCCTAATGATTTTCAATAATTTTTTTTTATTTCCTTTCCCCATCTGTTCATTGGTCTCTATATGTGTGTACACGTGTATGTATGTATATATAGGAAAAATTATGCTTAAAATTAAAAAAAACTCGTTGATAATACAAATAAAAAAAAATACATTTTATTGACCGTATTAAAAGCAGAGTTTATTAAGAAACAAGACCAAAAATTCTATTTTTTGTGTAATCAGATTCTTTGTTGACAAATTAACTGGTTCTAATTCTATTTTTGTTCGAAAAAGCAGCAGTCTTACTGATTTTTTTTACTGATTACGCAAAATATTCTTGAAAGCTTTCATTAACGAAGACAGTTAATGCAACAGGCAGGAATATAGATAATTCTAAACATAAGAATCTTTTTAAAAAAAGTAAAGTATTAAATTATTTTTGTTGATTTTTTTTTAAATTTAATTTTAAACCGTTGCTTTTTCTATTCTAATGTTACAAGTTTTTTTTTCTCTAATCTTTCTAATTCAAATTCTTTAATAATTTTACTTGGTATAACTGATCTCTAAGGCCTGTGTAAAATGTGTTTCTTTTTTGAATTCATTTGATATCCCTTTTTTAAATGGAATATTGAGCCCATTAGTCCTATTGTACTTAATTAACGATATTTATTATTATTAGTATCAAATTATCTTTTTATTCCAGTTTAAAATTTTTACTTTTGTCATCAAAAATTTTAGACTCTTATTAGATTTATTTACAATATAAATAATATTGAATTATAATACTAATGAAGAAAAAATACATTCTATTGTCAATATTAAATGAAATTTTGAAACGGAAACAAATGTATGTAATTTCTGTCTATTCAGATTCTATGTTGATGATCGTATTGATCTTAAATCCTATTTTTGGGTAAAGATGATTGTACGTTTCTATCCGTTAGAAAGAATTTTACAGAAGTTTTTTCAATAGTTTTTTATTAAAAGGCAAATAAAGACAGTGTAGCTACAAATGTACAATTCTCATTAAATTTTGCAAGTTTTTATTAGTTGGTCTCATGAATACAGACATCATTTGTACAAATCTGTGTACGAATACTTATTAAAATAAATTTATTACGAAAAGGAAAAACTGTATGAGGATGTACAGTTTTAATCAACGTTTGCCTGTAGATATAACTAATTACAATTTGAATGCCATAATGTAATTACGTAATTACCATATGAGATAGCGTTCGCGTACGTTCTGTATGTTACATAAATGGGAGAAACATAGATTGAGTGCGTGTAGCGTATGCGTGTGTGTGTGTGTATGTGTGTGGTAAACAAACAAACGGCCCACTCATCTATTTCAATTAACAAGACCGAAACTTCCATTCGGACATTCGACGAGTCTCAGTTTAGTCGGTCGATGCTCAGTCGAAATAATTGGACTTTAGTAGAGTCGTCGTCGTATTCAACATTTGATGTTCTGAATGAGTTTAATGAAATGTGAACGAATTGACTTTTTTTAAAAACGATGTTTTGATCAATACATACAAAATATACATATATTTACACACACACGTGCTTACATATTATATATATATATATATATATATATATATATACACTGTGTGTGTATTTAGAAAATTTTCTTAGAAGTAGCTATGAAAGTGATGTTTTTAAGTAATTATAGATAATTACGTATTTTGATTACAGTATTTATATATATATATATATATTACTTATTTGTTACAAGTTTGAAGTAATTTTAAAAGTTATTCAGTGGAATCTTGTAAATATTTTTCAGATACTTTTTAAAAATATATGACAGATTTTCTGACACTATAAAGTCTTTGGAATTTCATATTTCTATATAATCCTGATTTATAGTGCTCAAAGAAATTTTCATTTTATTGTCATCTTTTATTCTGTTCTTAAGTTAACTTATTTTCTTTCATATTTTATTTTAAATTTGGAAAAAAAATTAAATCCGGATATTTATTTTCAATGAAATATTAAACATACACAACACACACACACACACATATATATATATATAAATGTGGGTCGTTTGATAAGTATGATAGAGAAAGTTAAACAGCGTTTTTTGAAAAAAAAACGATTTTATTTCTCAACATAATCTCCATTGAGGGCTATACAGTTAGTCCAGCGAGTTTGAAAAATATGTATCGACGGCAGCGATGACTTCCTCATTCGACGAGAATTTCTTCCCACTGAGCAAAATTTTCAAGTTTGTGAAGAGGAAGAAGTCTCACGAGGCCAAGTCCCAGGGAAAGGATGGATGAGGAATAAATTCAAAGTGATTCGTGCAATTTTGCCATTGCGACGGTCGATTTGTGGAACGGCACGTTGTTCTGGTTAAGGAGTACTTTTTCATGTACCAATCTTGGCCATTTTTGTTTCAGCTCTTCTTTCAAACGGTTTAATAATATTGTAAAATAGGCTCCTGTTATTATTTTTCCCTTCGTTAAATAGTTGATTAGGATGATTCCTCGGAAATCCTAAAAAAAACAGTGGCCATCTCTTCTCAGTTAAAAAAAAACGGTTTCCGCCTTCTCTGGCGCACATTTACCAGTCGTTGTCCACTACTTTTACTGCTGTTTCGACTCAAGTATGTAGTGGTGGATCCACGTTTCATCCACAATGACGAATCGACGCGAAAATACCTGCATAATTTTTTTATATTTTTGCGGAAACTGCTACAATGCGCGCTTCAAACATCTGTAAAACGAGAACGACACGTCACTTTTGGATAAAATTTCACCTTTGCTAGTTTGAAGATTGACACTTGATAGCCATAACTTTAGCACATGAATGTTGGTGCCACACTATATAAAAATTTACCAAACTTATCAAACGACCCATATATATATATATATATATATATATATATATATATATATATATATGTGTGTGTGTGAATGAATCTATGTCCTTGAGAATGTAGTGAACAATCAACTTCAAAACACATGTAAATACAAATCTTATATTAAAAAACCTATATTTGTTCTGAATTCTTATCTTAATTTTTTTGTTTTGTTCTCACGTCTTAAAAATACATTGAACCATAAATCAAAACCTCAGTATACGTTTCTACATTATTTGTAAATATATGTACACAGAATATATTTGTGCATTCATATCAAAAAACATCACAATAGAACGCATGCGAAAAAAAACGACTAGTCGTGCATATTTCTCCTACATTTAATTTATGTAACGAAAACAGAAATTTCGAAAAAAAATATTTATATATTTTTCGCGGTTATAAAAACGTCACATTTGTAACAACAACAACGAAAAAAATAGTTTATTATTTCCTGCGGAATGAATCCCAATTCGATCGTAAGCATAAATTCATCCGTCGAAATGAAACGCATATCAGCGATATCCAGTGAAAAAAGTCAAAATATATAAAAAACAACTCGTAATATTTCTCAATTGTATGTGAATGAGTGGGTCGTAAATCGAAAAGCGTATAAACAGATTCATCTAACGAAGAGACTGAAGTGAATCGCGAAATAGAATAGATCATGACGAGAACACAATAACAACAATGACGATACGACGAGGAGAATTTTATGGAATTGTATAGTTTATATCTGATTTCGGATTATATCGCATTTATATTAAAATATTACAATATATATATATATATATTCGAATTCTTAATTAAAATTATTCATTTTAGACTGAAGATGAATGTCCAGATACAGTTTTAGCAAATAATAATTTTACAAGAATCTTCAAAACATGTCCTTTTTATCTATATATATATATATATATATATATATATATATATATATATATATATATATATATATATATATAGAAAGCGATTTAATAATATGATTCTCAGTTTAAATACTTATTTATTTTACATTCAGAGGTAAATTACTTAATATATTATACCATGAACTATACAAAATACAAAAAACTCTTTAGATTTTGAGTAAATTAACATCCATGATAACATATGTTATACTAATATTCCTATTTCAGATAAATCAGCTCATAATTAAATATTAGATTTAAAAAAATACTTAATCACATATTTCATATTCTCTACTTTAACCTCTTATTGAAGGCAGACACTTTAGATGGAAATAGTTCCATAATGTAAATTGTATTTTGTGCTAGTCTTTCAAGCTTTTATATAAATTAAGTATTTACTCATATCTATGGTTTTTTATTTTGATTTTATTCTGTGATTATTTTTATTTAAGAAAAATAAACCAACTGATTGATGAACTGTTTCGTTTGCTTGATATATGCTAAGTGATTTAAAAGGAAAAGATATTATTACAATGCTACATCTTTTTCCTAGACTTCTAATTCGTCTCAGTTGTAATAGAATTTTTTTAAAAAAATCGTTCTTCAATATTTATTTGAAACAAAACATTTTTTTTCGGTCCTTTGTCAATATTCTGAGTTTTATAAATTTTCTTAAATTTTTAATCACTACTACAATTTTCCTATAATGGTCTTATCAACGATAAAAAAAGTTCTTCTTTTTAATATTTCTAACATAAGCGTTCATATTGCAAAATTTAAATTATTCTGAACTTTATTAAAAATCGTACTTATGTGATATTTTCCAAGTAGAAACTAATTTAATGACGCGAGGAGGTATTTTCAAGAATATGTCTGCTTTATCTCCATTCCTTCGATGTATTATATTATCAAAGAGATGATTTATATATTTTTATATGCGAAGTAAAGAAGAATACGTTTCTGTGCAGTCAGTTCCGTGAGTTTTATGGTATTGTTCACCTACTTAACAATATTATTACTATAATAATAAATCCATAAAAGTTAGATGAACCATTCTGAATTTCTAGCTAAATAAGATAAAAATATAGTTGTAATTGTTGTTTACTTTTAAAATAAATAAATAATTCGATTTAAAAATAATACATTTGTAATTGTTTATATATATATATATATATATATATATATATATATATATATATATATATATAAGGGTTTTCCAATACGGAAGCAATTTTTTAAGAGATTACATTTCACAGATGTCAAACTGAGAGCTGGATTATTTTGACATTTAAGTTTTGGCATTGCCATTTTTTGTTATGGCTTCGTATATAACAAAGAAAAACGCTTTGAAATAATACAATTAGATTATGAAAATGGTCATTCTAGAAAAAATACGTATTGTAAATTAAGCGATGGTTATTCTCTATTTACTCGTCCATCTGAATCAACAATTATTTAATTAATGAGAATGAGGTTGATTGTTTGATGCGAAACTTTGGTTGGGTGGAGTTATTGGTCCGTATTTTTTGAAAGTCAGGCTGAAAAAGCGATTACTATGAATAAAGAAAAATACCGAAACATGATAACTAATTTTTTGTGGGAAGAATTGGATGATATTGACTTGGAGTAATATGGTTCCAGTTGGACGGTATAACAGCCAAGTAGATGGTGAAACGATTGATTTATAGAGGACGAAAAGTCCTGGTCGCGTTATTTCCAGAAATGGGGACATTAATTGACCACCGAGATCCTGCGATTTAATACCGTTGGACTACTTTCTTTGGGATCTTTCTAAAGAGAGGTATACGCCAATAAACCTAAAATAATTTCCACCCTAAAATAAGAAATCCGAAGAGTAATTGGTGAGATAGAGCTTCAGTTGTGTACGGATGATACTGAAAACTTGAACAAAGAAATGGTTATTTATAAGAAAGAACGCGGCAGTCACTTATACGATTTTATTTTTCATTTATAAATACATACCATCAACTATTATTTACAATATAGAAACATAAAATTTCAGCGCAAATTCTGTGTTTTATTTCAAATTAAAAAATTGCATCTTTATTGAAAAATCATGTATATAGTTTTTTTGAATAATAAATTAAGGCTTATTTAATATTTGTATTTAAGTCTTTAGTGGCATATAAAAATTAAATAAAATATTTGCTTATATATATATATATACATGTATGTGTGTGTGTGTATGTTCATAATTTATAAATATTTTACCTTAAATAAAATAGAACAAAAAATTAATAATTTACATGAAAGAACTCGTTTTTAAATTCGATAACGATCATAAGCAAAAAAATAAATAGTTTATAAAAACCACAATTTTCATAAAAGGGTAATTTCCTGAAATTGTATGTATATATATATATATATATATATATATATATATATATATATATATATATATATGTGTGTGTGTATTTGTGTCTGTGTACAGTGAAACTATTACTTACTCGGAACAAAATTATACAAGAGTTTTATATTAAGTAGTATGAGAGCGACGGGTAGATGTGAAGAATAAAAGTTGCATTCAGAAAACATGTAGTATCTTTGTTTAACATTTCATATAAATGTGTGGTCGTTGCATATGTATGTAAATTGAAAACGCAGACTTTACTACACTGTTGTAAAAAGTGAATCGTTAACGTTTCGTTTCGTTTTTTCCCCTGTTCTTACGGGAAATACATTTAGATGTATAAATATGGATTTGTACGACATTAGTTCCTTTAGATACGAAACATGAGTTTTTCTTCATGGAGTTAAGATCGGTTGACACGCTCGTTGGAATTTTTTTCTTGCGAAAAGCTGACATGATATTTTATATAAGAAATATGAATACTAAGTTCATATATATATATATATATATATATATGTCACTGATGAATAATACATTAAAAGTAATCATCCTATGAATTTGAATAATGAAAAAATGTAAAGTTTATAATAAGTAGTAGAGAAAAGCTTTTTGAAAATTTCAAATACGGGGAAGAATCATTTTTTTTAATCATTTAGCATATATTCAGATGATAATAAAAATTGCATTGACATTTATGTTTAATATTTTAAATTATATATCTGCCTTTTTTTCTGTTCCTACAAATTTTATTTTATTATGCTAATTTATTGATATCCGATTATTTTGTCTATCCACAAAACATTTTCATATATATATATATATATATATAATATTAAAAAAGAGTTGGTTGTTTTAATGTTCAAATAATGAGACACGTGGTGTCATTTGGAATAAAAGTATACATTTTTAAAACAAAATATTTCAACATCTAAAACAAACACTTGTTAAAAATTAAAGAAGTGAAATCGTCATTGTTTTTTATCAAAAAATATTAACGATATGAAGTTGTATGGAATATTTGTAATTTTTTATGAGTGAATCCAAGAAAACATTAAATAAATACGGCACTTTATATTTTCTTTATTAAATTTTCGAGCATCTAATAGTTAGTAGAACATTTTTTTAATATTACTTGTATTTTATGAAAATGTTTACTGCTAGAAATTTTTGATTTTTTTTAATGTAAGTAGAATTTGGAAATGGAATTAGTATCAATTATTTAAACGAATTATCATTTACACACAATTTATTGTACAAACGATGGCTGACGTTTGAATTTATGAACTCGATGTATATATTTTAGTAAAAAAAGAATTTCTTCTATGTGAAAATGATTAAATATATACGAGTTTAAAGCGGATTTATAACGAAATAAGCAACGATGCGTACACCATTACCGTTATTACAAATAATAATTTGTGGCTGGCAACGCTTTGACCCACATCAAAACGTGAAATAAGCAGTTTTAGCGCACCGCGTTTGATAATTCGAATACGCGTAAAGAGAATAGAACCATCAACCTACCTACCTGCACGCCGTCTATTTCGGGAGTTCGGTTACAAAACCGTTCGTTTGCAACGCCTATTGTGAAATATACGTGCGCGTTCGGCCAACAGGTACGACGTCGAGCTTCGGTGGGGGTTGATTTCAACGCGCGCCCCTGTAGTCGACCGACCGACCGTCGAGTTTCTCATTAACGGGCCCGTATGATTGATGGGGATATTTGATTCACCACGCAACACCTGCTCCGTAGTATTTCCACAAAGGCGCCCCTCGGTTGGTTCGCTCGTACCTTCGTTCGTTCGTTCGTTCGTTCGCCCCGTCGACCATGAACCCTTGAACAGTCTCGACGCTTGAACCGA
This sequence comes from Acanthacorydalis orientalis, assembly GCA_034766995.1. Taxonomy (NCBI): domain Eukaryota; kingdom Metazoa; phylum Arthropoda; class Insecta; order Megaloptera; family Corydalidae; genus Acanthacorydalis; species Acanthacorydalis orientalis. The sequence continues at coordinate 17,834,642 of CM068318.1, read as the reverse complement.
CGACGACGATTCTTCCTAACCTACCGACCGACCGAATGGAAATCCTCACACACCCGTCTGTATCCATCCGCACACCCACCAAACAGTTCGTATCGTAACGTATCATTATCAAGTTCGCTTTTGTTGTGTCGGCGGCGGCGTCGTCGTCGTTGTTGTTGTTACCACCCTTCGATATTACGTTGTATACACCCTCGTGCCAGCGTGTTGTACCCTGTGTTTTGTCTATTATCGGAATCTTACACAAGAACAGACACACGCGCGTGTACGTATAACGAAACACGGAATCGACGCGCAGAACGAGAGAGAAATAGGCAATAATGAGAAAGATGGAGTTAGGAAACATGGATTTATATTCAGGTATCTGTTTATTAGAAAAATCGACAGGGGGTGATTTCATTCTATTGATTTATTATCGGTTCGTTTCTATCAAAATGTAATTTGGTCGCGTTTTTCAATACAAGAGAAATATTTTCGCCGTTTTTATCAAACTTTTCTAAATTAAAAATCTGTAAAAATCGAAAATTTTTGTCATTTACAGTTTCGTATTCAATAACAAATAACTGTAACCGTTTATTAAGAAACTTTTTGTGAAAATATCAACAGTAAAAATAATGAACGGCATAAGTTTTATTTGAAAATGTGTTCAAATATTGTAACAAATTTAATTAATACAAATATTATGTCATCTGTGTATATTGGCCTTTTTCACTTGGTTTTGGCATGTTTATGTTATTTTTGTTGATTGTATATTAATTAGTTAACGTTTATAACTTTTCATATTTATTATATTTTATAATATAAAATTACTTTCGTTATCGGGCTATTGTTTATTATAATTTATTTGATATTTTTTTGTTTCATAACTATTTGAAAACGCATACTTAATTATGAAATACTTATCATTAAAAATTACTATTTTAAAAATGTCCTAGTATGTAAAATGAAGAATACATATGTTAGCAGATAAGTGTGTGAGGCGAAACTATATTTTATTTCATTATAATCAAATAACATTTATTATATAGTTCATTAACGTTATTCTTTGATGTTCATTGCATTGTGGGTACTATTTTTTAAATGAAAATAAACAATAAACTGATTATCTTATCAATAGTCTTTTATATCAATCAAATAATTTGTTCTCATAAAATTGAACAATAGAGTCCCAACGTGGTCTTTTTTCTGTTGAAATACAAACTACTACATGCACTGAACTATAAGCACTAAACATTGAATTTGAAATCAAAATTGATCATGTTTATTCGCTATAAATTATCGGTTTATATTATATCTAGAATTGTTGTTTCATTTATTCAATACGAATATTTTTTTTTAGTAAATAAAAACATATTTGGTATATATTTAAATAAAAATGCAGATTTTGTACAAAAATATAGTCGTACAAAGTGTTATTATTATAATTATTCAATTTGTACAGCAATTAAATTAGCATATTATCAAGTTTTCCATTAAAATTAATCAGTGTTGACCTCAGGCCGGTCATGATTTTCCCGTAGGCCTGGCATTCGTTACACACCCATATTTTAACTTAGCGTAAATATTGGTAATATATTCCTTGATAACTCTGCGTTTTTTTAAATGGATATGTCAAACAAAATCCATTCATGTCATTTTTTAAGTAAGAAAAATAATGATAGTTTGTAGAAATTTTTGAAGAAGAATTTTTGTATATATATATATATATATATATATATATATATATATATATAAATGCACATATGTATTATTTATGTATATTTCAATGTCGGTGAGTTTTTGTTGTATATTTTTTTAACGGATGGGTCGTAGAAAGATCGTTGAGCGAACAATATCCGCTGAGTGTTTTCTACTTTTCTCCAAGTGCCCCGCGAGCATCCGAAATTTATTATTATTACGGTATACCTCGGGTATATAGTATATCTTTCATTCAGTGAAAGGATCACGCAACTAAGAATGAATTTTCTTTTGAGAAATTACTTCTCGTTGCACGGAACCTAAAAATTTTATTTTTATTTTCGTCTCTGTTTCGTTTATTGATTGTAAGCTGTATGTATCTTTCCTGTGTATGTGTGTGATCGTTCAGCATTCGAATGATGAATTCTATGATCAAATAAAGTATCTGGTTTTTATTTCTTAGGAAATTGATTGGTGCTGGAAAATGTGGGTCGGAATATACAGTTGAGTAATGTACTGTTTTCAACTCGTTCTTCGACGAATGAAATAATAAAATTGTGATAAAACACAACGTTTTATTTCTTTGTTCATTCAGGTACTATTTATTGGTTTTAAATAAGACAATAATAATAAAAATGTGTAATCATATTTGTTTTTATTTCCTGTATCTACTAGATAACATAATCTAATTATATTTCTTTTCTGGAGAGTCTGCAATATAAAAGGATAATTAATGTCTTTTAACAAAATATTCAAATAACAAAATATTCAATACATTTCTCGATTAATAAACAGAAAAATTATTCGAAGTTGCTTTATAATTCACAATTGTTTTGTTTATGTTTAAGTGAAACACAATAATTAGAAAAAGTATTTGGAATAAACACTGAAAGCAAACTTTACAATATTACAAAAATATCTTTTAAAAGATATTTAAATGAAGAAAAAGAATTTATTTAATAGAAAAGCTAAGAGAAAGAAAGAATTTTTTTAATAAAAACCTACACGAATTATTAATAAACTTTTTATATGGGAAGATAATATAATTATATCAAGTTTCAAACAAGACTATATTCTTGAAAGATACAAATCTTCTATTAAAGTGAAATTATTTCACGATTATACACTAAAAATTCTTATTATCGGTTTATCACTTCTCTCTAAATAATTTGTTTCAATACATCAAATAATTGACAACTTTACTACTTTTGAATTCATCACTTATGTATTAATTTGCTCAAATTGACATTTAGGTATATAAATACAAGAGAGTAATAATGTTCTTTTAATTATGAATTTTTCAAAAAAAAAATCTGGGTCACAGATTTTCAGTAATTGAATATTGATTATTTTTAATCATTGTTTATATTTATTTTAACGGTGATGATATTATACTTATAGTACTAGCATTTAGAAAAATAAGGTAATCTTTTTCTGTATCATAGCGTTCTTATGATGATGCAGTATTGCTATGGAAATGCGAATAAGTAACAATTGGTAATGATCAATTTTGAAAATTTTTGAGCAGAGGATTCTTTGTAAATTTTTAGAAAATTAACCTATTATGCAAAGAATATGCTTTTGTGTATAGAAAATTAAAACCAATGGGGTAAACTCTCCTAAAGAAAGGTCGTGTATTTTAATATAACAATGTATATATATATATATATATATATATATATATATATATATATATATATATATATTCAATACAATACACAATCAGATACAATAAAAATATATATTTCTAGTATAACTCTATGAATGTATAAATGTAATGTTTTCACATAATTTTTTTTTAATTAATCTTGATTAAATAACTGTATTTTTATATTAATTGTAGCTTTTATCTGTTTAAAACATATTCAACATGTTTTTTTATGTTCTGGAAAAAGTCTATAAATATATTTAAATAATTATTTTTTGTTCTTTAAGTAAATTTTGCTTCAGACTTCGAAAGAATTCAAAATTTTAGAGAAAACGACTGACAGTTTCATACAATTTAATGCGCTTATATTTTTAAATTGAATTTATTCCATGATACAACTTTTATAAAGAATTGTATTTTTAAACAGATATAAAGTAATGTAAATTAGGTTACTTTAATAAAATAAACTGATTTTATTTTTTTTTGTTTCAGATACATGCCCTAGTTTTGAGGAAATCTTTAGGTCAACGTAAATATTGAAGAAACAGTTATTCGGATAATGAAGAATGAAATAATAAAGTAGTTTACAATTAAAAAATCTATTCAAATTCAAGACAAACTGAAGTCAAGTACATTTGAATGATTTCAATTTCAAGTAAGCCTCGTTTAGGAATATATAGAGTCTAAATATACCTGTTTTAAAAATAGGTATAATTGAATGTACTTCATTATTAATACACAAGCGACAAATATATATTTTATATTCGATTTAAGAAAAGTACAGAATTGGAAATTCTAACAAAATTAAAATTCGTAAATGAGAACTGTGCGCGTTAATTTCATTAAAGAGATACGAATAAAAAGTTTACTAGTTGTTTCGATACTAATTGCTCATTAGTCAATACTCATCTGTAGATTACCTGTGAGTAAGTGTAGACTGTACGTGACTGCAACCGTAAAACTCCGAGACATCAAACGTATATCACGAGTAGTTAATGTGAGAATAAGTGACTTGACAAGTAAGAGAAAAAAAAAACTCTTAATTGTATAAATAAGTACGAGCGTGCGGTAATCAAATATAATATTCAATATTCTCAAAGTAGACGTGAGTAGATAACGTGAAGCGTACGTGACGGCTCTACGCGGGCGTAAACAGATATAAAGTGATTGCGTCTAAGTAAATTGATTCGATTTCGACAAATTGTTAGTGTAATCGTGTGCCGATCGTTTGATCGTACCGGGCGTGAGTTTGTTTACGGAGTAAGTGCGTGGTTGTGATACGGCTTCACGGTGCGGGTACCGCGTGTTGGCGTAGTCGCCAAGGCCGTCGGTCATGTGCCCCCCAAGGGCGGAGCCGCCGCCTCGTTGGGGCCACACATGCTGCAGAAAGATTCATCAGCGACTATTCCGGTAAGTCAGTTATGTTTATTTTCGAACGAGATTACATAAAGAGGATATTCATCACATTATGTCATTTTATGCATCGTTCTCTTCAGTTTATTTTTAGATATTTTCAGACCACTGATTTTTTTATTCTAATTCGCACGTTCATATTTTGATATTTCTGAATCGATTTTTCATATCCGTGAATTTTTGCAGATGAATTATCTGTCTTATACATACATACATATATATGTATATATATATATATATATATACAGGGCGTCCCAAAAAAAATTATACATACTTTTAAAGATCATATATTTAGCATTTATTAAGGTATAAATATAACGTAGGTTAAAATTCCAAATTAAAGACGACGGACAAAGATTTTTTTTAATTATCGCAAGTGCTCAAATTGATAGCAGTTCTGGTCCAGGCACTGCTGAAAACGTGGAGTAATGGAATCACAAACGAATGGTTTGGTTAGGTATTGGGGCGCATTTTCTTTCAATTATTGCTCTCAATTCATTAACTGTTGCCGGTTTTGTACCATAAACTTTATCTTTGATGAGTCCCCACAAACAAAAGTCCATTGGAATTAGGTCTAGGGAATGCGAGGGATATTAAATGCTATCTCTACATCCAATCAATCTGTTCTGTAAATTTTCAACAAAATAGACCCTCATATCATGATGATAGTGAGGAAGTGCAACATCTTGTTGGAAATAAAAGTTCTTCTCATCTCTAAATACCTCACGAATGCGTGGTAAGACAAATTCATGCAGTAGGTTTCCAGTAAAGGTGACCAGTCACAGTTCTATCAAAAAGAATGGTGTAATTAAACCATTTGCTGACAATCCGTATCACACTGTAACTCCTAGTAGATTAGCATGATGTTTCTTCGTAACATGCGGGTTCTCAGATGCCCAGTAGCTGCACTTGTGGCAATCAATTGAGTCGTTTAATTTGAATGGCCCTTTCTAAACTCTCTTTGTACTTCAATTACGTTTTCACACTTTCAGTTCCACTTTATGACAAATTTCCTTTTCTCGAAGTTTAGTCTAAGATCATCCATTATTTTAAATCATTTTAATAAAAAAAGAAAGAAAATTAAGAGGCCTGTGGACTATTAAAATTTGTATATATTTTTGGGACCCTCCTGTATATATATGTATACATATATATATATATATATATATATATATATATATATATATATTTATTACTTCTTTTAAAGAAGTAAATGTCCCATAAAATAATTTTGATTGTTTAAAATCTGACAAGAAAATGATAAAGTAAGGAAGATAAATGTTTGTATGTAAAAATTAAATGTGTTTTAAACTAAGAACTCACTCTAAAGTAGCGTATATGCGTCTTTGTGTAATTTAGAATAAAATAAAAACACAATAAAAATTCGTAACCCAAGCGAAACATTAAAACATTACATAAAGATATAAATGTAGGACGACATTGTTTTCTGTTTGTGCTTGAAGTTTTTTTTTAATGAATTTATCATCTTTTGCTTCGTACTCATTAATTTCTTTAGTAATATATCTTTTTAATTACTTTTTTTATAAACTATCTTTAAAGGCATAATCATTTCTGTTAGAACTGTTTATACGATTTACTTAATTTAAACAATATGTTAATTATATTTTCTTATCAGTTCTTGGAGATATTTGTCGTTCTTTTCTTATAATGTCAAGATTGTTTTTTTTTTGTTGTTACTTAATCAGATCTGACGATTCTAGATTTTTATAACGATGTTAATGTTCACAAATGAATAATTAATTTCAAAACAAATACACATTTTTGTCATCAAAAATCTTCAGTAATTGATTATTAACAGCTTTTGTTTATTGTTTATTAGAATTTTGATAGTGTAACTATTAACTTCAGAACGCTCGAGTAAAAAATATTTTTGATCATTTTAAGAACGATTTCATCTCCAGTGAAATTATATACGGAATAATGAGTAATTACTTATTAAATATTTTTTATTAAAAAAAATGTGTAACTTATGGAGGATTATAAAATTGTTATCATCAATTGATTATCAGAATCGAACTTATAATTATTTTCAGTTTTTGAAATACAAAGATTTTAATAGTTTTTTAAAAATATATTTACATTTCAGAGACTATTTCAATATTTTCTATTTATTAATACGAATTAATTTTTAATTTAGGTACAGTATTTTCAATCATTTGCTCACTTAAACAGCTGTTATTTTTGTTTTTATTATTATTTTGTGGTACATTCTCACTAATATCTTTAGATTACCAATGAATTGACCAATTAATTAATTTAAATGGATCCATTAGCCGATTTAATAATGATGCACGCGCACAAGCAACTAATAGAACTAAGGACAATTTGGTAGTATGATGATGGTAATTTGTACGACAGGTTTAGATCTGCCAGTTACATCTAAGTAGGTTAACAATGAAGTTATCTGTCAGCTAAATAGTAGCATGAGCGAGTAATTCCATAAGGGTCAACGGTTTTACTTAGTCAGCTAAGCTGTCTGTTGGTTAAAAATTGTTTCTACACGCTATCTAGTAACTATCAATTCACATTGAAACACATTACTCAAAAGTATATTATTTTAGTATCTGATTATCTGTAATGTTGTAAGAATTAACATTTAAAAAAATTAAATTTAAGTAATCAGACATACAATTATTTTTACTTGAGAATTAATATAACTTTTATATAAATATAGATATCATCTATTAAATAAAATATCAGCTTATTGTTATAACTGTAAAAGTATATAGTTACTTTTTATCGACTTTATAGAATTTCAAACTTGACATAATAAGTGAGTACGTTATTTCTCAAATATAGTTGCGTCTTGAAAGATAATCCATCATTATTTTTCGTCTTGAATCCCAAAAGGCAGATGCCATAATCTTTCCTGCCGATGAAATTGACTTTTTTCGAGAACTAAATCTTTTTTCCCAACAACGACGTCTGTATAAAACTTATTCTAAAATTATTCTTCAACATGTTTCGTAGACAGATAATATTTTAGTAGACGCTTGGTGAATTTGAAGAATTACATAAATACTATATCAAAAGAGTTTAATTTTCAATTTTCTCAGAATTATTCATTTTATGTTCAACTACATCGGAGAAGAAGATGTGTAATGAATGAAAATATACTAATTAATATATAAATTTTGAAATTTTATATACTACATTCCATTGGGTATATAAAATGAAAAATATTTGGGTATTTATGAAATTAAAATTTAAATTCGTTTAAAATTAAAATGGTTTTAATATTTATCATGTGTCAGAATTTAATATATGCGTACACTTATATATATATATATATATATATATATATATAAATATATATATATATATATATATAAATATATATATATATAAATATATATATATATATATATATTTAATTTGTCTCATGGGAAAAAAGAGGTGTCTTAATACGCTTCAGGTATATTATTAGAAAAAAAGCAAATATAAAATAAAACTTTTTAACTATAATATATACTTTTTTATCAAACTATTTTTTTTTATTTAAATTTTATTTTATTATTTATCGTTTATTAATTTTGAATTTTCTATTAATTAAGATTATAATTTATTATATTTCTAGCATATATTTTACGTTATTCGAAATATTTAAATACTAGATTGTTAAGGAACTATCAGAAAAATTTCATTTTTAGAATCTAAATAATGTAAATAGATCAGTAAGAAGTAGTTAGTGAATAAACGAGTTGACTTTCTTAGCTAAGAATATGGAAATGGTATTTAATAATTCAATTCTGTATTTGAAACAGAAAATGAGAGAATCTCAATAATTATTAGGTTGGTTGGAAAAGAATTACGGTTTTTGTTTTCTGAATTATAACTTTTTTCAATGAAAGTGTCATTTCATCGTTTTCATGATAATATCATTTTAAAGTGCATTTTTCGGTCTATATTTTGGAAAATCGACTTTGTTTTTATTATTAATTTTGTTTTAAATTCGGCTATTGAATGATAGAATGAAAAGAAGTAAATAAGAGCAATTTTTGTATGAGTTCAAAACGGGTGGTAAAGCAGGAGAAATTTCTTTTAAACTAAACGATGTTTCTGATGTGGGTACTGTTAAGGAACGTACGGTGCAATGGTGGCAAAAATTTCGTGCTTAAAAAGAGAGCCTTGAAGTTGAAGAAAGTCGCGGGTATCTTTCTTCAGTTCATAACGGCAAACTGAATGCATTAGTTAAATCAAAATTATGCCCAACAATTCGAGAGCTTGCACAAAAATTAAGCGTTAGTAATTCAACAGTTCTGGATCACTTAAAACACCTATGCAAATCAAAAAAAAGAAAAATGTATATGAATTAAAGTTAATCAACCGCAATTATTTTTCTACCAACCTAATATTTACTTATTAACTTTTGTTAATTGTTCTTTTGCTTAATATCGTTGATTAAGTATTAAAAATCATTACAAAAAGTGAATGTACATCGATTTCCACTTTAATATTAGCTTGGTATAAGATTAGATGTTCTTTTTATAACAAATTTCACTGTACTTTTAACATATCCACTTTATCATGTGATTAAAATTAAAGTAAAATTAAATCACATAAATTTATGTTAAACCATATTAGTTTAAAACCAGTCATATTAAATACTTTATTCATAATATACTCACATATTTATACGGGTATATGTAAAATGGGTGGTAGAGCAACAGAAATTGTTCGTAAACTAAATGTTTTTGGTGTTAGTACTGTTAAAAAACGTACGATGTAATGGCGGTTCCAAAAATTTTATGCTGGGGACAAGTCTTGAAAATGAAGAAGGTCGCGGGCGTCCTTCTTCAGTTCATAACGATCAGCTGAAGGATTTAGTTGAATCAGAACCACGCACAATTCGAGAGTTTGCACAAAAGTTAGGCGTTGTCATCTAACAGGTCTGGACCACTTAAAACAGCTAAGAAAATCAAAAAAAAAATTGACAGTTTGGTTGCATAAACCGTAATTATTTTTCTACTAACCTAATAAAAGAAATGACATAAACTTTTAAAACTCATACTAATTAAATGAAATTTATTATTTTTAGGTTTATTGCTAAATAAATGTTGTGCATAAATTTAAATTAGCATAAAAATTAAATCTATTACACATCAATTTACTGTTTAAAAGAAGTCCATTAACTGATTTATTTATTTGTCCATTTACTGGGATGTTAGACATTTCATTAATTTTTATTTTCATGTTCAAGTATTGTTTATGCTAAGTGGTTTTAGCATTTTTTTTCTATTCTGTATACATTGTTCTATCAGATATGTTTAAAATCGTTTTATCAATCAATCGATTAATAGTTTATTTTTTCGCATATAATGAAATTAAAAATCGGCATACTTTGTTAATTACATTTTTACAAATTATTTTTCATACTGGTTGAAAAATATAATTATTTTAAAAGGAAAAAATAGATTAAACAGGTACTATATTCATTAATTCTTTTACTGATATTTTATCAAAATGAGTTTCATTTAAGTTTAATTTCTTAGAATGGTATTCATACTCTTCTCATACTTTACGAGTATACTTATATACCGAATTTACTATTTAGAAATGCACTGTCCATAATCTCTGAGAATATCATACTTATTTTTTATTTAGAATGACATGCACAGATATAGACGTTGCGTTTTTAGTTAGTTAAATGTATGAGTTAATATGAGTATGAATGAGGGTGAGGATCGTCAAGAATTTGATCTTTATATTGTGGAATTGCGTTCTTGAGAATTTTTTGATTATTTGTGGAAAAATTGCTAACAGATATTAGAATTCTCATTCATTATTTCATAATATTTAATATAAATTTTTAAACAGAGCTCATGTAAGAATCAAATCAGTTTCTTAATTTTTTTTATCTTAAATTGCACGAGTGAAATGAAATATTGATATTTAACCGTTCAGGAAATAACCGTTAAGCAACAATAAAAAAATCGTTATTTTCGTAATATGTTTTACTCACGAACATGCATTGTGCACTCATCCATTGATAATGCTATAGAGATGTAACACAATAAGAGTTTCTTAATGTTTTTATATATGTAGTGCAACAAATGTGTTTTTACAAACTTCTTTTTTGTTATCGTAGCGTTTATGTTTTATATATTTATATATTGTATGAAAAGACTTGTTATTTATTGAAAATAGGCAGAAAAATCGATTATTTAATAAAAATAATTTTGGGTTAATTTTTTTAACGACAAAAAAGTTTATTTTTTTATTTAAATACGTTTTTAAATTGTTTCCTTGAGATTTGGAGAAAATTTACTTTAATATCAACTGAATGATATTAATAACAATGAAATATTTTATAAGAAAATTTGAACAATATATATCATCAATAGCACACATATTGATGATATTATAAGTACATTTCTATTTATATTTTCTTGGAATTTTTTCTTTATATAATTTGAAAACATTTCTGAATATAAAAGTTGTTGATGTTAATAAGATTTTCTTTTAATTGAAAAGTTTCAATGATCTGTATATAAAACTACATTTCTTTGTTAAAAAAATCTTACATCTTCTAAAAAAATTGTTTCACTCGGGCCGATAAAAATATCCACATTGCTAAAATCACCCTGATACGATCACCTTGCGTGCACACATACACACACTCCAACATACATACATATACAGCACCTTTTCATTCTCACTCATCTAGAATTAATCCACTAATGGCTACACCGAATTCACCATTATAACAGTACAGATCATTCGACGGTGTATCGTCGTTCTGACAATTTTCTGTCTCGTTCTTCCGAACTGCGACGTCGTTTATCATCTCATCATCTTTTCTATCGAACGTACGGAATAGTGAAACAGCTTTTAGTCATTGGCCTATGCCACATCTCGCGACATCTTTCCAAAGATACATCTTCGTCGCCCGCTTCTCCGACTCCACGCCATCTTATTTTATTCTTCGACGACGTCCCCAGTCATACTCATACCATCGTTCATACAGCACCACCGACCGACCGTGTTCTCGATAAAATTCATTTAAAAACATCTTTGCTTCAGCCAACCCCCTCCGACTCGAAACGTTTCTTTTCTATACACAGCAATGTTAACCCGCCTGCCACCCTTAAATTCGAGGCTTTCACTGACATGTAGGGTAAAAATGGGAAAAAAGTCTATAAATAGTAGAATTCCATTACATTATTTTTTCTAAAATACATTTTTATTTTGACATTTTTATTTTTATCTTTTCAAAATCAGGCTTTTAAGAAAAATGTAATTTTAAAAAATCCATACGTTATTGAAGCAATATTTTTTTATAATCATAACTAAAAGCTCCTCATTACACATTACACACACACCATTTATATATATATATATATATATATGTATATATATATATATATATATAAAACATTATATATATATACAAGATATTAAGATATATCACACATTAGTATTCTTTTTTTTTAGTACTGGTATAGATTTTATTTTTATCGTGTTGAAAAATCTGTAAGTACATTACATATATATATATATATATATATATATATATATATATATATATTATACTTAATGAACTGGCTAATTAAAAATAAAAATTTAGTGAAAATATGGATCTTATTCAGACGAATATTTTTTTATCTTATTAGAGGGTTACTATAAAAAATATTCATTATTCATTTTAATTCAATTATTTATATAAATTCGATCCTATGATATCATGTTTCTCATCTTCATTACTTTTTTAATTTCGTTTTATTAAATTTTCTTGGGGTCGGAACAAAAAAAATATTCTGTGGCATATTTTATTTGTGTAAAGTTATTAAATATTTTGTTTTCGAGAATAGATTTGAAGAATATAAAAAATAACATTCGTTATTTATTTGGGAATATTGTTAGTGCGATGTTAAGTCAAACGTTACTATATTGTTGCAATACAAGATACTTTTTTATTAGTGAACTCTAGTATTTTAAATGTTTCTTTAATTTAACCATAGATGTTGTAAGTTAGTCATTTTGAGAAAATCGAAAAATTCATAATTGCTGTTTCTTTATAATCTTTTCCGGTTTAAGATATGTTTTATGCAGAGTACTGGTTTAGTAATTATTTAAGTATTTGATTTTAAGATAACTTAATTTCATATTTTCATTAACATACAATTCGTTTTCAGTTTTGAAAGTTACTAGAGAAATTTTTAGTTGACAGTTATTGTAATTAATTATGTATATATATATATATATATATATATATATATATATATATATATATATTGCTTTGTTTTTATCAATTACGAGTAAGTCATCTCATCAATAAGCTATGTTCGCATCACTTTCAGGTGGTATTATAATTGAGATTATCATCTATAATAATTGACATTTAACTGCTGATTTCTGAATTATTAGGAATAATATTCAATTATGACTACCGTAGCATATTTGTTAAATTTGTTATTACATAGATTGTTAGGTCTTAAAGATTTTATAACTCATAACATTTTTCTTCCAAAAAATATTTTTCCTTCTCCAGTAATTATTATAATAATTCTGGTATAAGTGAATTACATACTCAAAATAATTGACTTGAATGTTTGCTCTAAGGAAAAGAATGTAGTACTTGTTAAGTATTCTAAGCATAAATGATTACCACTGCAAAGATTGACGTTTCTCTTATAAACATATTTAAATTAGTGTTAGAAGTTTTTGAAACATATTTTTTTTAAAGATCATTCAATTTTTTAAATTATAATCTGATTATAATCAAGTTTGGACAGCATATAAACTATTAACTATTCATCTGTTTGATTTTGTTCTTACATTTTTATGCGAAGGGTTGAAATATATTAGCATTTTTCATTAATTCATTACAAAAATTAAAAACATACTTAAAAACGGTACTCGAAAAATAAAATTGACATTCAAAACTGATAGTATAATATGATTATTTTTATATTTATAAATATTTACATATTTATATATATATATATATATATATATATATATATATATATATATATATATATATGAGTGTGGAAATTTGCAATTAATTTCTTGGCAAAGTTATTCTGTTAACTATAACCACAATTTGATTTAATGTTAATTTCAAATTAGGAGTTGTCTCAGTATATGTGAAAATACTCGTTTAATAGATTTTTGGATTATAATTAATATTTTTATTCATTGTAATTATTTAGTGACTGGATTTAGCAATTTTTAATGATTGATATCACGTCAAGAAAATGAATCAAGAGTGTGACATTAATTCAGTACAATTTTATGTCACAAAAGAACATTTCAATAAAATATGTTATTTTAGGGATAATAAATAAGGTTTTATAGTCAAAAAGGATAACTAACTCAGACAGAAGTGAATGTAAAGCAATAATAACATGTGGGAGGAGAGAAAGACAACTATAAAAGTGGACCAAGATTCTCTTTAATTATAAACAGAAAAACATGTTTAAATAAAAAAACAACTTATTATTTATAAGAGATTTAATTCGACAATTATAATGATATGTTTTTAAATATACCGTCCTTTTGATGCTGTCTCCTATGTACGCTATCTTGAGACTCTTTGTCCTCTTAGATCACGAGTTTCTTTTGTCTAGTCTATTAGATTTGGAACTTGTACCATCTTCAGGTAGATTTTATGTAACTTAATTATTCAAAATCTACTTGAAAACGGTACATGTTCCGACTAGTGGTAGAAAACAGAATTTCAAATGATTCAAACGGACGAAGATCACAAAGATAACTTTGTACAAGCTGTAGTCTGTTTATGAGTCAACAGTACATAAAACTCTTATAAAATTAGAAAGTCCATACTATTCTAAAATAACAAATACTGATTGCTCCTATGACGAAAAATATTTTTTAAATCAAAAACAAATGTTAGATTGATCGAAGAAAATTAAAAAAGGTGTTATTTTTAAATGAAACATATTTCTAAGTACAGTGAGAATGAAATATCGTATATTAATTAAAAACTAATAGCAACTTATATTTGCCAGATAGTAAAATATTCTCAAAAGAAAATATTGATTTCTTTTTCTTATACGAATAACAGAGATTTCTTTCCAGCTTAAGGAATTATTTATGGTCAAAAAAACAAGGATCAGAATTATTAGAACAAAATTTGACTACGCTATTTAAAAAAGTTGATTCTAATATTGAAGAAAGTTTCTAGAAAGTCAGTTTTATGATATATATATATATATATATATATATATATATATATATATATATATATATATATATGTATGTATATAGTGAGAGAAAGAAGACAAAGATCAAATATTTTAAACGTAAGCATTTATTTTTTCTTGATTAGGTAGAGAATTCTTCAGATATGAATTCTATTAAAAAAATTTGAAATATTTGTGAATCTAAGAACTAGACAATAGAAACTATAAGAATATCGACAACTGGATGCTAAGATAAACCTGCTAAGATAAGGTTATCTAAGTCTTATTGCCAAGTACTTGTTATGACCAGAATTTTTGTCCTTTCAATTATTTTCATTAATTATCAAAAAACTGTATGCCTATATATATATATATATATATGTGTGTGTGTATTTGATTGAATATATGATATATAAACGTAAAAACTAAAGAAAAATCATTGTGAAAATTACATGAAATTCATGTCTCTTGACGTTTTAACATTATTTGCACATGAATGTTATCCATTCAAAAAAGAAACCAGAATTTAACCGTTGAACCTATTAACGTTGGATATTTACTTTAAACGAACTATCCTCAGTACTCGTGTGGTGTAAATATAAGTCGTTTCTAACGAGATTTCCTTTTATTTTGTCTTATAATAAATGATTCGAATTTTACCTCACACTACTCCACTGTACAACCTGTTACCTATTGTTTGAACAAGTTATCGAGGAGAGAAACGCAAATTTTATTTTACGTTACGTTTTTTTTTTGTATTATTATTCTACTTTTACTCCTCTTTCGTTACGTTCGCGTTACAGCATCGTTCGTTATTTATGAAAATATTAAAGCTGTCAGTGTATTTTCAATAATCAATCAACCACGTACACATTCTCGTATATATATATATATATATATATATTAAAAATAAATTGTTGAATATTTATAGCATAAAGCGCATATTAAATTTAGTAATATTTTCTAAACTAGATTTTTTTGGATTAAAACCCCAGTAGTGTTGATTGTAATTTAGTATTTAATACAGTTATTTCTGCATAAACAATTATAAGATATTTTTAAATTATCGCTAATAATAAGAGGGTCTGTAGGATGTCATAATAGTTAAACCTCATAATAATTAAATTATTAATTTTTTACTTGTATTGACATACACACACGAATCTTTACATATATATATATATATATATATATCTATATAAGATTTTAATATAAAAAATATAATTATTTATAACACAAAATGTGAAATATTATTGAAAACAAGTAATTTTTTGCAGAGTTTAGTATTTTTAAATAATATTTTAATAATTAGAAATACAGTTTTAAAACGATTAAAACCGTATATACAATGATAAGAAAGTTATAAAAATACTGTATAGGGGTATTAAAAAAATAATAGAATGGAAAATCGTTAATTTTTATTATAAACATCTGTTTCAAACTAATATTTAACACAACAGTTCGTGTGTTTAGATAAATTAGCATTTATATGAATAAATCTATTCTAAAAAAGAATTAATTAATTAACTTACTAACACAGTCTTCATGACAATTTTTAAGTGTAAAATTGTATGAGATAATAAATTATTATAATTTTAATTTGTAACCATTGTGTCACGGTGTGAGTAGTTTCTCACGAGCAGTTTTAGTACTTGTGCTATTTTTAGTTTGATTACAAGAATGGCAAGTTGCAGATAAAGTTATTCGAGGATAGTACAAGTGCTGAAACTGATTGTGGCTAACAATTCATTAACTGATACAGAAGATTCGAAAAATTGGATTATTTTTCATTCCGTATTGTTTTATATTGTTGTAAGATTTTTTTGTAATTCTGTTGCTCAATATATTAAGTAAAATATTCTCACTTGTTAGTTTATTAAATTTTTTGTTGATTTGATGTAATTTAATGTATTGTGATTTTTTTTTCATGGAATGATTTCTAGTTATATTTTGCATCATATGCCATTGATAAAAATAATTATTTATCCTCTCTAGAAAGTCGTACATTCTCCTGACATATTTTTGGAGTTGCAGAGGAATTTTTTACATTGAAATTGTCTAGAACCACTATACTGGTCCTCCGGTTGTATGGTGAATTCGCGCACTACATATTTAGGTACAGATTATTATTTATGATTCGATACTTGATATCATTTTGATAGTTTTTAGAGCCATAGCTATAAATTAGAATTGTAAGAACTCATTCGGTTGGAGAGTTCCATGCAGGAGAATGCATCTTTGTACCCTTTTAGCTTGAGGTATCCTTCGAAGATAGTCTGTTCAGGAATTAGACGATTATACTCTGGAATTAGGCTACTATATTCGGATGATTATACTGGAAATATACACTACTGAGATTTTTGTTTCTCAACACGACTGTCCATATGCCTGCATAGAACGAGTAACTGTTTGAAATCCTCCTCAATTATAAATATATATATATATATATATATATATATATATATACGTTAGTATACAGGATAATGTTCCAAAAATTAAGTTCCTTTTTGGATCATATGCAGCCAATGAAGATTTATACTGATGATTATTTAATGTTCTTTTAGTTGTACGAAAGGTAGTAATTCGCAGAATTTTTTTATACCTTCCATAAAAGAAACTTTAATCTTAGGAGTTTCATTTTTACACAAACTACAAGTTATTTCAGTTAAGATTTCCTTGTAAACCAGAATATGTAGAAGTTTTGATTTTGTAAAATAACTCAGGTTTAATTTTTTTTTCAAATTAAGTAAAATTTAGAAAAGGTGCGTAACAATAATATAACAGAGTGACTGATAATTATGGAAACTAATAAAATAAATGGAAAAAATAAAATAAATTCTATATTCACAGTTTTTTTTCTAGTCAATCTATTGTTTAAACTTTCCAAAATATATATTTATACGATAATAGAGGTATGTCCTGTATATAGAGGTATCATCATATGAAAAAATTAAATTTGTTCCATATGAACGTTCATAGAGGTACAGTTGTAGTTATTAAATTTATATTACATTTTTCAAAACTTTTATTGACTTATATTGAAGTCTGTAATTACAGTTTTTAATAAACGATTATATATATATATATATATATATATATATATATATATATATATATATATATATATATGACTATACAATTTAATATGAACATGTATTTCTAATTATGTTGGAAAAAAGTGAGTACGTATTTCAATATGTAAAATTAATTTTATTATTAAAATTGTGTTTCGCCTCCAGCCTGTCAGTCTTCATACAGTCGATCGTTCATCGACTACCTTTTCCATTCCAACACCACCCACGGTCAAATAAATAAATTGGAAATTTGAATTTAATTTGTACGTCAATCGATTCTTTGATCTTTTATGTATTTCAGTAAGTTAATCATTTTCTAATTTTCGTATGAAAGATGTATTTTTGTTATGTGTAATTACTTTTTCTGCACTGAACACATACAATTCATTCATTGATATATATTTATGTATATATATATATATATATATATATATATATATATGTATATGTATATATATATATATATATACATCAAATATGATAAAGGTGATTGTGAAAAAGTAGACAAATTCTGTCAGTTATTAGATACCCGATTCAAAAATAGTGAATATCCACCTCATATGTCGCCTTTTATATTCTCAAATATGCGTTTTATGAAATTCTTAAGATGTTTCATTTTGATTTTCTTTATGGTTGACTTTACATTATTCATATATATATATATATATATATATATATATATATATACACAGTCATATATTATTGAGAAGTTTTCAAAATTGTGTTTCAATCATAAAATATTGATATTTGTATTTTTTTTCATGGACAATATCGCTTTATTAAAAACTTATATATTTTAAGAATTTCTCTTAACCTTTTTGTACCATATTTTGTATTAATAACATGTTTATATATATATATATATATATATAATATAACAAGGAGTGTTGTACCTCATGGCAAAATTGTGAAGAAAATATCTTTTTAAGAAATAAATTGAAATTGGAGAATATTATTGAATGTAACTTCGATGAAAATGAATTTGAAATTTCATGTTAGTAAATATATATTTTCGTAAGGTTTTATGAAGTTTATTATGTATGTAACTTTAATTTATGTTTACAATATATGATTTCAATGATAATGTTTGTAAATCAAAATAAGATAAATTGATGTTAGTATTTTCATTTCAACACTTTCAACAAACTGTTGAAAGTGTTGTCTTGTTTATGGGAATTTAATTTTTTTTATATGAATTTACCGTTTTGTGGTGTATTTTGTATAAAATTAGTTTAATAATTATTTAGAATTGATATGCAAACATATTGTTAAAAGATTCTTTTTAAGCTTTACTTAAGAATCACTCTTTTAATTATTAATCGATTATACTTTATATTTATTGTAATAACAAATTATATATTTTGTGATTAAGGAGATAGTATAATTATAAATTAGCATTTCAAGAAAATGCCATTTAAATATGTATCAACGCATAGTCCAAATTCAGTAATAACAATAAATACTCTTTCTCTAATTGATCAATCATTTTGTTTCATATTTTTATTTCAATTCGTTCTTAACAATTTTTTAAAATAAGAATTTATTGAGGTTGTTAGAAAGATAACTGTGCTTATTCTATTACAAATATGCCATAAGAGGTTGATTTTGTCTGTTCTCCGTTGAATGTAGCAGACTGGCTTCGCACAGAGCCAAAAATAATTGTTTGAGTATGTAGTGAAAATTTCAGAGTCAAGTTACATCAAGAAATGTTTAGAAATGTGAATTATGTTCGGAATGCACAATATGCAGAGACTCTATTGTGTTCTGGTTTCCCAAAGTGTAAAATTGTATTATTAAATCTAAAATAGATAACTGCTAATATATTCTGGTTTAAATTATTGATTGAATTTTTCCTCTCAAATATTTAACTCTGACTTAATATTATGTTGTGTATAACTTATAATATTATATTTGAGAGTTAAATTTCACATAAAATACTTTAAAATGTAATTTTTTTCCTCTGTGTAAATTTATAAATTCGCGAATGAATGTTCACTTCTGTACAAACCACAAAAATGTTTTTTTTTGTAGTTAAAAATATTCAGTATTTGATTAATAATTATTTTTAATTATTATTGTAATATAATATTCCATTATTCTCATAATTTTAAGATTTAGGAAATTATTATTTATTTTTTGTGAGAGTAAGAATTCATTTGGGAAACTAAACTGCTTTGTCCAAATTTTTGTTTCATGTAATTTTTCATTTAAAGATTTTTATCAATTATTTTTATTATATAAAAGAATATCATTACAGTCGATTTAATTATGAAAAAAAAAATTTTTCAATGACGTGATTGAAAAATATAATTAGACTGATCAGTATTTTCAATATAATGTTCTTCAGAATTTTTTCAACTTTTTGTGGATTTTTTCCTCTTGACAATGTTTTTTAAGTTCTTTCCTTACTTTATTGCTCTGAATAGTCATAAAAATAATAAAATTATTTGAAGGAAATTCTTGCAAATATTATTAAAATAGTTTAAACATATAATGCATACTTATTTCTTTTATATATCAAGAATTATAATTTTTTATATACCATTTCTGTAAACACTATATATATATATATATATCTTTGTGTATGTGTTTGTGCTCGAATCTTTAATTGCTCTTTCCTAAGAAATAAATCACGGTCTTTTATTTTTCTTTAGTGTATATTTACAAACATTATTCGAAACTTAATTATCCAACAGTCCGTTCTACATTCTGGTCGGCATAAATTAGAATGTTAGTGCTATAAAAAGAAATGAATGAGTATACTTGACGATACAAGAAAAACGTCAGAACTCAAACAAACCGGTACGTCTCGTATCGTTTTTTCGCTCGTTGTTCGTTCCAATTTCAAAGTTATCGTAATTTAATATGAACAAACAAACAAACAAATAAACTGACAAGCAAAGAACGAAACGGCGGACAAACGAATGAGCGAACGAACGAAGTAACGGCGTGCAGCGTTAATAATAAGTCTAACGTCTCTGCGCCAACGAACAACAAAGAAACGCTAGTGCCAGAGTACGGCGCGAAACAAAAACGTTTAACAGTCGACTAAGCACCGTCGACGGACGACACAACATCCCCAGCAGGATGAATCGCGTCTCGGAACGAAAACGTTAATGTTGTTACATCGTTCGTAGTCCAGTGGCGTATATTGTAATAGATTATTTGATGAATGGGCGATACTGTTGGATACTTTATAAATATTTCATAGAAATTTTGTTCCTTCTTGACCTGATTGGACATAAAGTCGCTACAAATCAATTTTATTGATCTTGTTTTCAATGCAATAATGCATAATTGGGCAATATTTTCGATCGTCATTAAAATCGATTTTCATAATCAATATTATGATAATAATCATTGGATAGAAATATATGTTTCAATTTCATTCAAAAATGATCTATAATTCAGGGTTTTTTAATAAAGTCCTCAAAAAATAATCTTATGAAGCATTAAAGGTATTACACATTTTTTTTTATTAAAAAAAATGTGATACAAGATATGAATTCAGACAATTCAGTCAACATAATACAGTGGTAATCACTTAAGTACTATAAAATCTCATTCTAGAACTTTGAAAAATACTTCAAGTAATTAACAATGATTTTTTCTAGCTTTGATCGTGTTGATGCATTGTCATATTATCTTCATTCTCTTCAATTATATGATTTTCAGTTTTCACTACTAGTTTGGTACGTGTTCTATCTTTAAATAAACATATTCAATTCCTTCAATCTACCTAAAGGTATCCCACGTGTCTAAACTACTAGTGAAAAATATAAAATGAGATGGTCTAAAAGAACAAAGATTACAATCTACAAATAAAAATGATATTTATTTTTACAAATTAATTACTTCGCCATAATTACCAAAATGTTTAACTCTCACACATTTTAAACTGTTAATGAGTGAATTCTAATTTATAATTGACGTCGTTTAATTTTTACTAAATGTAAAGTTTTTATATAGTTCCTAGATGTGTTTCTATTTTTGTAAAACTAGTTAATGAAATTGGAGAGTGCATAATTTTTGACCAGGCAACGAGAAACTGGCTGATTTTGTTTTTATAAATTTATTTATGATTTTTTTGTTTCGGTAGTATTTTTTTGTGAACGTACTTTCGAAGTTTCTATAGTCCGATTTGGAATTATTTAATTATTTTTGAATATTATTACTTGAAAATAGAGAGTATTTAATACATACATATATATATATAGAGAGAGAGAGAGAGAAAGAGAGAGGTGGGTCGTTTGATAAGTATGGTAAAAAGCAAGTTACAGTTTTTTTCGAAAAAATCGATTTTGTTTCTCAACATAGTGTCTCCATTGAGAACTATACACTTGGTCCAACTGTAAAAAATGCATTGATGGCGAAGATGAAATTCTCATCTGACGAGAATTTCTTCCCACTGAGCTAAATTTTCAAATTAGGAAAGAGGAAGAAATCACATGGGGGCAAGTCCAGAGAATACAGTTGATCAGGAATCAATTCGAAGCCTAATTCGTGTAATTTTGCCATTGTGACGGTCATTTTGTAAGAACGGCGCGTTGTTCTGGTGAAAGAGCACTTTTTTGTCCACCAATCTTGATCGTTTTTGTTTGAGCTCTTTTTCAAACGGTCCAATAATATTGTAAAATAGGCTCCTGTTATCATTTTTCCTTCGTTAAGTAGTCGATTAGGGGAATCTCAAAAAACAGTGACAAACACTGCTTCTCCACTGTCCACTGCTTTGACTACTGCTTCGACTCAGGTGTGTAGTGGTGGATCCATGTTTCATCCACGGTGATGAATCGACGGAAAAAGGCTTGCTCGTTTTTTCTATTTTGCGACAACTACTACAGTAATCACTTCAAACATCTGTAGAACGTGAACAAAACATTGCTTCTGACTGAAATTTGCTTCCTATACTAGTTTGAAAAGTTACACTTGATAACCGTGACTTTATCAAAGGAATGGTGGTGCCGTATCATAGAAATTTAGCAAACTTATCAAACGACCTTCGTATATTACTACTAGTATAAATAAACAGTTTTTATTAAATATCCTAAAATATATTTTCGATTAAAATATCTTATAAGTATAGAAAAAAATAATAATAAAAATTATATTAAACAAACAATTATTGAATGTTTCTATTTTTTAGGTATAAAAGATTTTAATTAATTTATCTAAATCGACTTTCACATAGTGGTATTAGTGCAATTATATTTATTGTTAATTTAGTTTTATTTGTATGTAATATTTTTTATGCACTGTCTTTATGAATACGTAAAACAGAACATATTTGTACTGAAATTATTTATATAAAAGTATGTTGATTAATGAAAAGAAATAATATATAGTTAGATATTATTTTTTACTAGTAAAAAAAATACATAGTATTATTAATGTTTTTCGTTTCTAACATTGAGCCAAAAAATTAAATATTAGATAAATGAGATCGAAGATTAAAGAAATATGTATTTAGGTTTGTTTTGATAATGAAAGATTTATAATAAAAACTATCTAGAAGATATCAAAATTTAATTATATAAATCTGAGAGTCTTAATGCCATCAAGAGCTTGAAGTATATCCTTAGTTTCGTACCAAATGTATTTCCAATAAAAAAAATCAATCAGACTCGAACCTTTTGTAGACAACATATGGTACAATATTATCTTCAGTATTAGTTATTCAATTAAGTATGCAGCGTACGAACAAGAACTCGTCTACAAAAATACGCCACTGGCGCATTCATCCGTCGCGTAACGCAGATGGCGTTTCTTCTTACTATTCCTGTTAGAAACGGGTCGTCGTTCGCACAAACGGCAATTTCATTACCGGCAAAATACTCGCCACTACTATTTAATGAATCCTTCGACCACCACGTTTGTACTCATTCCACATGTTTGCCGTCTATCTCTTACAAACGTGCACACGATATATGTCACACTCCCACCGTCTCGCTCACACTCCACAGTGACTACCTTTAACACCCAACGTTTTACTTCGAACGGACGACGACGACGCGGACCGTTCCTGCTGCTGCTGGTCTCTCCTGCCATTCCTGCTGTCGTGCAGGACTGTTTTAACCTAATCTATTCGTTAAACATATTAACGCTAATGAAATCCTTAAAGTGAGGATGCGTTTAATGAATATTTTGTTGTTTTGTACGCTCGTTGGATGAAGATGTTGCACGAAATCGGTAATTTGAATTTTAAGATATTATGACTATATATATATATATATATATATATATATATATATGCATTACAAAGAAATATAGATATGGCTTTACATCAAGATATAAATGGTGTTTTTAAGTCTTGAGCGAGAAATAAATGTGTTTCAAAGAGACAGATGTTGCGTTGTCAGACGTCAGTTCTTCTTTTTGACATATTTAGGTTACGTATAAAGCATAACTATTTTTTTATTATATAAAATAATAAATGTAGAGTAGACTTGTAGTACATAATATATGTTCGTTTCATAAATATTGATATTTAAGGTTCGAATGAGCCCACTAAATTTTAAAATATTCTTGTATAACAATATTTTATTGTTTCCATTGAATTGTTAGTAAAATTTTTGTTATTGTTGTCTTTTACTCGTTTAAAATTTATTAATTTATTTGTAGAAAAATGTTGTTTTAACATTTTTTGATTAATATATGAATATTCAATAGAAATAAAACATTCTTTAATACATGTTTGTATACTTTCAAAAAAATTATAATTAATAAACCTAAAAAATAATAAAGTAGGGACAGCATTGAAATCAAATTTAAAAAAATCGCCTGATAAATGTTAAAATCTCTTTTAAAAAAATATTTTTTGTAATACGATTTTTGATCTAATTCCTGGAATAAGAAATAAAATTATTTTATAAAAGAAATGATCTGAATGATATTTATACAGTGGTATTATATATATATATATATATATATACATTGTAAAATTTTATTTATTTATTGGACATTTCTTACGTTTTATTTTTTTTAAAGGTATGAATGTTCAAGATTTCTATTCAACAGCGTATCTACGCTTTCACATTTTACTAAGATTGTCTCTTGAAAGAAAATCTGATCACTTTGATGTGTATGCAAAAAATAAGCGTCCTGTAATACCTGTAACATCACCTTTGATGACTCCATCACCGGTATACACCGTACGCTGGTTACATCGAACTCAACCCAGCATCAGATAGAAGTTCATCCCTTTTTAGTATGATGTGTTCTCTGCAGCGACACTGCATATATATATATATATATATATATATATATATATTTACTCATACGTATATGCGCTATAGGAGAGACTAATGCATTACCGTTATTCGCCGTTATTCGAAACTTTGAAACAAAGCTTTACAACGGATTCGATACATATGTGTATAATAGATATACTGCACACACATAGCATATATTTATATACATATATATATATATATATATATATATATATATATATATATATATGAGCTTTTCATTTAATGCTTTAAAACGGTATTAGAGATCACTGGTAGTAATAATGGCTTGTTCTCGTTTTATGACTGAATTGATTAAAGAGTTTATCGGTTAGTTGTTTAGATTGTAAATATTTCATATTATTAAATCGGATGGAAATATAACAGAAATTTAAATAGTTCATAGCTACATATTTTGAAAAATTACTTTATATATACATACATAAAGTAATTTTTCAAAATTATAAACAATTATATATATATATATATATATATATATATATATATATATATACATATTAGAGCGATATTGACATAATCTCCATAATTTATTTATTCATATTAAAAGTATAAAAGAAATATATAATAGTAAAATATTACTATGTATATGTTGAAAATTATTTTCTTTTAATATTTTCCTGAATAATAAAAGAGAAGTGAAGTTTAATATTTGCGTGATACGGAAATTGCGTGAAAGGTTTCATGTTAAGAAACCCTTCTTTTGTACTTATTAGTGTTTAAGATATCAAATATTCTTTACAAATACTGTAAATCAATATTTTTTCAAATATATCTAGAAATTATAATTGATCCATGCAGACTAAAGAGAATACAGAGAATATTTTTTTTTAAATCTGATTTTATAGTGGTTGCATAACTTATATATTTAATTAGTATAATTCCAATTAATGTAATTACTTATATATATATATATATATATATATATATATATATATATGTGATTAATATAATTTAAAAGTATTTATATTCATTTACAGGTCAAAAGTGTATATAATTATATTCATGTGATTAATTTACAAATAATGTTAAATTCAGTCTATCTATCGAATCATGATAATGGTGTAATATATAGGATTCTGTTTAATTATATTATACATATTATATCCTGTTTATCAATTCATATTATTCTGATGTATGAGACATGTTTTCGAAAAGTTTAAAGAAAAAATTCAATTTCAATTATTTAATTTAATCGAATACAACCTTTAAAAGAATGTCTTTCAGACAGAATAAATAATTAATAATTAGTTTATCCATTTTAGAAATCGTGTAGGTTTTTCATTAAATTACATTAGTTATTTTTATAATTTTTTATATTTTCTCTTGAATAGATTTTCTTTAATCGACATTTTGTATTTTGAAACGATACAGTAAATTTACACACTTTCTTGTTTACAATATCGGATAAAATATTTAAAATTTTACAACATAATGTATACATTTAAGTATGTGATCATCTGTTTCGAAAAATGTTAGTTGTAAAAACAACAGTTAATCAAATGAAAATTAAAATAGTCTGTTATTAATCAATACAAAATTAAAGTTATCATTAATTTATTTCAATTGATAGTTACGAAAGTAAGTTATCGGAGATAAAAGATTAGAGCGTGTACCAGTTCCTCAATACTTTTTAGGAGGCGTTACAAAAATCATCAGGGGGGTATGAGTTGAATTATAAAAAAATATTGTGAAAAAAAGAAGGCGATTAATCATGTTGGAAATAAATAATATTTTTAGGTAGTATAAATGATGTTAGAGCTGATTAGAAATTCGATTCGTTTTTCAATAATATTTCAAGATAATCAAATAAGTATTTTATAAATATTTTTCGATTTACCTTTATCCATAATATGTAAAGTAAATGTAGAGTGTTCATTTTATTTGTATCATTTTTTAAGAAAAAAATGAAGTAAGTTTTTATACAATAAATTAACCTTTTCTACATGAATGTCCCCTCCGAGTGGACATCATAAATCTAACAAATAACAATATTATTATTTTTTTATAAAACATAAATTAATAAATATATTTTTTAAGTTTCATTTGAATAAAGAAATTATTTACGATGCTATATCATTTTATTTGATGTTATTTGTGGCTTGCTACGTTGTTAAAAAAATATGTTAAGATATTGGTAGATAAGGTGAAAAAAATCTCCGAGTTTAAAGGGTTAATAAATATGTGCGATGTAAAACATTTATAATATTTAATTAATTTTGTATAAACTATATATTTTATACGAAATGCTCTCAAAAATATATTTTCGTTACTTCGGTAAATAAAAATTAAATTAAAATTTACATTAAATCGCAAGCTTTAACAGAATACATTTTTATAATTTAAATATTTACTATTTTAAGAATTTTAATTATTGTATAATATTTTCATAGAAATCTTCGCTGGAAAAGTTTTATTTCAAACGATACATTTTTCAGCATTCACATTATTAAATAATTAACAAAAAAGAATAGCAGTAAATCTTAGTAATTCTTTTACAAATATGCGAGTTTATTATTTAATATGCTTTATCTTTTATGCAATTAAGTTTATAATTACCTTTGTTGAACGAAATCATTTTTTCATCATAGCTTATCTCTTGTTAAATGGAGCTTGTATTTATATAATTATTTTTTATCAAGCCGATGCTGAATCTCGCGCTATTTTTTATAAATTGAATTAAAACAAACTTATTACATTGTGATTTACTTTCATGTTTCTCTTATCCATGATTAAGATAGAAATTTGTTTATTAAGCTGAATACGAGTACAACTACGCTGGTTCTGTATTTTAAAAGTTTTATAAAATTTTGTTAAAAAAAGACCAGTCGATCGACTGAAAGTGTTATTAAATTTGTAATTAAATCAGATATTTCTTTTTTGAGAGATTTAAATTTTTATACTTACTTTTTGTTCTTGGATTTAGGTTGAAATTAAATCGTTAATTCGTATATTTTATTGAAAAACATACAGCAAGTGATTGAGAAAAGACTGGTATAATAAAACGTATAAATTTAAATGCGTTTGTAAATTATATAAATATATTATTACGAAGTTAAAATGTTATTTAGATCAAAGGGTTTGTAATGAAATTAACTATTTTTAAAAAAATTCTATTGTTATTTTATTTAAAATTATCGTTATGATTTTTTAAATCACATTGAAAAAGCAGTAGATTTTTTTCAATTTTGAAAACAGAGAGTAGTTGTATGATACAAGTTTATTAAATGCATTTATATATGATATGTACTTTTTTTTCTCTAAAAACTTTTGATTCACGAATTTTGCGACTTGATATTTTTTTATATATAATAAATCATTTCTTTTCTACAGTGTTAATATTTTACAAGACTTGTTTTAGAACATTGGAGAGCAGTAATTATTTAATCGTTTGAAATACAATCGTTGTTAACAATTATATTACTATTGTAGAAAATAATCATCGTTCCGATTTTTGAAATTTTCTTAGACATTTTTTTTGTGTCCAGTTTTTTCATTTAATTCATTTATCTTACTATTTTGTGTTGGTAGTATACTGAAAGAATTACTATAGCCTGTAATCATTGAATTAAAGAAAATATTGTTTCCTATGAAGTTGTAATAATGTCAATATATTCAATTATTTTTTAAGTCAATGTTGAATAAATTATTCATAAACTATTATTTTCTTTAAATATCGTATAGTTAATTAAATGATTGTGTTTATAAATTAGTTTTTTATTCTCTTACAAAAGGTTATATAATTATTAATTATCTAAGCGCATATAGATATTATTTTGTTAAAATTTAATGTGTGTCGACGCGCCCTTAAACCCAAAATAAATAAAACAAACAAAATTGGTTCTTCTGTACCTGTGATTTGTAGATGATAACATTGATATAAAAATTCACTTCGACGTATGAAAATATGTGTTGTTTAAATGATTATACATTTGGACAAACAATATTTCGTATGTGCTATGTTATAATGTTGGTAAAAAAATAATTGCGGTTAATAAGCTTCAAATTCATATTTTAAGCTTTTATGATTTTCTTAGTTGTTTTAAGTGATACAGAACTATTGGATGACTAACGTCTAACATTTGTGCAAGCTCTCGAATTCTTATATATGATTTTGATTCATCTAACGACTTAAGTTGATCGTTATGAACTGAAGAAGGACGCTCGTGATCTGTTTTATCTTCAAAATCTACAATTATTTTATTTATTGATTATTGTTTAGTCTCAATTAGATATTTCTCAAAGTATAATTATTAAGATGATAAAAAATAATTACAGTTTGTGACCTTCAAATTCATATACATTTGATTTTCCTAGCTGTTTGAAGTAGTCCAGAAATGTTAATTGATTAACGCCTAACTTTTTTGCAAGCTTTTGAATTGTTGTGTCTGGTTCTGATTCTACAAACGCCTTCAGTTGGTTGTTATGTACTGAAAAACGCGCCCAACCTTCAAGTCTCTCGACCAGCGACGATCAACCTTCAAGCCTTTCGTCCCTAGTTCGAAACATTTGGAACTACTATTTCACCGTATGTTCCTTAACAATACTCACACCAAAAGTATAGTTTAGTTTACGGATTGATTCTGCTACTTTACAACCCGTTTTAAAATTATACAAAAATTGGTTTATTTGATTTTTTCCGTCTTTAATTCAATAGCCCAATTTGAAGCGAAATTAACAATAAAACCACAGTCGCTGTTGTTGAAACATAGATCGAAAAATTAAGGTTAGAATTCAGAAAACAAAAATCGCAGTTATTTTTCTACCAAGCTAATAGTTTACTTGTGAAATTATAAATTGATGTCGATATGTTATAAAATGTTAGAAATCTTTTTGCTGTATGGAAGTCGATCGAAGTTAGTATTACATTTTTATATTTTTAAGTCCTTTAAAGGTGGTAGTGAATAATAAAACAAGCGTTAAATTGTTTTTTTTTTACAAAAAGTTGACTTAATGTATATAAATGTGTTTGTGGATAAAACAATACAATTATGTTGTATGGTCGATAAATGTCACTTTAGTGATTTATTTTATAACTCAAGAGAAACATCAGAGCGGTTTTATTTTACATCGAGGACACTGTCTTCTTTAAAAAATAAGACCTGTGCGCCAAGTGAACCGAAAGACGTGCGTTAAACAGATAAAAAGCCTCTATGCATTGACAGAAATGACGAACGCAAATGGATCGGATGATTGACACCGACGTACATAAACAACGGATATACACATACCTTGGCCGACGCTACAAGCGTTGAGAATTTTTTTCACACAGAGCCGAGATCTTATTTACGTGACAGGAACGCGATTCATTTACCATCTTACTTGTTTGTTTTATGCGTGTACGTTTTTTTTGCGTGTTTATTCCGATAATAGAGCTATAATTAGATGCGAATTATATATACGTAACAGTATGTCACGCTACAAGGCACTGAATTATTGATTTGATAATAACTTCAAAATGATTTTGTTTTGATAAGGCTGTGTTTTATGTACAGTGGAAGATTGAATCAGTATGATGATAGAATTTGCTATAATTAAAATAATATCTTTATTATTCTTTTCAAACATTAAAATTAGTTTTACATAATTTAATATTTTTTCTAACAATTCGATTAAAATGAATGAAAACACTTAAACATTCTATAAATAATAAATTATTTATTCTGCTCTCTTGTTTTTCTAATTTTCGTATAATCTAAAAACATTTTATCTGTTGATTATTGTTTAGTCTCAATTAGATATTTCTCAAAGTATAACTATTAGGATGGTAAAAAATAATTACAGTTTGTGACCTTCAAATTCATATACATTTGATTTTTCTAGCTGTTTTAAGTGGTCCAGAAATGTTAATTAATTAACGCCTAACTTTTTTGTAAGCTTTTGAATTGTTGTGCTTGGTTCTGATTCTACTAACGCCTTCAGTTGGTCGTTATGTACTGAAAAACGCCCCCAACCTCTAAGCCTCTCGACCAGCGACGATCAACCTTCAAGCCTTTCTTCCAAAGCATAAAATTTTTTGAACCATCATTGCACCGTACATTTCTTTACAGTACTCACAGCAAAAGCATCGTTTAGTTTATGAACAGTTTCTGCTATTTTACCACCCGTTTTGAACTCATACAAAAAATGTTCTTATTAACGTCTTTTCCATATTTAATTTAATATCTGAATTTGAAGTAAAATTAATAATAAAAAGAAAGACGATACTACGAAAATATAGACCAAAATTGCACTTTAAAATGATATTAACATGAACACAATGAAATGACTTTTTCATCGAAAAAAATTAAAGTTAGAATTCAAAAAACAAGAAAATTTATCATATACTAGTTGTATTTGTTATATCAAATAATATTTTAGTATAAAATTTTCAAATTTATAGAAAATTAATTTGATGCTCAGAAAAAAAGACTTGTCATGAATCTTCTAAACCTATTTATGTTGTCTTAGTTTTAAGTACAAGAATTTAGTTCTAATATAAAGCTTCGACATAATAAACACCTTCGAAAACCACTGATGTTTAACAATTAAAAACAAGAACATTGTAAATAAATTTTCCTGACATTTTGATTATTTGTTTGTAGAAATAAATTCTAGTTTAACTTTTATATGACAACTCTTACCGAAATATTTGTGTTATTAAATTAAAGGTACCGTTTTATTTCAAAAAATTACTTTCTTTGTGGTCAGAAAACATTAAATGTATTTCGATTTTGACAGCGTTGTAAAATAGCTTAAATAAAAAAAATATGGGCTCGTTAAATTTTTATATTCAGTTTAGCTATTTGTCGCGAATACTTTGGATAAACCATGTCGTTTTATTTTTATTTATTTAAACGATCTTTTATGAAGGTTTTAGAATTAAAATTATTTGCGATATTCTGTTTTTTATTATAAGGAAATAAATGCGTTCAACGAGATGTGTATATATATATATATATATATGTTTAGTTTATATATATATATATATATATAAACTAAAACTGGTAATTATAGTAACAAAATTATATTAATAATGATCAAATTTTCTGGTTGATATACAAATAAGTCTTAGTATATAAATAGATTGAATAGTTATCTTAAATAGCGATTAATTGCATAACTGGTTAAAATAAAAAATATATTGCAGAAAATATATAAAACTATATTAAATTTATTAATACAGATTCAATTAAAACCATTTTAGTAATAAAATTTTCAATTTTAATAACTAATAGATATCAATTCAACGTATTACAAGCGAAATCTAATTTAATAAAATCAATTTATTTAACTTATACTGATCAAACATCATCTAGTCTTGATCCGATCTGGGATGTAAATCGAAAAATACAACAACTAACTCTCTACTCCATACAAGTTTCTGTTATTTTATTAAAAATGTATTAAAAATTAAAAAAAATATCCTCTGAAAAATATTAATTTTTATCAATATACTTCTTTAAATAATATAATTTTGCTACATGTACATTTCTACTGTAAAATACTTAAAATCAAAATATTTTATTTGCATTTTTAGTAAATCCATTTCAAATATTAAAATTTGAATGAATTTTATTATGTAGGTATCAATTTTCCATTAAATTTAAACATGAAATATTTTGTTTCGAATACGGAGTAAAGTTTTCAAACTCTTATAAATTAAATATCTTCAACTTTTACCTTTTGTTTTGCTTTCTAAATAAAATAGTTCAGTAAAAGATGTATTACGACTGTTTAATATTAGAAATATAATATATTAGGTTTCATGTAAAAGCGCATATAAAGAAACCTATATCTATAATTGAAAAAATCAAATAAATTCCGTATTTAATTAAAAATAAATCAAATAAATCTTTTGTGCTAGTGAGCTTGAAAAATTTTTATATTTCTTGACAGTTATCTTTATTGGATTGAGGTGAGGTGCTACTTTTTGCAAAAAAAATATTCTCTGGTGGAATCATTATTTATTTTTTATTAAATAAATGAACAAAAATTATTGTATATTAATATTTGATGTTTACCTGGACTATATATATTTTTTTAAAAAGTCATCTTTACTAATTTTATATAAATCTGAATATAAACTGAAATATACTTTGAGGATTAATTTTTTAACCTCAATATGTTTACAAAGAAATCTGTTTTAGTTAAAATTGTAACATAAAATTATATCTTAAGAAATCGAGATACACTTGAAATAAATTATCTTAAGAGAAAAATGTAACGATCCAAAACATCTTTTTGTTGATATTCGCTTCAAAAAATTTCTTCTTGCTTAATACATTTTTGTCTGATATTTAAAACAAAAACTAATGTTCATTCTTAAAGAGTTAAGCTATGCTATCGACTTAATTAAAAGATGGTATTTTTTTAACACGAGTTTATGTTTTAAAAAAATTGCTATAGATGAGAGAGGAGTCACTGTTGGAACAATGTTGTACGTGTTGACGTGCTCGAGATGACGATGGAGGCAGAAGAAACGCGCCAGCACGTCGGTATGGGCGTAGATGGCACCGTAAAATAATCTGTTGTGATTAATTGCTCGGCACGACTGGCACTTTAAAATAAGCGCCTCTCAATATTATCTATAGGTGCAGGGCGGCGAGTCGATAGGTGTGGGCCGCCGCGTTGTTCGGTCGATCGGTCGGCGTTTAACGACGGACCACTGAGCTTTTTTAACGATATCGGTTTTAAGCTGTGTTTTCAGCAGAAAAAAAACTTTTACTTCGACTTTTCTTTGAACGAACGCTGTCTTCTTAATGTCTTTACGTATTTTTGTATGCTCGTATAATAACGTCCATTCATGTCGTCTTTTTAAAAGCGTTAATTATTGTTGGTAAATAGATTTCAGAGCTTATTGATGTGGAAATAAATTTTACTTAAACGATACTGAAAGGTATATATATATATATATACACACATTTTTTTAAACTTTTATTGTTAAATATTACAAATCTAAACAATACATTGTCTTAAATCGAAAACTTTAATTGTTGATTTTAAACAATTAAAGTTTATCTTAGATTTAAATTTTATATATAAACATTTTTTAATCACAATATGAAAAAAGTTACCGTTAATTAAAATTGTGTAGAAGATTTTATCTAAGAAAAAATTATTTTTTTTAACACTGAACGAATTCTTACTCTACGTTTATTGATAATTTTTAATTAAAAACAATATAAAACTGTCAATGCACTAGAACTGAAATGGTAATTGAATAATTGTCTTGTTTAATTTTGAGAAATATTTGGAATAAGAGAAAGATCAATAGTATTAGAAATTAATATTTATCTGAAATATAATAATGTATTGTTCTTCATACTTAGAGGGAATAAGAGTTATGTCATATCACGAATATTTTAAAAAGTAGTTTATAAAATGCTCTCTTTCACATTGACAAATAAATGTTATTTTTGTTAACAAGGTAGATGTGATCTACTTTTAACATATATTTTTACAGTAAGAAATTTATTACAGGGAAGGTTTGATTTTTTAAATTTTGATTGAAAAATTATACTTTTCAATAAAATTAAAATTATACACGATACTAGTAATTATAGGGATAATCTGGTATCATTTAAAAAAAGATATAGAAATAGTCATTGAAAAAAGTGAATCAGTTCAGAAAATAATATAAACTTCAGTAAATAATTTGAATGACTTCAATACAATTTTTCATGAACAAAATATAGTATTATAATAAAAGGAAGTAATGCATTTTCAATATAAACTTATATAGTAGGAAAATAAAATGGAACATTAGATCTATTGATTACTATCAACTGAACTGTGAATATCTCGTCTTACTAATTACAATGAGTAACTACTAGTATTAACGAGCTTCGTTATTGATAAATTAAGCACAAAACATTCGAATTGTTATGTTTCGTAATCGATTTATTTTATTTATTTATTTTACGTTCAATTTAAAATAAGATCAATATTATTCGATAATTATATAAATTAATTCTATTTCTTAATATATACATATACATATATATACATATTATATATATACATATTATATATATATATACATATATATATATATATATATATATATATATATATATTTACATTTATATATGTATATATATATATACATATATATATATATATATATGTATATATATATATATACATATATATACAAATATATCTATATATATATAACATTATGCTACAATTTGTAATATTTATTTATGTAATATTTCTGTTTACACCATATCATCCATCATTGACCTTAAGTTGAACTAGTAGAATGATTTACAAGTGTTATGCGAGATTTATATGACAGAGTAGACGTTAAGAATA
Organism: Acanthacorydalis orientalis; assembly: GCA_034766995.1. Classification (NCBI taxonomy): domain Eukaryota; kingdom Metazoa; phylum Arthropoda; class Insecta; order Megaloptera; family Corydalidae; genus Acanthacorydalis; species Acanthacorydalis orientalis. The sequence goes on along the minus strand of CM068318.1, from coordinate 17,799,121 downwards.
TCTGTGTTTAAATAAAGTTCATCAATGATTAATACTTGACGATACGGGCATTTAAAATTTGTAAGATTCATACTATATAAATGTACAAAAATACTGTTGTCTACTATTAAAAAATTTTTAATTAAATGAGTAATTTAACTTTATACTTTTGCAAGAAAACTTTTGACTGCAAAAAAGAATAATAATATATTATAAAGTATGTAAAGAAGTTCATTAGTTAAATTATACTTTGAATATTAAAAAAAGTAAAAATTAACAGACCTATTTAGATTTTTACGTAATTAAGGGAGAACTATTTAAAATATCTTTACTTTGTTTATTTTTAACATAAAAACTAGGTCAATAGATTATATCTTAAATGCTCTTCGTCTTTAAAGATTTAGTATAGTTATTTCAAGCAGTTTAATCGTTACAGGTTTACTTGTGAAATGAGATGTTTTATCTTTCACTTTATCGATCTATAAAGGATTTTTTTTACTTTTATATTAATAGTTCTGAAAAAAGCACAGTATTATTCAAAATTATATATTACAATAAATTTACAATTGAATACCTATAGACTTTTTTATAAAAGAATACTCGTCTGAAAAAAACATATAAGCAATGGACTGATAAAAGTTGTATAAGTGAACTATTAGCTTTTTAAAAAATGCACTATATAGTTCAGAAAATAAAAGAGTAATAACATTTTATTGCTGCCTTTTAATATGTTTTTGTATATAGAACAGCATACTTATTTTTTATTCGTATCTGTTTTCAGATAAAATGTTTGTTTCATAATAGTGTAACATATTAAAATATAGTTTTTGTATTAAAAATGAATAAATTATATATATATATATATATATATATATACATGGATAGATCTCTCTCTCTTTCTCATTGTATATATGTATATATATTTAGAGAGAGATAGATAGACAGAGAAAGATAGAATAAATTGAGGGAATTGCTATACTTGTTATTGTGACACACTTTATAGTTTTTCTTTTTCTCTTAATAAGTGGAGAAGTGTATCTTCAATCACTTATACTACAAGGTTGGTAAGCAGTAATTTCGAGTTTTTTTCTGCATTCAATCTTAATTTTTTTGCAATTAAAGTATCATTTCATGGTCTTAATATTCATATCATTTTGAAGTGCCTTTTTTAGTCTGTGTTTTGGTTACATCGACTTTGGTTTTATTATTAATTTTGTTTTAAATTAGACTATTGAATTAAAGATTTAAAAGGAGCAAATAAGAGAATTTTTTGTATGAATTCAAAACGGGTGGTAAAGCAGTAGAAGTTGCTTGTTAACTAAAGGATGCTTTTGATGTGGGTATTGTTAAGGAATGTACTATGCAATGGTGGCAAAAACTTCGTATTGGGGACGAGAGGCTTGAAGATGAAGAAGGTTGCGGACGTCCTTCTTCATTTCATAACGACAAACTGAAGGCGTTAGTTAAATCAAAACCATGCACAAAATTAAGGGTTAGTCAGTCAACAGTTCTGGATCACTTAAAGCACCTAGGAAAATCAAAAAAGAAAGAGAGTATCTGAATTTGAAAGTCATAAACCGAAATTATTTTTCTACTAACCTAATATTTACTAACCTAATATTAACCTAATATTAACTTGTGTTAATTGTTTTTATTTTACTGAATATCGTTGATGAAGTATTAAAAATCATTATAAAAAGTAAATGTACATCGGTTTTCACTTTAATTTTTTGCTTGGTATAAGATTAAATCAATTTAAGATGTTCTTTTTATAACAACTTTCACTGTAATATTAAAATATGCACTTTATCATGTGATTAAAACTAAATTAAAATTAAATCATATAAATTTATGTTAAACCACATTTGTTTAAAACCCATCATATAAAATATTTTATTCACAACATGCTCACATATTTATACGAGTATGTGTAATAAACGTTATGTAATTTGTGTAATTTGCAGCATTTATTTCGGTGCTATACATTTTAAAAATATAGTCTACTGGTTTAAAAAATAGCTTTTGTTGTGTTGATGAGATCATCAATACGTGTGTTAATCATCTTTGTATCTACCAGCATGTATGTATATATATATATATATATATATATGTAATTTTTACAGAAGTATTAAAAATTTGAAATAATTGTTTCAATTTTAATAATTCATAAATGAATTTTCCAGACGTTGAATTTGAAATACAAAAAAATATTAATAAATTGTCTAAGATATGTTCCCTTACACTTTGTTTCTTTGCCATGTTAATTCTTGTAATAGAATTATATCGTATAAATACAACAACTAATCATAAACAGTTATCGAAACCATAAATTATACGCATGTATTGCAGATACTGGATTCGGGAATTTGATTATACGCTTTCTTAAATTCGAATATAAAAAATAAACGATTTACTTTTTATTTCCTAAACATTTTAATAAAATTAATTACAAAATGTATTTGTTGTATTGACATTTATAATTCTACTACTCTCTATCTCTGCATATTTTAATGTTTTTATATCTTTATAATTTAGGTATTTCTTAACAACAAGCTAATTTCATTTGATGCTTTTAATTTTTATGAATGCCTTTTTCGAAAAATAAAGTTAACAAGTTCAGTACTCATTTTATACTCATTTATATTATAAATATATATATATATATATATATATATACATATATATATATATATACATATATATATATATACATATATATATATATATATACATATATATATATATATATACATATATATATACATATATATATATATATACATATATATATATATATATAGGCTTATTCAATTTAGGCTTCCACGTGGAAGTATTAAAAGGAGATAAAGAGGTTAACATTAAATCTATCGATGTTTCATGTATACCTATTCCTACCACAACGGGTCAACTAACCCGTCTTTAAAATGTTATATATTTTACGATATATAGCAAAAAAAAACCATTTAGTATACTTTGGTCTATGAAAAAAACATTTTTTTCAAAATTCAATAATTCAACAAAATTCTGACAAAAATTTAAAAAATGGATCATTTGACCCGTCGTGGTAGCTTTAGTGTTAAGAAAAGTTATTTTTTATTTAATATTTTAGTTCAATTCAATATTAAAATTCAATTAAACTGAAATATTAAATGCGAGATAATTCTTTTTTAATTTTGGAGTTTTTTTAATACTTTCGTGTGGAAGCGAAAGTTTAATCGAACTTTATATATATATAAAGTTTGATGTATGTATATATATATATATATATATAAAATTTTATATATATATATCCAAATGTATATATATATATATATACATGTATATATATATATATATATATATATATATATATATATGAATTGTTTATTTTTTCATTTTTGATAAAGAGTAAAATTGAAGCGAATAACAATTTTGCACTGTTAATATTTGCTAAATGGATGCATTTCAAATTTCTTCTCATCAGTTTGATTGATGCTGTTTCAATGATTGTTCGTTTCAATTCTGATTAATTTCAAATGCCATTTAGAAACCATAGTTTTAGACCGTAATTATTTAATTACTAAATTTAACTGTTAATTGAACGAACTCAGTTTGTGACTGGTTTGCTGATTCATATTAAACTTATTTCATTATATCTAATTATTCAATTCACACATTCTCTAATTAAAGTGTTTACTTTTCTTTTAAAATTTTATCTATGATCAATACATATTTCAGAAAAATCGTTCTTTTTTTGGATTTCTGTTACGTATAAAAAAGTTTTCTTTCATAGATAATACTACACTTGATTTTTATTAATAATTTTGCTTAAATTTATCATGTAATTTTTATCTATCTAATTAATTCGATATTATTTTTTTTGTATTCATTCACTAATTCATGAAAACGAACGATTCTTAAAAATAATGAAAATTAATATTAATGTGGTAGAATCTAAAACTATTTACGTTCAGTGGAAATGCTATTGAATAGTTGATCAGAAAAAACTATAAATTATGGTATTAATTCATTTATTGTGTTAGTAAACATTTGATTGTCATTGAAAATCTAACAAAAAGGACAATTTTGCTGTATCTATAATTTTATTTTATTTTTTTTTGTTTTTATCATTATTTAAGTTCCTCTTCATAATTTATATATATATATATAATATGTATATATATAAATAAAAAAAAAAAATATATATATATATAAATAATATATATATATATATATATATATATATATATATATATATGTATCCGCTCATAATGTATGTGTATATAAAGTATACTAGGAACATCTTGTCACTTCTAATCATTAAAATAATCCTGAACTAAATTTCATTTCCTATATTTCATTTAAATAACCGCACACATAAAAAAATCATAAAGAATCCCGTCCATTCTCATCTACATCTCATACGACACAATGATAAATATGTCCCGACATATTGAAGTTATGCAAACGTGACATATGAAAAATTAAACCCACGCACTACAAAAAAACTCTAAATTATATTTTATTTACCCTATAAAAATATACGAAACAAAAACATAAAAAAAACAATCCAGTTATTACGAATGAAAAGGAGAGAAAAAAAATCACACCGAGTGCAGAAAAAAAAACATTACAGGACAACAGCACAACACGCATTCATATCTGTATCAACAGTATAAAATTCATCTCGCATCTTTGTCACGTAAAAGCTAGAAGCTTTTACGCTAGTAACGGCGTAACAAACAAATAAACAAACGGACAAAAAGCTCGCGATGCTGTACGTATAACGAATTATTTATTTACAGTTGTGTGTGTGTGTGTGTTTATAACTGTGGATGGTCGGTCGGTCGGTCTGTTGGTTGGTTTGTTGGTCGAATGGTTAGTCGGTCGTCTCACAACTGTGCAAGTACAGCAACTATTGACAGCCTAATAGCCGTCATTCTTCATTTTTTATGTGTTGGCATTATTGTCGAAGCTATTGTTTCGCCACCAATCTATTTCTATTGCAGATACGTGCCACAACTGTTCCATCAACAATGTTTTATACAAACGGATATGAACTTTATTACAGTACACCATATGCACTCCGTAAATTACTGTTACGTGTGGAACGATTTTACTAGGACGTCTCTAACGCCAAATCTATACTTTATATGTACTGTGTGTATTTTTATTATTGAATAATGTTTATGATCGACAAAAGTTCAAATATTACTTTTAGTTTATGTTCTACTGGACTTTTTTTATTCAGATTTCTAATTGATAAAGTTCGTATCTATAACAAGCTTTTCATGATTTACGGTTATTTATATTCGTTCGTTAATAAGCCATTAAATGTTTATAACGTTTGAGTAACAGCGAATCAAACTTTTCCATAGAACCCTTAGTAACGTCAAAGTTTTATTGAAAAATATTTTTAATATATATTAACTAAACGGTTTGATGTTATGTGTTGTTTTTCACAATGAAAAGTTTTAATTATTTGTTTTTACTACAAACTAAGCAGGTAGAAAAAAATTAAATATTTTTTTCTTTTATAGTTTACATATTATTATATATTAATAATGTTAATATTCATTAATAATGTTCATTATAATTCGTTAATGTTCATTATTAATATTATTAATAATGTTAAAAAAGCAACTCCAATCATAACAAAAATAATTAATAATAAACCTCTTAAATATCTTATTAAATAATCTAAAATATACAAATATCACTTGTATAATATACATACATGAATTCTAAATTCATGGCACTAATCTGCCAAAGTAATATTAATTTTATTCTTATTTTTAAATTAATTTTAAATGTTTGGTTCTCTTTCGTACTAAAATATTTTAAATAATAAAGGATAGAAACCAACCTGGCTCACGCCGGTTTGAACTCAAACCAAAAGTTTAAACTTCTACACCTAAATTAATCTTTAATTCAACATCGAGGTCGCAAACTCTTTTATCGATTAGAACTCTCTAAAAAAATTATGCTGTTATCCCTAAGTTAACTTATTAATGGATCAAACAGTCATAAATTAACGTTTTTATAATATAAAGTTTACTAAATTTATTTATCATCCCAATACAGTAATTTATAAAATAAAAATTTATATTTAACTAAAATATGATTAAATTATTAATTATCAAGATCTATAGGGTCTTCTCGTCCTCTTATTTAATTTAAGCTTTTTAATTTAAATTAAATTCTAAATATTAATTTCAAACAGTTAATGTTTCATCCATCCATTCATACAAGCCTAATGATTATGCTACCTTTGCACAGTATTATATATATATATATATATATATATATATATATATATATATATGTATATATATATTTAGTGAAAAACTATTTTATAATTTGCATTCTTAATACTATATAGTAAACATTGCAGTTGAAAATTATTTTTTAATTTATTAATCATAAAAAGTATCGAAACACGCAAAGCTATGAAAAACGAGACATTTTATTATATTGAAACGGGAGAGGTTGGCGTGTTATGTTTAAAAGAAAGATAATTGGTTCAAGCTTTAACAGACCGATTAACTCGGTTCAATACATGAACCAAATTTTGACACTGTTTATTAATGAACTTCATGACGATGATTTGATGTATGAGTATTTATAGGAGAATGGGATAATTGCAAACATTATAGGGGAGCCGACATCACTGCATTATTTTTTTCGGTCGTTTTGAAAATAGCTTTTTAACATTTAACATTCATGAATTTAACCTTGGAAATCGAGACCTTTTTTATGAATGGAGGATTAAAAATTATAAAAAAAACATATTTAACAAATGTATATTTAAAACTCATTAAACTTGAATAAATAAAATTATAAAAAAAACGATATACATATATTTATGTATAAAAAGAGTAATTTCAAACATTACTTTGAATTATAATTTGAATTTTTTCATTTTTTTTTGATTTTAATTAATGAAAAAATATCTATGGACTGATTTTTCTAATATTGAAGCGGAAATATTTTTTTATTCAAGATTTTAATGTGAATAATTTGAAAATATCTTCTATACACTTTGTGGAGTAAATAATCCGATTATGTTTAGTTATTGCAAATAAAAATATTTTTATATATATAAAACATTATATATATATATATATATATAAAGTTTAAAATATGCTAAAATGCGAAAGTTTCTACAGAATATTTATTTTAATTCGGAAATTAAAATAAAATTTTCCAAGTTTTAAATTTTTATGAATTAATATTTTACAACTTGTTACAAAATTGCATCTATTTTATACATCATATGAAAATATATATGATAATTATTAAAAAAATATTTTTACATATCAGCATGTAGTTATTTTTAATGAAACATCTATTTTTAAGAACATATTAAATTATAGTTAGCTTTTAAAATTTGAATAAATAAAAAAAATAATTAGAAAATATATTCAATTTCCTGCTTTTGCATAGTAATACTCACTTTTGTTTATAGAAAAATAATGAAAAGCATGCAAGAGATATTAATATACTTTTCAATATATTTTTTAGATATTTGAAGTATTTTTATAATAAAAAGTACTTTAAGGATTTTATACATATATTATAGAATTTAATTTAAGTAACTTTGAAATGGAAATAGTTTAAAATTCAACGATGTTGTATAAATAAAAAAAATTTAAAAAATAGAATATTATTTTGTTACATATTTATATATTTAATCTTGTTCGAAAATTGTAAATATACGAGGAAAAAAATATACTATAATTAAAAACTAATGTGATTGAATTTCTGTTATTTATAACAGTCGAATTTAGAGAAGATAAGAAAATTACTAGAATTTTTGACAAGTATTATTTTTTTAAAAGAAACAGTAGTTTTTTTATATTTTTTATGTTTTAGTCTTTTAAGACACTATTTTTGAGGTCATCTCCTATTCTTATAATTGGTTTAGAAATGCGATCATTATTAGATAACTTGTTTTCTATTACTTCAAATTTTTTATATTATTATTATTAGATTATTAAAAAAATAATTGGGGTTTTTTAAATTCATATACATTTACAGCTTCTGCGATTTTTCTTTTTTAAGTGGTCCAGAACTGCTGGTTGACTAACTTTTGTGCAAGCTCTTGAATTGTTATGCGTGGTTCTAATTCAACTAAAACATTCAGTTGGCCGGTACGAACTGAAGAAGGACGACCACGATCTTCTTCATCTTCAAAGATCTCGTCCCCATTACGAAATTTTTGGAACCACTGTTGCACCGTTCATTCTTTAGCAATACTCACACCAAAAACAACGTTTAGTTTATGAGCAGTTTCTGCTGCTTTACCACCCGTTTTGAATTCATAAAAAATAGCTCATATTTGCTTCTTTTCTATTTTTAATTCAATAGCCCAATTGAAGCAAAATTAATAATAAAAAAAGTCAATGTTACCAAAATACAGACCTAAAAATGCAATTTAAAATAATATTAACATAAACACGATGAAATGATACTTTCATTGAAAAAATTAATGTCAGAATTCAGAAAACAAAACCGCATTTTCTATCAACCTAGTATTATCCTATACAGTAGTATTTATATATTTGTTACAATAGAAATAGCACGCCATAATAAAAACAGAAAATATTAATAGTGGGAACGCAGGACAAGAAAAATCGATAACACTTTAAATATTTTATTTATAAATCAATATATTTACATTCTTTCTAAAATGTAAACGGTTTTCAGTTAGCAAGTATATTATAAATACCAATTAAATAATTTAATGGATTCATTTCGAGTTATTTTAGAATTATGATAGTCTGTATATGAATAGATGACAACTAATTCCGTAATTGTAAGGAGAAACGCAATAATATAACTCTAATAAAGTAATAAGTAAGATATTAAAATAGAAAAGAATTGTTTTAAAATGTTTATAGAAATATTTGAGAAAAAAAACTGTGCTTAAAAATGAGCTAAAATTTTGCCGCAAAAAGATATAGAATCGTCATTAAAATGTATATTAAAAAAAGCTCGTCGCTTACCTCTCGTAAGCAATCAAAAATGACACAGTATCCTAATTACTATCAACTGTTGCTGTAATATCACTAAAAGAGCGTGCGTGTGTTCGACGAAACGCGGAAAAAAATAGCGAAAAAAAAATAACGCGCCAGTAATGAATTCCGTGTGTAATTATACGCGGTGACCCGTGGGTTAAATAGAGGAAAATTTTTATAGTCGCATGGCGTGTGGAAAAGCGCTTCATTAAAATTTGAGCTGCTCGACACAGACGCGCACTAAGATTGTGTATAGTCGGTGGTTATTATATGTGCTACTTCGTCTTTAATAAAGTTAGAGTATTCCATCTGGTGCTTTCATGTGGTCTGCTCGCAAAATGTCCAGATCGGCGTCATTAAATGCAGGAAAAGGAAATTGTAAACTGATTTCAACGTTCGTTAATTAATTTTATTTGTTATAGAAAATGTGTACAATTTATTTTTGTTCCTGATGTAATCAGTGACAAAAATAATAAATTGACTCCTTATGTACATTTTTTCAAGTACATATATATATATATTGAAGAAAAAAAATTGAAATACTATTAATACCAATTCTGTAGCAATTTTAAATGCGTCTGAAATATTTTGTACAACAGACAATTAAAAAATATATATTTGAAAAATTAATACTACATCAAAAGCGTAGCTACTTTTTTCCTTAAATAGTTTTCTTGTTTGTCAACAAACATTCTAATACTAATATTTCTACATGGCTCCAAAAAAATTATGTATTTTCCATTAAGAGATACTCAAGTAAAATAATTTTCTTTTGTGCTTGATTTGTAACGAATCAACCGGAAAGATTATAGTGAATAATATCAGGGTCAGAATCGTGATAGAAATATAAACCCTACTGTATCTCATAAATCATTATGAAACTCATTATTCAAGTATTTAATAATTTCAGCAGTAGTGGGCACATCTTTAGCATCTGGTTATTTTTCATTTGTCACATTTCTGATTTTATAAAACTGACTATAGTCACATCGAAGAAAAATATTGTTTAATAGTATTATGACATTTACTGATGGATTTTTGCTTCTAATATATTTTTAATGCAAAAAAACTGATTATAACATACTTCTTAATGCAGATTACTTCTTTGATGCAGATAGAAAGGGGAATTCATGTTTACAATGGTATAAAACACTAAAGAAGGTTTTGGTTCGGACAAGCTAAAAACTTGATAGTAACGATAATGAATAGCACATATGAATACTAAACTAATACGATAGTCAACAAAATAAAAAGAAGATTGTTGCATATTTCTTATCTAAAAGTCGTGATAGTAGATTATATGTTTCTTAGAGGTATTTTTGTCTCTGTATTTCTTTCGGTTTTACAAATTATTTTTTCACTCACGCTTAAAACTACAAACGTTTTTTCTGATCAGAAATGTCCAATAATTGAATATTGATGTTTGTTTATGCGATATTTTAATAGCGATACCATCCTTTTCAGAGCGCAAGATATATATATATATATATATATATATATATACACACATATATATATATATATATATATATACACACACACCATGTTATCACACTTTATAGATATAGATTTCTGTACTTTAGTGTTCAGAAGATGGAAGTACTACGTTAATGCACATAAATAACAATAAATAATGATCAGTAATCAATTATTAAACAATTTTGATCAGATTTTTTTTGTGATTTGTTGGATAAGTGAAAAATTAATTTGTGAAAGTGAATTTACTTTCAGCGCGAAAACTATATTGTGATTTTTTTTTAATTTATCATCAGTATCAAATTGAATAGTTTGTGAATAAGAAATTATTTTTTATGATTAAAAAAAAGAGTAGTCGTTTGTTTAAATATTTATATATATAATTTTGAGTCGATTTTTTCTCAAAAAGTATCTGTCAACGTCAATATGACATTTTTTTAGTTAGTCACTCAAACATTTCTTAGTAATATAAATTTGAAACTTGTTTTACAAACAATAAAAATATGCTCAGCATTTTTTATAATTCATTTTTAGATAAATGAAGTAAAAATAATGATTTAACATTAGATATAGTTGATATGACTAATCACTAAGTTTTTTAAAACCATATCTTTTCATTAGACATCAAATTTTTCTTGTGTTATGGATAGACATGTTTTTCTGTTTCCATGTTCGTTTTAATTTCAATTTTATAATACTAATTTTCATAAATTTGAACTGTACTTCTTTAAATTTAAATTTTATTGCTTAGAATATAAGTAATGTATAAATGTAAAATTTTATAGAAATGGCACCTAATATTATACACTATAAACATGGATACAGCAATGCTTTTACTAATCTGGATTATTCGTAATGTTTCCAATAGTTCAGACCTGTTTTGAGATAAATTTTACTACTAAATTTACATATATTGCTTTTATCTGATTTTATTCTGCTGGTTTTCATTGTATTATTTTCAACATATAAATATGTATTCACAAAATTACCATATACGAGGTAAAGTCTACGATAGTTAACACTTATGTGTAGCATATAGTTTTTCTTTTACACACTTGAGTAGGTTGCGATTTCGTTTTTTGTCTCTGATTAATCATTGCGTGTAGACATTATTTCATTCGCGCGCGTAATAATGAACTGGGTAGATGCACAATATCCAAATTACGCTATGTTGATATTCGTTGCTATGAAAATCAATACTTGCAGTATTCATTAACCAATCGCGGACAAGAATCGAAATAAAAAATACATAAGTACTTCGAAGCAAATACCGAATATTACACTGTTGTATTTTCTAAAAATATGAAATTAGAGATTAATTGTGCATTTAATCAACGTAGAAAATATAAGGCTGGTGCAAAAATAATTACAGTTTTTATCATTTTAACTTTGGTGTCGATTTTTCAAGTTATCGGTTTTTTGTTAGTCATGTAAATAATAAAATTTACATTATTGATTTTTGATTATTATTATTTACATTATTGATTTTTGATCTATTGTTTTAATTCCTTAGTATTGTTGGATATAACCTCTTAAATTAGTCATGGAAAAAAGCAAATTCGCGAGATTTTGTTGTATGAGTCAAAATTGAGACGTAAAGCAAAATAAACTACTCGAAATATCAAATTTTGTTTTTGACCAAGAGTCAATTAGTGAACGTACAGCTAGCACTGGTCCCAAAAATTTCGTAATGGAAACGAAATCCTTGATAATGAGGACGGTCATGGACGTTCTTCAGCTATAGACAATAATGACTTAAGAATCATTATTGAAGAGGACCCACGTCAAACAACTTGAGAGGTGGGAGAAGAACTCAATGTTGATCATTCAACAGTTCGACATTTAAGCCTAATTGGAAAAACAAAAATGCTGGAGAAATAGGTGCCGTATGAACTAAACGAACAACAAGCAATTCGGCGATAGAAAGTTTGCTCTGCGTTCCTTTTGGATAACAAAAATGATTCCTTTTTTGATAGCATTGTCACATGTGACGATAAGTGTATTCTCAAGAACTATCGGAAACGTTCATCACAGTGGCTAGACCGAGATGAATCACCAAAACAGTTTTCTAAATCGAAGTTTCATGAAAAAAAGATTATGGTCACTGTTTGGTGGTCAGAAAGTGGCATCATTCATTAAAATTTCTTAAATTCTGGTGAAACAATAACAGCAGAAAAATATTATCATGAAATTGAAAAAATGCATCGTTTACGGTCAGCATTAGTTATCAGACGAGGACTAATTCTTCTTTATGACAACGTCCGACCACACGTTTCACAAATGATATTAAAAAAATTAAATGAACTGGGTTATGAAACCTTATCTCGCCCATCTTATTCTCCAGGCCTGTCTCCAACAGATTATCATTTTTTTTAAAATATTTGAGTAATTTCCTACGAGAGAAGGTTTTCAAAGATCAAGCATCAACTCAAAGCGCTTTCGATGAATTCGTTAATTCCAAGACTCCAGAATTCTATCTTGTAGGAATAAACAAACTTGTTTTCCGTTGAAAGAAATATGTCCACGTCAATTGTCTTTATTTGGATTAATAAATATAAATTTTAAGTAATATATGCATCTTTGTACTCAATACGTAAAAACCTCAATTATTTTTACACCAATCTAATACTTTTATTGTTTTTTAAATACGGACGATACAAGATATTTTTTTATATATTAATTCGTAAATTTATCCGAACATTCATCAAATTTTAAAATAAAAATGAATTTATATGTTTAAATAAATACATTGAGTCAATTTTAACTCTGAAGTCCTCCCAAAGGTATCCAGCTGTTAAAAAAATACTCGAAACCGCCGTCGTATTGTTTTAGATTTTCAGTAATCTGGGCCCTTAAAATTACTAAAATAATAGGATTATGTTTTACTTGTTTATTTATGGTAAATGTAAGATTTATATTTTCAAATATTCATGTGATTTATTGTCTTATTATTGCAAGACAATAATTCGTATAAATATTTATAGAAGGCACACATGTAATTTCTGGTTGTCATTCATTTTTTAAATATTGTATTATAAAATATATTCTGTTTAAAAATGCATAGCTTCAAACGAAACATAAGGATATAATTGTATCTACTACGTTATTGAATTTATGTCTTTTTTATTAATAGATATAATAATGATTTATTAAAAACAAGCAGGTTGTATTAAAAACGAACAGTTAATTAATCAATGATAAAATGTTTTCTTTAAATCAATGAAAATAAAGTAATTGGTCAAAATTCACTGCTTTATGTATGCATGTAGACTTGTATGTGGTACGAGAAAAGCAGAAGAATTTATGTAAGGGTTACATCTGTATACATATATATATATATATATATATATATATATATATATATATATATATATATATATAACATATGTGTTGCGTGTGAGAAAAAAAGACATACTAATAAAAATAATCAGGAAACGACAATGTAACGACATCGACGTAACAAAAATTGTTTTCAACTATCCAGTTGAGTATTATTTTTATCCTGTTGGAAGATGACACACGGAGACACAATATGTGTCTATATACAGTCACTACTCGTATATATATACACATTGCATACGTCCATTACTGTGTTTGTATTAGTGTGCGTGAGTGCGTGTGCGCTCGTGCGAGTGAGACACCAGATAGAACGTCGTTCGTTAATGTGGTTCATTCTCGACGATCCTCGTCGCACGCCTCATTTGCGGCCACGCCGCCTACTCGATCTACATTTAGATCAAGTCGTCTTGGACGCCGCAGCCACCTCGATCCATGTGTGTCATCGACGAACAGCCTGTGTCGTCGATTGTTATTTCCAACGTGTCTGAATAGAGACGAAAGTCGAATATCGTTAAGAAAGTAGGGGACGTACGGCTTGTGCGATTCACTCCGATTCGATGTTATCTTCTGAAAGACAGACGTATGTACGTACAAATAAACGTATATTTTTTTATTTCATGTACTCTTGAATACGTGCTATTTCCTGGATATGTTCTATTGTGATATATTTATAGGATAAATATATACGAGTGAAATATTTCCACTGAAGGTGTTTTGATAAACATCTGGCTTAGTACATTTTTTTGAAATTGGTAACCCTTACTATTACTTTTAGTTGAGCTTTATTTCTAACAATGTATATATATATATATATATATATATATATATATATATATATATATATATATAGAGAGAGAGATTAAAGTAAAATATTTTGTTAATATTGTATTACTATTTTGTTTTAATAAGCTCTTTTCTCTAGGGTCTGAAGGGGTAGATTAATTAGTAAAAGCTTAGATGAATAGAGTAGTGTTTTAATACTTTTATTTACTAATCCATTAATACTTGTTTGAAATTGACAGGGAAATTTTTTTTAGATAATAAAATTTATTCTGTGCACTATTTTGTAATTATTTATTGTTCATTTAGTCTATCCCAACCAAAATATTTCACTGAAAATGTTATCTTATTGTAACATTTTTTCTACTAAACTTTATAATCAATAATGCCATCAATTTTTATTTTTCAAATAGTAAATCTCATTCACTAGAAGCTCTTTTAAACAAATCTGTAAATTTTACAAGAACTTAGACGGTTATTCATTTTGATCAAATGTTTATTCACATTAAAATTTTGGTCACATTAATTGAACGAATGTGTTCGAATTAGAAAACTTTACTGATTTTCTTGACATTCTTTACTGAATCAAAGAGTTGTAAGAATAAAAGAGTTGATGAAGGACGTGTCTTATCATATTTGTTTTTATTTTTTCTCGAAAAAAACATGCAATTGAATCACGGTTTTAGTACATTCTATAAGGTATAGTTAAGAAATATTATCATTTTATTTAGACGTTTCAAACAATTCATTTCCGTGTTATAACTGAATATTTATTTTATATTATGAATAAAAAAGTCATTAAAGTGTATCATTTTGAGGATAATGCCATTAAGATCGAAATATGCGTAAGCAACAATCAAAAATGTTCAATAATTTAATGAATATTTTTGATCAGGAAAATTTCTTGTATAATTAAGAAGCATTTATTTGTAAAAAAAATAATGTCGTCTTATATCTAATCTTTTTTGCTTAAAGCTTTTAGGAACCTCTAGACTTTACATAACATAAACTATTGTGAAAACACTGTAAAAAAGAAATTTGCAAATATATGCATTTTTTTACATATTTTAAACCGTCAATTTTCTAAATACAGTAGTAATGTTTATGTTTATTGGATTAATATATACGTTTAAATGTCATGAAGAAAAACAAAGAAAAATATATTTTAATAACAGTGACTTTTATGCCGTTTTGCAAATAAGCAATTTTATTATGAATTAGACTTTTTAAGAATTTGATTTTAATCAGAATTACTGAAAATTATAAAGAAAGAAAGGTAGTAAATAGTATTGTAAGATAGTATGCATGACAAGAGTGTATATATATATATATATTTGTATATAAATGCATAAATATTTATATAATCATTCCAGTGTCTTTGACATAAAAATCGTTTATTTTTTAACAAGAAATGTACAATTCGCACAGTTTCTACTATTTCTTTCTTCTTATTTATATATTGTGAACATTCGATTCGACTGTTCTTCTATAGAGTTCCAACACTCCTGACAGATTTACGATTGAGAACGTTAATAAAGTACACATTATGTCTGTTGATATGGAAGCAGCATGTGTTTTCATCTCTTGTACCAGTTGTGCGCGACGCTTGGACGGTAGCCACGTGGGCGTCACATGAAAAAAAAACATGTATACACACATCGTACCGTTTGCATTTGGTTCGACGATTTTCGAACACATGCATCGTTTCGTCGTTTTATCTTATTTTTATGATAAACCGTGATTGTTTGCGATCAAGGCAATTATATCATGTATGAGGAACTGACAATTTAGTTTTATTATTTATGTACATTGTTCTATTGAACACGTGCCAAAAATGTAATTGTTCCGTTGAAACTTTTACGAGTTTAGAGATAATAATTGTAATTTTAACTGGTAATTTATTTACAGGTTCAGTAAATTATATATTTGTCCTTATATAAGACAGTAATTATTTAAATATTTGATGAAAGCCATAAAATTACAACCGATGATTATTTTCCAGTTAGTCTTGTTTGATTGTATTTAATATTTTTATAAATTAATGTATTAGGAATTATATAAGAAAAGTGACATTGTTTATTGTTTTTTTTTCTCTTAGAAAAGAGACATGAATCTATACAATTGCTATAAATAGTTCTTTTATAATTAAGTTTAAAATTTATGAGATGTTTTGAACAACAGTGTAATTGTGTATTTTGATAACGATTCTTTCTGTAATATGAAAAAAAATAATTTAATATTATAATTTAAAATTTTATTTCTCGGTTGTTAAGGAACATTTTCAAGATCAAAATAAATTAAAGAATACAATATTGTTTTTACTCTAAAATTTTTAAAAATAAAAAAATGTTTGAGATTAATAATTTTAAAATTTTGTTATAAGAGAGTGAAAAAATATTCATTTCGTGTAAAATTGTTTGTGTAAATATTAGATAGTGCTTTTTCACAAAATTAAATCGATTATGGACACTATTTCAGTATACAAGAACGAAAAGCTGGAAAGTAAGATTTTCTATTTTTTATTTTTGAATATAAGTCAGGTTCAGGTCTATTGAAGTCTCTGAAGGTCTATCATAGTTACAGGTCAGAATTAAACTCCAGGAGTAGGAAAAGAGACATATCCACTACTTAGTCTTCTTTTAAATATTTTCATTAGTTTGAAAGCATGGACCATGTAAATTCTTTTTTATTTTAGAGCAAAGTTAAAAAATAGATAATATCATATCAGTATATAGCGATAGTATATAAATATATATTAATGGAACATTTATATTTAAGTTTCATTTTGACTTTATCTATAAAGTCTCTTAGTTATTCCACATACCTAAGAAGTGTGGTAAATGATATTTATCAAGTGTTGGCGATGTCACAGTTCGTGTCTTATTTACTAATTGTTATTGGCCATTTACCATATCTTCTACACGTATTTTGATACATTATAGGCTTTATGAATAATGTTCCATATTTTAATTTGTAGAAGATTAAATACTGTTCTAATTAGATAAGAAAAATTATTATCTGTTCGAAATGCCATCAGTGTTATTAATTCACATTGAATTGAGAAACACTCAATTGTATACGTTTTCAAATTGAAGTAGATTTCCAAGAGAAATTAAATTGATAGATACATCACCATAAAATATCTTTTATTACCTGAACTTCGACTCTTTTATTTATTGTTATAATAAATGTTTCACAGATATAATTACAACTTTGAAAAACAGACTAAATTTGTATATATATATATACATATATATGTATATATATATAATATATATATACACTCCCATATCTAAAATAATATCTTATTTATATTTTTAATTATGTTTTCTTTATATCGTTCATTATGACTTCTTATTTTTAATACTCAGTTAAAATTTATTTTATTGTTTGGAACTTGCTTCCAGTTTTTATTCTTTGACACATCTTTCTGTTCTTTGTTATTTATACTTATTTTTTAAACAAATATTTATTTAGAGATTTTTCAAATTAAATTTGTAACTTTTTATATTTACATTTAGTGTGGGAAAATTATTATTTTTTTCAATAATTTTATTTATATTTACACATTTTATAATATAAAACACCACCAATATTATAGTACTGTATTATTTGTTTAATTTGAAATAGTTGATTTCTTAAAATCAATGTAAAGTAGTTTGTTTTCACATATTTTATAGTTTCTGGATATAAAAAAACGTTTCGTTCTGATAACAAGAAAAAAATGAAAGTTATGTCTCTATAATTTGTATAAGTCAGAATTTGATATAGATACTTTAAGATCAGACTTTTTTCTACCGTTTCCGAGTTAATAAAAGAATAGAATAGATCTACGAAAATAATGTACGCTTTCCATCATTGTCAATTCGTTCCTTCGTAATATATATATATATATATATATATATATATATACATATATTGTTGAGAGAATGTTAGAAGATGAAAAAGAGTACATGGAGTAAAGTGCGTTCCTCACATCAATACGTTCGAATAAAATTAATACGTGTCACAGGATTCCCCATACCATGAATCCATCCATCTTTTCGTATGACATGATAATCATAAAAATCACATTTCCATATTTTCGCGAATTCTCACACAAAGAGAGCGTACAAAAAATATAGTCGCAGACGTACGAATGCCATATAATTTTTTTTATATCGAGTTACAACCGTTTTCACATATACATTTCCATTTCTTCGAATCGAACAGAAATGTATGTATCTGTCTAGGCAAATGTGCAGTGAAAAAGTCTACAATAGGCGTTGTACCCAATACATGATTTACATTTGTCTGGATTTATATATATATATATATATATATATATATATATATATATATATACATATGTATATATATATATATGTGTGTGTGTGTATGTGTATAGGATAGTTCAATTTAGGTTTCCATATGAAACTATTAAAAAACATTTCAAATATTAACAAATTACATGATTTTTTTTAATTTTTGCATTTTCTTCAATACTTTTTTGTTGCTTAAATTGAATCACCTATATATATATATATATATATATATATTGTGTGTGTGTTTGTTTGTGTGTGTAATTCTTAGCAGTACATTGTGATTAATTTATTATATATAATGAAGATTATATATAAAATAAAATTAATATTATTATACACAGTTAAAAAAATCAGAAAATTGTAAATGTATATGAATTTGAACGCCATAAACAGCAATTATATCTATCAAACTAATACTATTGGATTTATATGTGAAGGAATTAATTTAAAATTACTCTTTATATAGTTAATCAAAAGTTAATCCTTTGTACATCTCAACTTTTACAAACAAAAATAGAAATAGAAAATAACAGTATCAGTAACTATATATTTTATATAAATATACTAGGTAAAAATTCTTTTTTATCACTAGATTAGTGTAAAAATAAAATAAACTATAAAAAAAGAAAGAAATATAAAAAATTAAGATAACGGGATAAAAGAATCGTTAAAAAATACATCAAACTTCGTAAAAACAGAGTGCGAATGTTACGTTTACGTCAAAGTTAACCGTTCTGAAAACACTATGGTGTCGAACGATGATTCGTTGCACCGCACAAGTTAGGTTTTTTTTTCTGTTCGACGCCCTTTTAAATATTTATCACAGCTGGTAAAGTAGCATCGGGTGCCGCGTTCGAACAACGCCCGATCAAACGTCATGGCGTGTATCAAAAGTCGCCGATAGTCGTACGTCTCGCATCGCTTTCCCTTAATTCAATAAAAGCTGTCATAAAACGTACCGGAAATACGGATCGAGCTTTCTTGCCTGTACATATACTACTGGATACATAATAATGTGAGAGCTTTATGTCATTTAACGCCCTCGCCTACATTCTTCCTACTCTTCGTTTTCTTCTTCACGTTTTTTATGTATTGGAACCAACATTTAGAGACTTATACCAACACAAACACACACACATATATATATATATATATATATATAATATGGTTGTTTTTTCCTTAATGCTCGTATTGAAAAAGTGTCACATACGCATTTTCTTGTTTGATTTTAGATCACGCTCACTCACGTCCGGTTTTTGAAATATTATATTTTATCTGGAAATGTGTTTTGGTATAAAAATATTTTCCTTTTTGGTATTTGTAGAAAGTACATTTTTATGATACATACATATATATATATATATATATATATATAAACAAGAGTCTTTTTAAAACTTATCGAATTGCTTTTCTCTTTATCCTAGTACCAATAAAAAACAGTTTTGACATTAAGCGATTTAAAATCGGACTTAAAAAATATTAAGAGATAAGATCAATTAAATAGATTGTCAAAATAGTTTATTTATAAAATTTTTAAATCGTGTTATAATAAAATCAAATATATTTAAAAAGAAATACATAGAAAATTCACTTCTTCGAATCATCAATGTCGATTTAAAATATAATTTACTGGAAAATTACTTTATTCTCTGTAATAATCTTTCTTGATATTTGTTTACGCTTATAGTATCAATAATGCATACCAAATTCTAAATGAAATTTAGATTAAATATTTGTTGATATCTCAGAAACGGTTGTGGGATGAGTATAATACATGAATTGTTTTGCTTGTCAAGTAATACTGATTATATATTTATGTATGACTTAAATTTCCTTTCTAATTTAAAAATAAAAATAAAAATTGATCTTTATCACAAAAATATTTTTTTTAAATCGCACAAGTCTTAATTTGTCTTCTATAGATTTTTTAATACGAGTATGGAGTATTTTTTCTTATCTCTAAATTTATCGAAAAAAGAAATTAAAAACATGTTAATAATGTCATTGAGATGTAGTAAAAATGGAATGCTTTTAAATGCTTAACATTCGAAATATCTTTTCTACAAACAAACAGATTATATAATTGTTTAGTGTAGTATTTCCTGATTGTTATAAGCCTTAGCTTCCTGAATCGTTTAAGCCTGTTTATCCAAGATATATTTTATCGTCCTTGGTAGAAAATTATATAAATTTTAAGCATATGAATGTCAACGTTTTAATCTTTCAAAACAATTTATCACAAGTGAAGACTCATGTGTAATTCAATAACAGATAGAAACTGAAAGACAACAGGTTCATTAGAAAATAACTATCCTTGCTAGATTGAAAGAAGCAAGAATGTTGCATTCAAAAAAAAACCAATTTTATTAGATTGGAGGGAAAATAACTGCAGCTTTTGTTTTCTGAATTCTAGCTTTAATTTTTTTCAATGAAAATGCCATTTCATCGTGTTCATGTTAATTTCATTTTATAGAGCATTTTCCGGTCTGTATTTTGGAAACATCGATGTTAGTTTTGTTATAAATTTTGCTTCAAATTAGGCTATTGAATTAAAGATAAAAAAAACAAATAGGATCAATTGTTTGGATGAGTTTAAAATGGGTGGTAAAATAACAAAAATTGCTTGTAAACTAAACGATGCTTTTGGTGTGGGTTAAGAAACGTACTGTGTAACGGTGGTTTCAAAAATTTCGTGCTGTAGACGAGAGCCTTGAAGATGAAGAAGGTCGCAGGCGTCCTTCTTCAGTTCATAACTACTGATTGAAGGTGTTATTTGAATCAGAACCACACATAACAATTTGAAAGATTGCACAAAGCTAGGCGTATGTCATCCAACAGTTCTGGACCACTTAAAACAGCTAGTGTATGAAGCTGTATATGAATTTGTAAGTCATAAACCTCAATTCCTTTTCTACCCATCTAATAATTATATATTTCGAGATTAAATATATTGTACACCATAAATATTTTTTAATATTTCAAAGGTTATCGAATATTTTCTTAAGGATGTTTTAGATATTTTGATACCATAAAGTATGTCTTAAAAGACTAGAATTGTAACTTCTCAAGGGAATCCTTTATGTTAATAATACGTCTTCTCATTTATTGTTAACAGACAGGCAATTTATAGCCCAAAATTAAATTTTACCTATGAAACTCCAACCCTATATAAAAGATCTCGTCGGTAGTGATTTTTTTTCTTTTTCAAAAACTAAAATTTTCTGAAATAAACTCATTTTGAGGACGTAGAACATATAAAAAGTGATCCGATGATAGAGAACCTATAAAGAATTTACAAAGGCTGATATCCAACGTGTAAGGAATTTATTCAAAGAAGAACTTTTTTTATATAAAAATAATCATATGTTAAAAATTAAGTCACGGAATTATAAGAAGGTGTTTGATGACTTTTGAATGATGTGTACCTTAGCTGTAAACTAGCTCCTGAACCACAAATATTTATCTAACTGGAATGATTTGCATTTTTTAGTACCATAAAACCGCTGTTCTCTCTAACAAAAGAATTTTAGAACAGAGTAAAAAGAAAAATCTGTAAAAATTAATTTCCAATAATTTATTATTAAGTTATTTAATAATTTATTATATTCAATATATTTATTTATTTTTGGAAACAAATAATGAGGTATCTTTATATTTTATTTTCGAATATTATTTTTATTAAAAGAATGTTTATAAATAAACAAGCTCACATAACATATTTTAAAGATATAAAGATCCATTATTTTAATTGTTCTGGCAATTATTGATAACTGTATATATTTAAATATCAAGTTACAACACTGAACATTCTTAATTATTATTTATATAAATATCAGTAAGAGTGACTGACTTTTTATTAAATATTTTTATGAAAATTAAATATAAGAATATAAGAAAGAAATATATTCTTGTAAATGCTGTAAACAGAAGCAAATAAGTTTGATTTTCCTAAAATAATTTAATCAAACAAGCAACTCGTTTGTGAATTACTCAAAACGTACAAACTATATTAAGATACATTCTATTGTGAAGACTTTGTATCTGTTTCATTGATCAAACACTTCATACTTGTTTAGTGATCATTCGTTACAGAATACACTATAGAGAAACAAAAATATATAGAAATGCTAATATATATATATATATATATATATATATATATACACACACACACATATATATATATATATATATATTTCGAAACAGTTTTCGTAGCAGGATGAGTAAATGGTATGCTAGGAAAGCGTACAAGGGAACGTTATTTATTATTTCCTGTAATGGTTTCAAAGGTGACTGTAGGGTAATATGAGTAGGTGATTCAAATGCTTAAATGTCTTTTTTTTTAAAACAAACGTATCTCTTCTTTATGCATCATTTACATAAACATGTTTCTGTCACGGCTATGCAGCAATAAAAGTGACTATTATTATGTTTTTTTTTCAACGTTGCACCGGTACTGTAAACCCTTTAGAAAGTGAAAGTTTTCTATTCTTAGTAAAATTGTGTTTTTGATATATATGTTAATAAGATTTAAACTATATATTAAGTTTTTGTAGAATTGCGTGTGTACAGGCTATAAAATGTTTTGTATAGAAAGAAATAATTCCAGTATATTACTGTTTTGTTTATAATACAGATAAAACATCTCTGATATTGTAAAACTGTATTCTAACGAAATGAAAATTATCAAGATCTTTTTAATATCGTAATTTGTAAAATGTTATCTTTGATATAAAAAATGTAATCAAAAGATTTATTCACAAATAGAAAGGATTCGAATTATTGGAGTTAAACTTTTAATGGTTTCGGAAAAAAATTAGGTTGGTAGAAAATTATAGTGAGTTTTGTTTTTTGAATTGTAACCTTATTTTTTTCAATGAAAATGTTATTTCATCGTATTCATGTTAATTTTATTTTAAAGTACATTTTTCGGTCTATATTTTGGTAATATCAAATTCGGTTTTATTATTAAGTTTGTTTTAAAATTGGACTATTGATTTAAAGATTAAAAAAAGCAAATAAGAGCATTTTTTATATGAGTTCAAAACGGGTAATAAAGTAGCAGAAATTGCTTGTAAACTAAACGATGCTTTTGGTGTGGGTACTCTTAAGAAACGTATGCTACAATGGTGGTTCCGAAAATTTCATGCTGTGGACGAGAATCTTGAAAATGAAGAACGTTGCGGGCGTCCTTATTCAATTCATAACGACCAATTAAGGGCGTTAGGTGAATCAGAACCACGCATCATAATTCGAGGGCTTGTACAAAAGTTAGACTTTAGTCATCCAACATTTCTGTATCACTTAAAACAGTCGGGAAAATCAAAGAAGAGAAAAATTTACATGAATTTGAAAGTGATAACCAGAATTGTTTTTCTACCAGCCTATCATTTTTTTCAGAAAAAAATGATTTCAAATAATTTTTTTCTTAAACATCAAAAAAATATTCGTATATTACTTATAATTAATAATTAATTTAAATGGTATATAATTATATCTACATAAAAAACAAGCCTACTTTTAACTTTATTAATAATTTATTATTTCTCTTGTTTCAGGTGAGTGACTTGCATCTTCGATTTGATACTTTTCCATGTAAAGAAATTCTATTCAGTCAATAAAAGGTATTTTTTATAAAATATATTTGAATTTCAATCATAAATATAAATTGTTAAGTACTTCTTTTTCTCATTAAAAATCTCGATTTTTTTTTAATATTAAAATTATTATTTAAATCACAACTGTCGAATTGTCAACAAGTTTAGTTTTTCTTTTTTAAAATCGATGTTTTGTGTACACGCTTTCGCCTAGAACTAGTTCTATAGTTTTGTAAAAAATAAACACACGATAAATTTCTGGTTGAAAACTTTTATGGAACTATAAATTCAGATTTAGTTTCAAACTTTTACGTAGCTAGTTTAAGTGTATGTAAATGTTCATTTAATGCACAATTGACATGGAGTTAAATAACAACTTTTTAATTATTTGTTCATTTATTCATTTCAGTTATGATATTTTATTTTTTTTTTTATTTTAAATATATAGTTTAATTGTATTATTTCACTGTTCAATGTTATGTCTATAATTGTTTGCAATATTTATTTAAAACATTAACTTTTACTGACTATACTTGTATTTTAACTTCTGAAAATTCTCAGTTCGTTTTTCTCTCATTGATTGAATCTAATATAATATTTACATACAGTGAATGAAATCATTTCCTCCTATTCTTAGAAAAATCGTAATAAAGTAACTTGATTTAGGTGTTCAGAAAAAAATGCTATTTATATCCTGTGTAGCTAGATGCATGATGTATTTCCGTTGATATAAATAGATTTTATTGTTTGAATTGAAAAGAATGTAAAAAGATTCTAAGAAATTTTCGATTTTTTTTATTTTGTAAAATTTTAACCAATCACGTATTTTATGCGGAATCTAAAGATTAACATTATTTCCTTTTTGAAATGAATGGTTTTCTTATCCACAAACCACATTTTTTTCTCATTAAAAATGTTCAATAAATTGTAATTAATCAATTATGATTGTTGCTTTTGCACATTTCGAAGGAAGTGCTACCTTCAGAGCGCTCAGGTTTGGAAAAAAATTCTTCATTATCATTACTTTATTAACATTAGAAATATTAATGATTTCCAAAACTCAACTATAATAAAAGTTTTTTTTATTAATAAAAAATCACATAGAAGATAATTCTTGCAAAAAATCTATTAAAGAGAGCATTCTTTGTCTCATTGTAAATAATATGATCTTAAAATTTAGTAGTCCCAGAAGATCAAACTATTAATTTAAGATATAGCTGATATTATTATTGCAAAATAAATAATGATATCAAGGTCATTACAAAAAAAAATCTCTTACTGTTTCTTATAACATCAGGCACTTTTTCTGTTTCTATTGGCTTTTCGCGCGGTATCTTTAATTAAAATTGTTTGTTTTTATACTTGTGATTCCGTGGATGAATTTCCTACTTGTTTTCGTCTTTCGTTTGAGTTTCAATCTTCTACAATATAAGTGGATCGTTTGATAAGTTTAGTAAATTTTTATGATATGGCGCTACCATTCATTTGGTACTGTCACGGCTATCAAGTGTCACTTTTCAAAGTAGCATAGGAAAAATTTCAACCAGAAGTGATGCGTGGTTTATGTTCTACAAATGTTTGGAGTGAGCATTGTAGCAGTTGCCGTAAAAATGAAAAAAAACGAACAGGACTTTTTGTGTCGATTTGTGACCGTGGATGAAACATGGATCCATCACTGTACACCTGAGTCGAAGTAATAGTCAAAGCAGTAGACAAAGACTGATGAAAGTACGCCAAAGAAGGCGAAGACCGTTTTGTCGACTGGGAGGGTGACGGCCACTGTTTTTTGGGATTCCCAAGAAATCAATGATCTGTTACTTAACGAAGGGAAAAATGATAACAGGATCCTATTATACAATATTATTGGATCGTTTGAAAGAGCTGAAACAAAAACGGCCAAGACTGATGCACGGAAAAGAATTATTTTACCAGAAAAACCCACCATCCCTACAACACCACCGTCACATTGGTAAAATTGTACCAATTACGCTTCGAATTAATTCCGAATCCACCCTATTCTCTCGACTTGGCTCCGAGTGACTTCTTCCTCTTCCCAAATTTGAAAATGTGGCTTGGTAGGAAGAAGTTCTCGTCTAATAAGGATGTTATCGCCGCGATCAATGTGTATTTTGCAGACTTGCTGGACTCAGGGTGTAACTCTTAATGAAGACTATGTTGAGAAATAAAATCAATTTTTTTCCAAAAAATGGCGTTAAACTTGCTTTTTACCATACTTATGAAACGACTCTCGTATTTGGTGCAAGTACCATATTTAGAAAGATTTGATGTTCGGATTCACAATCTGCACTTTCTGCCATTCGCAGTATGTGTCCGATGGATAATCTCATTCAAGAGATACACAAGTGCATGACTGATATCGTCTGTTACTGGGTGTCTGGCCACGCTGGCGTGGCAGGCAACGAGAGAGCCAATGCAGCGGCCCGTCATCGACGCTTGGCAGCGGAACTGATTGACGGTAACCGCTAACAAGTTACGAAGCCTCAAGGACTCGGTTCGTGTCTGGAAGACGTCCGTCCGACCTAACCGAGGAGAACAACTCGTTCTCACAAGGCTTCGCATAGGGCAAGCTAGACTGACTCTTATCTTGAAAAAGGAAGGCCAACCGATGTGTGACACGTGTGGCACTGCTCTGACGGTGTCATATCTTTTAACACAATGCGATCATTATACGAGGATTAGGAATCGTCTGGGTTTGTCGGAGGACATCTCCATAAATTTAGGGGACGACAATGACGCCGCAAATCGCATTTCGACTTTCGCAAAGGAGACTGAACTTTTTAGCATGATTTAGTATTTTTCCAATCTTGATATATTTTATCATGTTGCATCGTCATACATGTCAAGCCCACGGGCTTATTTCAAAGTGTTCTTCACAAAAAACCCTGTGAATCCTAATATCAGATCACAGTATTTTAAATGTTTTACTGTCCTCAAGAGTTAATTTCTTCTTATTATATTTATACGTATTGTCCAATCAAGATGAGGTATTTTTACAGTCCAGTTCATTCATATGTGTTTTGTTATTTCTTTATCTCTCATTGAGAGAAATATTGTTTTAATGAAATGTTCTTAAGCGTTTGGCACACATACATTAGAGTTTCGAATTAAGGGGTGATTCGAATGCAAGTGCTCAAACGGGGTGTGTTTTTAAATTATAATTTATGTTCGGGCGCTAATGACTTCAGTTGCCGATGCGCCCTAAATAACTCACTCACTCTAGAAAGATTTGAGATAATTGAAATTATCATAAATCGGATTAAAGAGGGCATACAGGCTGAAACTAATATTGATGACAGAACCTCAAATAATAAACGAAAGAAAACCACTCAAACAAGGTATTATTAAGAAGTTATTTAAAAATGATATTATTTATCATTTAATTTATTAAATAGGTGCTTTTAAGCTTATATATAGTATGACGTTTATAAAACCGTTGATATCTTGTAATTATCTAACTAAATAAAATAGGATATTTTTATATAACATTAGTTTACTCAAAATATTTTTCCTAATTAACTGCGAATTCTTCTTACATTTCTTATGAATTGCTGTAGATCGTCATAAAAATATTTTCAATCGACGCATTCAACTAATTATTGTTAATAGTTATAATTTAACAATCTAATTTTCAATACATACTTTTTTTTAAACCCACACACCCTTAATTAATGATACAATATCTATTGTTCGGTGCTCTGTAAAATATTACAACGATAAATGTTGTATCGTTAATTCTTTAACTAACATACTTTCGGATTTATTTCTTTTTAATCTTTTATCAAGTTTAGATATATGTTAAAAAAGAATTGTGTATATAGTAGATCAATGAGATCGTACTGTAGTGGCAGTTATAAAAATAACTCTACAGATGTTTCTAAATGTGTTCTGAAATACATGAGATGTACAAATATATTGACGATGTTCATTTTAAATTCAACACTTAGACTTTTAATATAAATACATGCTTGAATGTATAATTCTGTGTATTCTGCAAATTTCCATGCTTTTAACAGATAAACGAAAGCGTTGTAAAATCATGCATGTATTTACGTGTATATATATATATATATATATATATATATATAATTTAGTAAAGTAATCATGAAGTTCATCAAATAGGTTATATAAACAAATAAAAATGTTATGACCGACATTTATTTGTTTGCTTTATAATAAACTAAACATAAATTTAAATAATCTATGTTTATAGATTATTTTAGTAATTTGATTCATAAACGAATCATTTTTTTATACACAATCACGATTTTCCTATAGAAGTGAGTTTGCATGAAGCTTTTCTAGTACAATTAAGTCCAGTTTTCTTTTATAGTATTTTATTGTTTTCACAATTTTTGTCTAATATAAAAAATGATATAAATACAGCTTTTTTTAAAAAATACTAACATTTAATTAGTAATTATTTGTTATATTTTTGTAAGATTCTGAACAAATATTGTGTAAGTTTTTTCAGATTTTGACGGAAATAATTTTTGAGGGAATTTATTTGTTTGGTTTTATTTTTTTTTGGTTGATTTTTATGTGATATTTGAAGTAATATAAATGAAAATATGAGCAAAAAAATTGTCAAGAAAATGATTTAACTGTTTTTAGGCAATCTGATTATTTTCTTACGAACATTCATAACATTTTGAGGTTATGAGTTATTTTATTAGCGAATATTTCTAATATTACAAATGTTATAAGTTTTATAACAATTGTTTAATTTAAACGTATTAATTGTTCACAATAAGGAGTGACACTAAGAATTTCAATAGTTTAAAAATTTTCGTGATGTATAATATTATTAAAATTGTATTTAATCTTTTTTTTATTAAGTCTGTGTAATATTTCACGTGTTTTTGTTTATATTTGTATTATATTTTTTCTTTTCTGTCGGTTCTCTTGTAATAAATAAATAATATTTTTTTTAATGTACACTAATAACTTAGGAAAAAATCATTATTTAGTTTGTTCTGTAAAAAAACATCAAATGACATTCTTTTTGTGATTTGAAATATTTTACGGAATCCGAGATTATTTTTTCAGAATTTGTCATTTTTTTGAATTTCTTTCGGTGGTATTTGTGTACTCTAATCGTTTCATCTAGAGATTTTTAAAAAATATTTCTGGATTGATTTCGTTTATTTCTGGAACATTTAAATATGTAATCTTTACAATGAGTATTCAGCTTGTTGATTATTATCTAAAGTAAAAGTTAGACTTTTTATTTTTGATATTTTTGACCGTTAGTTTATTATATTTTTTTATAGCAATAATAATATTACTCCTTCGAGAAAATCAACAATTGTACAAAATAATTTGTATTGTTTTTCTATAAAATTGAAGTTAAAATATTATTTTGTTATATGAAACTCTTGATGGTAGATCAGGTTTTTTTTTCAACATTGTTTAGGTTATTAAACAATTTAAATAATTAATTTATTAATATAAATATAAGTTCATTGTAATTATAGATTTAACAGTCATCTGTTAACAGTCCGTATACTATTACTTTTACTTTTGGTCTCAGTAATGGAAAATATGAAATAAATTATACATTACTATCTGTTAGAAAGAAAAAAGTTTTAATTCCAAAACTAAAAAAGTTATAGCAGGCATCACCATTAAAAATCGGCCTTTTCTCAGAATAATAATTGTATTTTTTTACCATTTATACATTATAATTATTACATGAGTTCGAATTTGATATAAAAATGAAAATTTAAGTATTTAAGTGTTACATAATTATTTTTTTAATTTATATTTAAAATTATATATATATATATATATATGTATATATATATATATATATATATATATATATATATATATATATATATTTGATGGATGTAAAAGATCTGTAACTAACGTAATATCAATTTCAGTAATTCTTTTAAAAATATATAAATATTACTGGTCTATTTAAACCATACATTAGTAGTTCATACTTTATTGTAAAATTGTTTTCATTAGGTTTTTATTGATTTAGTAATTATTCATGAGTGTGGATAATTTGTATTTTCGACGCATCGTTTTATTCAAGTTTTGGAAAAGGTCATTTGTTTCAGCAGCCACAAAAACGGTTTGTGAGGTACTTGAAGAGGTCGCAGTAATTGATAAAACCGTTAGATAGTGGTTAGTAAATTTGAAATGTGGCGATTTTGACTTGTCTGATAAACCACTATCTGAATAATCTAATGAGTTGGATGATGATCTTATCCGAAATTTACTGGTAACAAATATATGAATATCGATTGAGGAGATTACTAGATATTGAACATTAATAATTCGATGATATTTAAGTACTTTAAAAAGTTTGAATATATTTGAAAATTCGATCTTCAAATAATAAATTCAGTGAACGAAAAAATTAATGGATTGTGTGGCTCTGTGTGAAATTATTTTCTTCGGTGTTAGTTAAATAAAAATTTATTTTTGTATTAATTGTCATTGAAGATAAGTAAATAAATCAAGATAATACTATGAGTCAAAAAACAGTTGAAAAGTTAATAACTTACTAACATCGCTGACAACATTGATTTTTAAGTATAGACAACGGTTTTAAAGTATTGTTATTTGTTTGGTGGCATTACAAAAAAAATAATATTCAATGAGACTGTTATTTACAGGAAAAACAATATCGGAATATACCGGACAAGTCTTATTATCAACTTAAACAATTTAAAAAGCAAGCAATCAATGAAATATCAATTTTTGTCTTATTGAAAGGATGTTGTTTTTCACCGCGACAACGCCACACCCCATTTTTCAATGTAGATCACAAAATAATAAAAAAGAGATAGTCAGACTAAACCCTTCATTTATCTTTTGTATTATATATATATATACATACACACACACACACACATATATATATATATATATATATATATATATATATATAAATTTATAAGGTTATCATTTGTTTCGATTATTAGGAAATAATATCAATGAAAAACGGCTTCTTGTCACGTATTTTCCTAATTTAACAATAAATCGGTTATCTTTTATGGTACACGCCTATGGTTTTTGTCGGAAAGTGAGAAACAGTTTTAGAGAGAAACATTATTTTTTTAAATAATAGAAAATATCATTTTTTTACAAACAAACTAGCTGTTTTTAAATAAATATATACCAGGCACACTTTTGAAATCATTCAATAAAAGATAAGTGTTTTTAAAGTATATATGTATATATATATATATATGTATATATATATATATATATATATATATATATATATATATATATATATATATATATATATTTATCAACCAAATAATAGAAATATGAAAAGATTTTATTAACCGTTTGGAGCCGGGGAGGGGAAAAGGGCGCTAAAAATTTTTAATAAACATATTTCGATCAATTGAACATTCTTTTATTATAAAAATTATAGAAATTCCAAATTTGTCGATTTCAAGAAAAAGATGTTAATTCAGATTAGTCGTTAGAAATTTCATATCTATCTGATATATCGTGGAAAATTGTTGATAATATTCAAAGTAACATACATCTCTTGATTGAAAATATATAATTGGAACCATAGAAAATGATTACAATTGAAAATTTGTAGAAATAACATTATTGTTGAATGTGAAAAAATTTGAAACAAGTGTGCACAAAATGGTTTCACATCGGTCACATCTTGTACCTGGACGTCAATCTCTGTCATTTGCTTTACAAACTACACACTGTGTTCATTGAATATAATCTGACAGTATTCTATCCGGAAAATGAAGCATCGATCGGGATTGATTTGGACTTCTCGCAGAAGATGCATTTGGAGTAATTTTTTGAATAATATCTGAAATCAATATGAGTTTGTATTCAGCAAGATTCAATCCTTTACAGCAGTAAATAACGTATTCGTTATTGATTGTAAGATCGAAAATATGGAAGAACATTTTTTTGTACCATTTGATTGTTTTTCTTACCACATTTTTGACAGGAAAAAGCTAACTTATCGACAGATCAAACAATATGAATCTGCACACAGATTTTTAAATTTTTTTTGTGAAGCATATGAAGTACGTAGATTCTCTAAATCTTTTATATGCTTTCTTCCAAAGATGAACTTTTGGGAAAAAATATTATTCACTCCAATTCTCAAATTAACAATTTTTATATGTTTTTAAATAAAAAATTCGATTTTTTGGTTCTTAGACGACTGTATTTTTTTTCTAATGAAAAAAAGAGTTATAAATTTAGTCTCATTAGATGGAGATTAGTGACCTTTAAATATATCATCCAAAAGATAACGCTCTGAGAGGCTAGTTTCTTTTGAAAACATCAATGGATTCCTAGATCCACGTCGGATTCAAAAGGTTAATTAGATTTAATTTTATACTGACTTCTTTATATACTTCACAAAATGAAAATAAGGTTCTGCAATGAAAATATATCATCTGTTATTCAAAAAACTAATTTAACAAATTATGCGATATTATTAAGGTTCAGAGATTGAATTTTATTCAAGTTATATTGTAATTTATGTATACATTTACAAACCCATAGATGTTAATATATATTCACACACATACAACACATAAATTACACAAAATGTAACTTAACGGCATCATCGGCGACCATTAATCTCCATATCGACGTAAGTAGAACTCATTCAGTACGTGAAAACTATTGACGCAAGCGTATATTTCAAATATTTATGTTGAAAGTAAATTAGACAGATAATGGCGATGTAATGACAAAATCGATGCTTATTTATAATATATTGTCATGTGGTGCTGATGTTATTGATGTTAAAGCGCTTGCGTGCATATCTGTGTACCTACACGTTTATATGAGCTTTTTGTGTTTGCTTACAAAGTTCGTCTATTGAAATTGCAATCAGTGTATTTCAAAATGTCTACTTGATTTTAATTGTAAATAAAGTTATTATTAAATGTTTATATATATACATGAAATTTAAACATTCATCAAGAAACATACAAGGAAAATTGGATCATTTTTGGATTCCATGATATTAATACAGGGTGTGGTAAAAAATCTATCTATTTATACATATATATATATATATATATATATATATATATATATTTATATATATATATATATATATATATATATATATATATATAAATTAAAACTGGTTATACTAACCTAAAAATAAAATAACAAAAGAAAAATCATAATAACAAATTACTAATATAATTGTTATAAACTCATTTTTTGAAATTTTCAAATAATACATTTATAGATTATACTATTTTTTATTACAGTTATATCATACAGTATTAATGACAAATTTTAAAAGATATATAATAAAAAATAAAAATTGTCAGTTAAAACAGCTTGCATATATCACAAAGTGTTTAAAAAGTGCAGCATATCTGCATTTAAAAGCAATCGAAAATTACTCTAATAGCACTAATGACCCACTAGAATATGCAATTGCGGTTATTTACACACTGTTTGCAAAAATATTAATTACACTTATTTAAATATCGTCATGGTTATTTTCATCACTGCATACAAATATGGATTTTAAAATAAACCGTGTTAGAAATGGGTATATTAGGTTCAAAAATAAAAATACGTTTTCATTTATTTTCTGTTGCTTTACAATTTTTAATGATCAATTTAATTATAAAAAGAGTAGTTCTGACTCGTATATTTATTAATTAGCTTATCATTTATTGAAATATTTTAATGAGGGAATAGTAAATTCAAGAAAAACAAATACTGTATACTTTTCAGTTTTAAAATGAAATATGGTTTTTATTGTTCTAATGTTTATTTTTTCTTCATTGCTTTATACGAATTTTATGTCACGTGCGAGTTTGTTCCTTGAACGTTCGATTTAGAAGAATTTTTTCTATTTATTTGTTTATATGTGTTTCAAATATTATTATTTTATTAATCACATTGCTTATTGATTTACTATACATATGAAGTGGTACTTAATTATATTATATGTACAGACAGATAGAAAAAGCATGTCATTGGATGTATTGACATTATTAAAGGTTTAACATCTGTTTAAATTTTATTCACTAATATTCAAAAATAATGATTTTTGATAAATGTGCTATCTTCATCATCTTCAGCCTCTGTTAATCTACTGCTGGATAAAAGCCTCTTCCATGATTTTCCATTTTGCTCGATTCAGTGCCTCTCTTTTCCACAGATTTCCAAGAAAGTTTTTAATATCCTTATCTCATCTGTTCATTGGTCTCTTTCTGGGTCTTTTTATATTCCTTGGTTCCCAGTCAATAATTTCTCTTGTCCATCGGTTGTCCTCTCTTCTTGCGATATCTCCCGCCCATTTCCATTTTAGACTCTTTACTCTTTTTATTATATCTGTGACTCCTGTTTGTTTTCGTATCCATTCTATTCTCTTTCTATCTCTTCTTGTTATTCCCAACATGCATCTTTCCATACTTCGTTGTGTTGTTTGGAGTCTGAACTATTTTGGCACTAAGCACCCATGTTTCGCTGTCGTAGGTAAGGACTGGTAGTATACACTGATCAAATACTTTTTTCTTCAAACAGAGTTGGATTGTTGATTTAAATATCGAGGCGTTTCGTCCGGGCTCCATCCCATTTTTATTCTCCTGTTTACTTCTTCAGTGAATGATCCATCTCTGTTGATAAGCTGGCCTAGATAGACATATTTCGTAACTTTTTCTATTTCCGTTCCTTTTATTTCAATTTTCTTCGGACAGACAAATGCATTGAACAGTACTTTTGTCTTTGTATGATTCATGTTGAGGCCGATTTTTTGACTGGCATCGTTTAGTTCTTCTATCCTCTTTTGTAACTCTTCCGGGGTATTTGCGAAAATAACTATATCATCGGAAAACCGAAGATGGCTTAATCTTTTGCCCTTTATTTCGATCCCTTTGTCCTCCCAGTCGAGGGATTTGAATACTTCTTCCAAGGCCGTAGTAAACTATTTCGAAGAAATTGCATCTCCCTGCCTTACACCTTTCTCGATTTTTATCTTTCTTGTTTCTTCATGTAGCTTCACCGACATCGTTGCTTTTTTATATATGTTATCTAGTAGCTCGATATATGTGCCCTCTATGCCTTGGTTTTTCAATGCAGATATTACCGATAAGGTGGTGATGGAGTCGAAAGCCTTCTCGTAGTCTATAAATCCAAGACATACTGGTATTAAATGTGCTATATATATATATATATATATATATATATATATATATATGTGTATATATATATATATATATATATATATACACGAGTAAACATCATGACATTTTTAAAAACACTCATTACGAATAAATTATTTATACATAAACTGTACGAATGACAATAAATCGATAATAGATATTACTATTTCCTTGTTTGTTTTCATAAATTACCTCAATAATAATATTATTTTTTTTATAAAATAAACTTTAATAAGACAAATGAGTGTGTATTTATATATATATATATATATATATATATATATAATGTATTTATATTTAATAGTGACTGAAATCTAAAAACATACAACAATGTTCGGAATTTTGATAATTGTTGCCTGTGCCAAACGAACAATACACCCGAGAGTGTGAGTTCGTGTTATAAAATAAGGAAAGACATCGTTTTCGTCGTTCAGTCCAAGTAATAATAATATAATAAGACATCGTGTAATACATAAACCATTGCCAAATATTAAATTGAGTCTAGACGCGACGCTCCCTCTATTTTGATCTATGAAACGCGTGGTCGCGAATACAGATACATGATTTTCTCTATTCAATTTGAAATTGAAACGGTAGTCAGTGCGTGTGAATTTATAGAGTTCGCGAGCTGTGAGTTTGCTGTACGTTCAATTTACCACACATATTTTAGAAGTTAAATTAAATTATTTGATATTAAGTTTGTTTTTACTTAGAGTTTTAATTTTATAAAGATTTCTTTATGGCTTGTTTGAGTCAAACTTGTTTTCAGTTCTATATTTTTTCATTTATAACCATATTCGGTTTTATTTAAATGAACAAATATATTTTATTTATAAATTTATAATAAAAAAAATAAATAAACCTTCATTCTTTTATAAAACTGTTCGTTTTACAAAGAAATGTTTCCTTACACCATGTGAAGAATAATTATGAACATTTTTATTTTTCAGCTCTAATATTTCTTTCAATTTGTAGTGAAAACTATAAAATTTAATATTTCATATTATTTGAAGTCTTTTTAGTTGTTAGATATTAATTATTGATAAAGTATGACCATAATTCAAGTTAAATTTTTTATGTAAAAAAAATATTTATTTTATCTTCTATTGTTTTATTATTTTCTTCACGTGTTCACCTTTGGGTTAACTGTTTCCTCTTTGTATGATAATCGGATTGATTATCAAGCTACTTCAAGATGGCACAAGAGTCGAAACTGGGTTGAGTGAAATACGATAGCAATGACCCAAAGGTGAATACTTAATAAAAAAATATAACAGAAAAATCAGAATAAAAACAATTAATTTTAATAAATGGATTATTTACTCACTCTACAAATCACAAATATTTTTCTTTATCTTAATGATCAAATTCAGCAATGATTAAAAATGATCAATGATTAATTAGTAAATATTTTTGATCAGAATATTATTTTGTAGTTTTTGACGCTAAAAAATATAAATGAAATAGAATTTGTAAAGTTATTAACAGTACAAAAGCTATATTATGAATAATTTTAACTTTAAATCGTTCAAACATATTCCAAGAAACAGACATGATTAAAATGTTCAAAACTAAATATTTACTTGATTATTAATGATCAGTTAATATCACGTCCAATGAATATCCTGCTTTTTAATTTCCAAAAAATCTATTAGATGTTTGTTAATGAGAAAAAATTAATTCATATTTATAAAATAAAAACAGTATTCCTCACGTTAAAATCTATTCGTACATTCTAAAAAAAAATCACTGTTGTACGAACTATTGACTTATTTTTATAAAATGAATTCAATCATAAAGTCCATTATATATATATATATATATATATATATATGCACACACGCACACACACATGTATATATATATATATATATATACATACATACATTTCAGTCGTACTACTCTTAGAAATCTTTATATTTTAAATAATCTCAGAAGTATATAAAATTTAAATAGTCATTTTTGAATTATTTTTAAACTATTTATGTTTTACATTTATTCTTGTATATGGGTATAAAATATTTTAATAATCATTTGTTATTGAGTTTAATAATGAACTATTGATTTTAAAATA
This sequence comes from Acanthacorydalis orientalis, assembly GCA_034766995.1. Lineage (NCBI taxonomy): Eukaryota > Metazoa > Arthropoda > Insecta > Megaloptera > Corydalidae > Acanthacorydalis > Acanthacorydalis orientalis. The sequence continues at coordinate 17,761,399 of CM068318.1, read as the reverse complement.
ATATCTAATTCGTATTTTAATAAAGTGTATATATGTATATATATATATATATATATATATATATATATAAATTGTACGAGTATATAGACAGATATATTTTAATTTATTGTAATGAAGAGTTAAAGAATATTTATTTTACTTTTTAATATGAAATATATAGTAGAATAATTCTCAACAATGTTTCATATTATAAAAGACACATTTTTTAATTATAAGTAAAAATCTAGATATACTTAAAAAAATCTATAAAATTATTTGCTTTAAAATATAAAATTAAGACTCAATTGAATATTTTTTTCTTTTAAAAAATAATTTGATGATAAAAATATTTGCTGATAAATATTTTCACAGAGAATGACTATTTAATTTTACTCTATTTAATATGACTATTTAATAGAGTAAACTTTGGACACTTATTAAAAATAATGTGAACTGTAATTGTAAAAATATGATTCCTGATAAATGATTCACGAGTGTTGGTTAGAAACCGAGACCAGTTGTGAAAGTATTCAAAACAGAACGTGAATCGCAACGCTTGACTTATGTGCCAACACATAAAACATTCAAAAACGTCCAACGAAAACATACATCCTCGACGCGCATATCTTATCCCGGATATGATTTGGCACAGACGTTCCAGACATGCATTTGTTTACATTTTTACTACCGCGATACAGGAGCACCGTGTATGGAAATTCACTGGACCGATACGAGAAGTGTGGACGCTACAGAAACGCTGGAACGTATACTATCACGTGCCTGTATTCCCGCTACGAAACTTAAACTGTCGTCGCACAAAGGATTTACGATTCTGTATTAGTGGGACTCGTGCCGCTAGAAAACTTCTCCTCGACACACCTGCAACACGCGATTCGTTCGGTGCACGAATTTCTGCTGCTGCATCGTTCCTGCTTTAGCAGGAAATTATCGTAGTTGTACGTAATAGTTGAAAAGTTATTTGCGTTGATTAAATTTATGCTGTTTTGAAACGTAACAGATGTTCGATCGAATTCGACTAATTTGTGTTTGAAGAATTTGTAAAATTTCAACTATAATTTGATTACTCCCATATACAAATATATGTTCTTATTAGACCCCGTATTCATGCATATTATATATATATATATACATATATATATATATATATATATATATAGAAAGAAAGAGAGAATATGAGAGAAAGAGTGTCATCATCGCATATTAGTTTGGGAAACTTTTGAATAGATTTTAATCTTTTTATAAAGAAAATATTTATCTGCATATTTTGAAAGTTCTATCTTATTAAAAGTTTTTATTTAATATTGAGATCTACATATTTAATTATTTATTAAAGAAGAGATTGCGAAGCTTAATGTTCTTATAAACTTAAAAAATAATTAATTTTGGGAAAATTAAAAATTAATTTACAGTCAGTAAGTGCATTTAGGTTCGTAATTTATTCGTTTCGGAATTTTGTTTTTATTAATTCATTCGTAATATTAATAAAATATAAAATGGCAATTATCAAAATATAAGATTGTATTTTAGATTTGCAAGCAATATTTGATGAAATTTTGTGTAACAAATTGTTGTTATATATTATAACTTAATTCACTTAAGACATTAATTCATTTAACTAAGTACCACTTAGTTTTATTTATCAATACGCATGATAATTAATTATTTAAAATATTTGAATAAAATTGTCTGGTATGAATTTGACTAAATATTTATTAAATAATTGTACTGTACAATTAAATTTAAGTTGAAATTTTGATAATAAAATTTGATATAAAATATCACAACGGTTGATAATAAAATCTTACTTGTATCATAATTAATTTAAAAAATTATTTTTATTTATTGAAAATATTATATATCTTTTCTTTAAATATTATTTTTTATTTCAAAAGTTATAAAATTACAATTATGTATAAGTGTATTTACTAGAAGTGAAATAATTAATTGCGTAGAAGCGAATTCAACTTTTTAATATTAAAAAATAAATACCTACTTTAGTTTACTGCTATATTAGTTTTTTCTTGAATATTGTAATTAAATAGTATACACTTATATCAGATACTCAATATTTTCTTTGTTAAAAGATGTTTCCTTGATAATTTTTAAGTAGGTCAATAACGAATGTAAATTTTGTTAAAAGGTAAAATCAATTTACTTGAAGAGCTTAGAAGGAAATTAATTTTTAAGGGTCTTTATTGATGAAAAAACGAATTTACCTTCCCGTAAGTGCTCTCTTATCCGATGAAAATATCTGTTCCACGAGAAATAAAAGGATGAGATCGAATTGATATCAAATTTCCAAGCTTGTGTACAAAACAGTCTCTAATAAACGGTTAATAATTTAATATCTATTTTATAGTATATATATATACACATATATATATATATATATATATATATATATATTGTATATAACACTTTTATATTTAGGATTTGTTATCAAGATATTTGTATTTTTAATTTAATAATGCATATGTAGATAATGACCAAACTTTTTGGTCTACTTAAATTTTTTTGAATTCATTTAAAAATCACACATATTGGATAGTGTTTGTATCTTTTATTTCATTTTTTGTTTAATTTGGACGATATCTATCATAAAAAAGGATGGGAAAATAATTATGTATTGTAATTTTATTCTATTTGTTTTGGTAAATGACAATTGTATATATGCTGTTTGGAATTTGTCCTTTTGAGTTTTTATTTTTCGCCATTATCTTCGGTACTTGCGGCATCTTTAAATAGATCAAGATAATGTTAGTTAACTCTATAAGCTATGAAAATCTATTTACATATATATATATATATATATATATATATATACAGTATATAACTCTTATATTTAGGATATATTATCAAGATATTTGTATTTTTAATTTAATATTAATACATATATAGGTAATGACCAAACTTTTTGGTCTACTTCAATTTTTTTGAATTCATTTAAAAATCATATATATTGGATAGTGTTTTTATCTTTTATTTCATATTTTGTTTAATTTGAATGATGTCTATCATAAAAAAGGATGGGAAAATAATTATGTATTTTAATTTTCTTCTATTTGTTTTGGTAAATGACAATTGTATATATGCTGTTTGGAATTTGTCGTTTTGAGTTTTTATTTTTCACCACTATCTTCGGGTACTTGCGGCATCTTTAAATAAATTAAGATAATGTTCATTAACTCTATAAGCTATGAATATATATATATATAAGTAGTCTGAAATTTACCTAACTAATATTCTATATATTTTGCTGACTTATACTCTAAAAGCTGTCTTAAATCTACTTGAAGATGGCATTTGTGTGTGTAAACTGGTAGTAAAAATAGGAAATTCGAGTTATCGAAAATATTATTAGATCAATATAACAGCATCACATACACACACCCATATATATATATAAACATACAATCGTATTTTATATGTATTTATTATATTTTTTTTAAATTGCTCACTAATGATAATCGATATAATTACCTGTTTTTAATTAAATACAGCAAAGATATTTTTATAAGGACTCAAGATATAACATTTAATGCTCTTGGATAAAAAGAACATTTTTCAGTAAAAGTTTGAAAGAATTTCTGATTCTTAATATATGATAATAATATTTAAAATAAATAAGATATTGATATGATATTGATGAAGTTTTATATTAAATGAAAGGATTTTCCTCATAAATAATTTTCGTCCTATAACATTTTTCTAGAAAAATCATTAATAGGTATTTGAATAATCGTATATTCTGAATAAATTATAAATATTTTAACGTTTATGACATTTTTACTTTTTATCGATATTTTATCAAATTTAACTAATAGTATTGTCATCTTATATATATATATATATATATATATATATATATATATATATATATAAATCGAAGGGATTTAAGCTAGTTACAACAGTAGTAGATAACGTGAACCAAAGACTCGCAACATTATATTACCATAGAGAGGAGGTTGAACGGGCGAGCTCGTAAACGGTAGCCATTTTGTTCGATTTACGTGATACAATGATTGAAGTTGTAAAAAAGACATCGTATATCTTTCTCAGCGAGAATGAACTGCACATACATAAAATACAAATTGCCAACTTAGTAAACTCGCGTCTCTTTCGTTTTATGACACATCAATTTCTTACAGAACTTTCTAGGTGTATATAAACACATACAGATATAAACACATATGTCAATACATTTCTACATATATATATATATATATATATATATATATATATATATATATATATATATATATATATATGTGTGTGTGTGTGTTATATGTACGTATGTACATGTACATAGGTTTATCCAATATAGGTGTTATATCGAAATATATGCCCTAGATTTTTATATTCTTTCATTTTAGTTTGGTTCTTAAAATATATATATATATATATATACATGCATATATATATATATATATATATATATATATATATATTTACAAACGGAATGCTTTATTTAAAAAAAGCAATCAAATAAAAATAAATTTATATTTGTAATTCTGATTAAAAAAGAATAATTTCATATTATAACTAAAAATAGCATTCGTTGTAAACTTGTAAACACGGAATATAATACAGACTATCAGCATAAGAAAGAAATACTTTTCATTTCAGAAATAATTTAAAAATTAAATCGAAATAAATTCCAAGAAAATTTCACCTTAGAATTGAATGAGATGAGAAATGATATGAGAAATGATGATAACTAAAAATATATATTGTTGTTGGTGGAACTTTTCTTGTGAAATAATAAAAATCTGTTAACTCTAGAAACAATATATAATATATGATTAATCACTTCGTCGAAATAAATTTATGTTTTTAATTGAAATAATTATATTTCATTGATGTTCCAGAAAATAAATTCATCTAGGAGTTTGAATAAATAAAATATATTTTAGAAATTTACAAAATTTTAAATTGTGTCAGTCGGTTTCTTGTAAATGTTATCAGTTATTAATTCTTCAGTGTTGGAACATTTTTTGTAAAATAAAATTTTAATGAACTATTTTTATATATGACTTTTTCTGTTTTATTAAATGTAATATTAATAAAATGATTTAATTTTTTTCCTAAATATGTAAAAGCTTTAAACTTTATAATCTTAAAAAAACAATAGTTCAATTAAAGAATAGTTATTTAAAATCTCTTAATTAATATTTCACAATTAAACATTAAAAATAATAAAATGATATTTTTGTACATGAATTACTTTCAATATTTCATGTAAGATACATTGATAACATCATTTTAAACAAAAACTGTCTATATCATTTTTATATTTACAATAAACAATTAAAAAAGTATCATCCTTCAGTGATGTATTTTATTTTTTAAAAAATTATAAAATTTAAAATTTTTATGTATCTTATTTAGAAAAATCAAGTTATTTTTTCAATAACTTTGTTCTTTTCAAAAAAATTTAAACCTCATTTTCCTATTTTTAAAACATTGATTAAAATAGTACGGTTATTGGTTTATTCATATATATATATATATAAAATGATTAATTTTAATTACTCTATTTTTAATATTTTATTCAAACACATTTAAGAATGCAAAATATTTATTCGTTTCCAAACGCATATTACAATATAATTATTGTACATGATTTCTGTGTGACATATATTACAAGAATCGCTCTTTATGAATCTAGACACAAAAGTTTATTTTTACACTTGTAAGTAATTAAAAACTTGAACAGGTGCCAAGGCGAAAAGATGACAATGATTAACTAGGGTTGCGTTAGCGGGGCGTGTGGTCGTCTCGCAATCGTATAAACATGGGAAATGAATTCGGTCAGGTTTATCTAATGATTATTTTAGTTAAAATAGTATATATATATATATATATATATATATAGAGAGAGAGAGAGAAATATACGTAGTCTTTAGACAGGAATGAGATTGTTTAAATAAAAAAATATCAACCTTTTATTTCTTAATATAATTCTTTAGTAATTCCATTCCAAAGCAATGTATAAGTAAAGGTGGTTCTTCTATTCAGAGAAGCAATTGTGAAGGTATTTTCTGGAGGTTTTTCAATTGATTATAGCTCTCTGTTGTTAATTGTTTTAAGATGATTCCCCTGTAGACAGCTCTTAATTTTTTTTCGAAAGGAAAACATCACATTGATCTAATAACATATTTTTTAATTTTGATTCTAATTTTTTGCATGGTATTAATTTCTTTCTTAACTCTGTGGATGATATCTTTCCCCTTATTGTTATCTGAAACGATATTTTCCTTCTGCTTTACTTATATTTTGTCTGAAACTTAACCTTATTCAATATATATATATATATATATATATATATATATATATCAAGCTTAGAATTAAATGTTAAAAATGTTCGCTCTTTCATAGCTATATTAATCCTATAACTATATCATTGATCTCGTTACAGACGGTAAAGTGAATAAGTGTGTATTTCATTAATAGATTTTACGACATAGTTAAGTTCTCTTCATCTTAGGTTTTTACTAGTTTCGGTCAATGTGCTGTTTTTAAGTAGATTTTAGAAAATGATTGAGATTCTCTAAAATTTAAGAAGTGATCTAACTAAAAGATTACTACGTCCTAAATTTGTATAATTAGAACAATGTAACATTTAGAAGAAATTGTTTTATTAATTAATAAACATACATATCAGTTTATAAAGCATATGAATCATAGAAAATGAAAATGTTTATACTCTGAAGATCAGTGTTTTATAATTTTAAATTAAAGGTCGTATTTAAGAAATCACAATGATCAAATTAGAAATGAAAATTATTATTTAGTTCAGGTCCAGAATTTTTTATTAGATTTTTATCCTTTCCTTTGGATAGATTATAAGTAATTTTAAGGGGTTCTTACAAACACTTATGCATTATGTTCATATTGACCTTTTTATTTTGGTTGGAATTTATTTGAAGAAAAACTTATTTCTTTTTACATAAAAAATGATCTTTGCTTTAAAATTAAATTACATAAATATTAAATATTTCATACAGTTTTTTATGCTTAGAACGAACTCCAGTCCTAAATATTAATTACACAAATTAAATCAAACAAAGCTCTGATGAATTGAAAAAAAAACATAATTCATAAAAAAATAACTTTTGTCTCTTTATGCACTTTTCCATTGGATTTGTCTTCTTAAATAGATTTATTTACAATTATTATTAAAAATTAATTCGTTTTTTTTTAAAGTGAAAGAATAGTATTGTTTTAATTGTTGATTTTATTAACTGAAAATGTAACTAAACTATTCATCTTGAATGAATAATTATTGCGTTACAAATATTTTTATAAGAACAGAACATGATATTTTTATTTTTAGATAATAATTACTACCTATGTGAAAAGAACAATTATATATTATATTTTTTGTACAAAATTTTATAAATTAATTTGAAAGTTGGAAGTAAAGTGTGTATCTATATATGTGTATGTATGTGTGTATGTATGTATGTATGTAAACAGAGAAAGGATTCGAAAAGAGAAATAAACACTATATGATGTATATAAATTATCTTTGCAACTTTACTTGCGAACAAAAACTTTACGAAAAGACATAGACACATTGTTTGTGCATCATCTGCCAGAAAAACTCTCAAAGTTTGTTTCAAACATTACACAGATTTTACATGAACACCATTTGTTATACATACAATGTCCAAGCGATATTCAAGCTCCATTCATAGCGTATCTTTTTACACATTGAACGTTGTAACATGTCAACGTTAACTGTTGCAATAACAGGTTCAATTCTGTTTTTCAAATAGTTGATGTCAGTTACTGAAATCTTGTATATGCAATATTTTATAACAATTGTTTCATAAGAAAAAATGATGAAGTATGATTATATATAGTGATGTGGTTATTTCAAGAATTGTACTAAATATGAAAAGTCAATTTATTTTTAAATATTAATTAGTTGAGGAAATGTTTGTGAACTGTATTCATACTTAAACTATTCAGATCCATTATTTTACTGCGAATGTTTATAAATCGTTTTGTAACATTGCAGTTTCGATATTATTGATAAATTCATTTTTGCAAACAAATTCTTTTATTACCTCACAGACAGAGGCACAAGATCAATCAGATGTTCGTGTATTTTGACACTATGAAGACGATGGCTATCGAAATATGCATTAACAACTATCATTAATTATCATTAATCATTTATAATGATGTTGTTTGAACATATTTGGGCCAGAAACATAGTTTTATTTTTTTCGTATGAAAAAAGTATTCATTTGTAAAAAGATATATTTCAGTTTTTGTTAATTTTATAATATATTGAACTAATAAATTCTCTCTCTCTCTGTCCGTCCCTTGTTCTCTCTCTTTATATATATATATATATATATATAGATATAGATAAATAGATTATGTTTGAGGGGGGAGGAAGCTATCTTGCCTCCCGGCACTTACACTCGAAGTCCATTATGCCTTCCCTCTGCAGATTAAAACTACTGGGGAAGTCTCGCTTCCTTCCAGAAGCCTATCATTCTGCCCGAGTTTATAGACCCTAGGTCGGCCGTGGTGAGGAGAAACTCCCCAAACCATCGTCTTCTTAAATTGACCCATGCCGGACATTCCGCGAGGAGGTGAATGGGGGTATCATTGCCTCCCCACATCATCTACACTTCCCGTCCGTCCTTCGGCCTTGTATATGTTCATGGTAGCTTAGTCTCCCGTGTCCTGTGACAATTTTCACCAGGAGCCGGGAGAAGGATCTGCCACTTGTATAGATTCTCTTGGTCCAGTCCTTATTTGGGGCCTGGTCTAAGAGTACCATGGATTGGCGGCAACCGTCAATCTTTAGCCACTATTCTGAGTGTTCTGATTCGACCCACTCCCGAAGGGCGCCCTTGGCCCAGCATCTCGCTAGCCCTATGAAGGGCTCTGGTTCCTCCACTGCGGACCTGGCTCCTAATGAGGCCAGTCTGTCCGCTATTTTGTTCCCCCGTATGCCCGAATGACCCGGGACCCACAGAAGTTGAACCTCGTTCTGGAAAGCCAGTCTGCCGAGAGCTATCTTGCATTCCAAAACCAACCTTGAAGTGGTGGCATGGGAAGCAAGTGCTCTCAGTGCTGCCTGACTATCCGAGCAGATGGTAATGCGTCTACCCCTGATTCCGAATTTTTCTTGCCTCTGGACGCATCCCAGAATAGCAATGACTTCGGATTGGAACACTGTAGCATACAGTCCAAGAGGGATAAATGTACTCCTCCCGTCCCTGCGGCAGTAACATCCGGCTCCAGACCTCTCCCTCATCCTGGAGCCATCTGTATACCAGATGTCCCCATGGCCTGGTAGGCTGTTCCTCTTATCGGACCACTCCTCGCGTAACGGTATCGTCACCTGCCACCGTTTTCCAACCTGTAGGTGGCCGGTATGGCATATATATATATATATATATATATATATATATATATATATATATATATATATATATATATATATATATATAAATAATAGTAAACGATGTTATTTACACGAAAAGATTCAATGTGTAAATAGGTACGGTAAAAATTTACAGACACCTATAAAAATCATGTAGCTATTTGGCTTTTTGTGTTCTCTAACATAATAAAAGACATTTCTTAGAAAATAGTAATAATTTATTTAGAAGCATACATGTTAAGGTAGCAGTTATATATATATATATATACACACCTATTAATAATTTATTTTAAAATTACGACAAAAAATTGTTAAAATCTGTTTATAGTACTGTATAGATCATTTAAAAATGAGTTTAGTGATAAAATAAATCAAATTAACTGCAATTCTTATTAACACTATTAATTAAAAATGGAATTTTAGAGCATAATGTATGCATTTCTGTATTCGACAGACTACTCTAGAAAGTGTTACTTATTATAATAATAATAATAAATAAAGTTAATGTAAATTCCAGTGATTGTCTATTATCAGCACAATACTAAAAGCATGATAAATTTACTTGAACTGAGAGCTGCAAAAATAATTTATCAGATATGACAGACTAGCGTGCGTACCAGTTATTCGATACTTTTTAGGGCTCGTCGCATAACTCGCACGAATGGCATGGATTGTATGATGAACAATTAATTGTGAACATGTGGATAAACAATGTAACTAATCGTTACACCGAGAAACTGAAAAAAATCAGGTTTAGGTACAATTCATTTCATGTTAGCACTGAATTGGCGTTATATTCGTTTTATATTACCTTTGTTTTGCATTTTGATTAAATTAAAAAAAGATAAATATATTTTTTTCGAACGTCAAATATATTTTTATATATAACTGTATAAAAGTATATATATATAGTAATACACGAATATACCATTTCCATTCCCATATTTAAATCAGAAAGTCGACTATGTTTGAAAAACGATTTGAATTTAATTTATTTATTGTTTCTTACTGAAGTGAAGTATGAAAGTTTAGTCAGAACGTAATTTAATGATGTAAAATAACAAAGTGACATATTTAAAAGGATGATAGGATTAACAAGTAGAGAAACGCCACAAAAACAAATACGAAATACAGACATAATAACAAGAGATTAGATGAAATTAGAATGACCCCATAAGAAGAGAAGGTAATTGATGTACAATCGAGTTATTTACTATAAGCTAATAATTTCAAAACGCACAAAAAAAGACCAAAAAATATGTATATTAAGTATATTAGAAATGTTATTCTGAACGCGCGGAAAAAAGGAAGTGGAACCTTTAAATAGGAAGAAATTGAAAGAGAGAATGATCATCAATGTATTAATATAATATATAGATTAAATATAAATAAATATGTACATACATATATTCATACACACGCAAACACATACAAATAAGTATATATATATATATATATATATATATATATATATATATATATATATATATATATATATTAATTTATTAGTATAACATTGTTTTATTTTCAAAATTAAAATCATTGATTTTTTTAGGTTATAGATTGTAATATGTTTGATTTGAATGATGGGTTTATTTGCATATATTAGTTAATTGAAAAATTAATTCATTACTTTTATGTATTTATATCAGTGGCACACCCAGAGGGGGATCCAGGGGCCCTGGTTCCCCCCAAAGCTTCATATACACAGAGAGATTAATATAATCCCTAATGTAAACACAGAGAGATTAATTTAATCACGATTGATGTAATCCAAGAGAGTTGTAAAAAGAAAAAAAAACTGGATTTTATTCTTTAAATATTTTTTTATAATCACCTAATGACTTTTATTGAATTCACATTAAAAAAAATTATCTGTTCAACTCTCCCCGAGGTTAAATTATGAGTTCGCCACTGATGTATATATATATATATATATATATATATATATATATATATATATATATACTCGTATATATATTCACTCTATAAGCAAGGATTAAGTTGGCGGCATAATTGCATATGAATAACATTCAACATCGCTAAGTAAAAAGAAATTAATACCGAAATGTAAATTAAAACACAATTATTTTTGATCCAACTTATGTTTTAATAGGTGTAATTTGCTAATCGAACTTTAATATCTGCTTAAATTTTAATCCTTTTTTAAGTACATTCATTTTCTTCTTAAATTCTCATTTATAGTTAAGAAGTAATCTTTTACTTCCTAAATCACATTGCTTTGACATTATTTAATTTTGTCTACTTGCAATATAATTTCTTTTTTTAAATAGATTGTTTATAATAAATATATAATTTATTCATTTAATGTTTGATGACAACAAAACATTACTTACTACATTACTTTCCTGTACATATCACAAATGAACATTTAGTGAAAGGTTATTAAATTCTGTCTTCTTTAATATACTCCAGAAAAACATTCTAAAAAAGAAGAGATCATCCTATTATACAACAGTAAAAATCTAAAATACACTATATGTCAACAAGCATCTCATTATTTTTTTTGTTTTTGTCATATGTAAGCTGTCATATCTGTTTTTAATAATTATTTCTTTCTATTTACGTATATAAACGTAAATTTCGTATATTTTTTCTGTTGCTGTTTTAATTCCGATTTTTTTAAAGTATATACAAATTTAAAATTTTTATATAAAATATTTTGTAATGCATCTTATTAGTATTATTTATAAAAGTTGTAGACGTGAAGTTATCATAATCAACCTCCATTAATCCATTGCCATACAAATGTCTCTTCCATGATTTTTTATTTTGTACGATAGAATCCCTCTGTTTTTCACTCCTTTCTTTCTGTTTACTTTTCCAATAAATGATCAATTTTTGTTGATAAACTGGCCTAGATAGATTTACTTCTTAACTTCTTCTATTTTTGTTCCTTTTACTTCAATTTTCTTCGGGTAGACAAACCTATTGAAAAACACTTTTCTGCTTAATACATGTATAGGCTAATTTTTTTCTGGAATCATCTAATTGTTCTATCTTTTCTTGTAGCTCTTCTGGAATACTTCCGAAGATAACGGTATCATCAGCAAACCGAAGGTGAATTAATCTAGCCTTTTATTTCGATTCCTTCGTCCTCCCAGTCGAACGATTTGAATACTTCTTCTAAGGCTGCGATAAATAATTTCGGCGGAATTGCATTTCTCTGTCTTATACCTTTCTCTATTTTTATCTTTTTTTATTTCTTCCTGTAGCTTCGCCTTCAAGGTTGTATTCTTGTATATATTATCTATCAACTCGATGTATGTGTCCTCTATGCCCTGGTTCTTCAATGCCGATACGACCGATGATGTGGTAATAGTGTCGAAAACCTTTTTGTATTCTATAAATCAAAGAAATACTGCTATTTGGTATTCATTTGACCTGATAATTACCTCCCTCACTACCTAGTTGTGATCCATTGTACTAAATCTGCTTCGAAATCCTGCTTGTTCTCTTGTTTGAGCGAATCTAGCTGCGCTTGTAGACGTTTTGAAATAATTTTTGTAAAGATCTTATATATTGTAAGTAGTAGACTAATTGGCCGGTAGTTTTTTAAATCCTCTTTAACTCCTTTCTTGTGTAGAATAATTACGAAGTCTTCTTTCCATTTATCTGGGATAGTTCTTTTTTCTATACACGATGTGAATATAATGGCGAGAACTTTTTTCTGTTTTTTCTCCTGCCAGCTTGAAGATTTCTTCCTAACGTTATATATATATATATATATATAATGTGTGTGTATGTATGTGTGTGTATGTATGAATGTGTGTATGTATGTATGTGTGTATGTATGCATTAGTATGTATGTGTATTGTTGAATGGTGGTTTGTGATGTATATTGTATTTCAAATTGAATTTTAATTGCTTCGGGTCGATTTCCGTATGCGGTAATACATACATACATCTATATCTCTCTATATATATATATATATATATATATATATATATCTATATATATATCTATATATATATATATATATATCTCCCATATATCCATGTATCCCTATGGTACATGAATTACAGCATGCCAGTTAAATGTAACTTTATAATGTATTGTTTTCATCGCCGTGCTTGCCTGCGAGTTGCGTGCATTGGCGTGTGCGTGCGTGCGTGCGTACGTGTGTGCGTGCGTTAGTACGTATTTTCAAATACAGATGATACCTCCATGCAAAGTGAATATCATATCCTCGTCGACCGCAGGCCACGAATGGCCATTCCTCGCCGCTCGAAATATTTTCGGTTAAACTTGTGAAATTGTTTATTTTCGGGTCGGTTGTTAACGCATTTCGACATATGCTCTTTTTGCGGTGCGAGTAAACGTACAACGCTACTCTAAATACAATCATTAACGCTCGTAATTGGTGATTTATTATTCTACACGACACGCACTCTGTATATCGTTCTTTAATCATTCGTTTTGTCGTGATATTAAATTAAAATGTTAGTGTGTCCCTCCTTTGATTATTTATGACTAGTACAGAACTTTATTCGTGTTCATTCACTCGGTATGTATTTTTGTTTATTTTGACGGGAAACTATGATTTAGATCTGTATGATAATTTAAGCGTGCGATGTACAGAAATACCTGGATTCATTTTCTCATTAGATATAAGTGTATATGATTTTCTTTTTTATCAATATATATATTAATATATATATATATATATATATATATATATATATATATATATATATATATATATATATTAATCGTTATACATTATATAGCAAATGAGTAGTAGATAAAATTATCATGTAATCGAGATTACTCTTGTCTGAGGAAACTCACATTTAAAACAACATATATTGATCATTGCTTAGAAAAATGAACATACTTATTCTGTACATATAATGTCAATTAAATAATACTAATTCGAAACATTTATTTTATGAAACAAACCTCAATTAGAATAATGAATGAATGAACATTTTATTATTGTTATTATTATAATCATCATAATTACAACGATCTATCGAATATATAAGTTCCAAAATTGTTGAATATCTGAAACTTTTTAACAGTAGAAAGATTTATAAGAGACTTAAGTGTTAGATTGGAGCCCCAAACTGAATTTAGAAATTATTTTTCTTCCTTTCGGACTTCTGAACTTTTTTTTATTAAAATTATTAATATTTACATTTTTTTTCAAGTATAAATGACAAGAGAATAATCATTAATATAAAAATATGAATAGAACTTAAATGAACCGACTTTTTATATTTATAAAAAAGTATTTTTATATTATTCTATTAATTCCAAAATTTTATAATTTTCTTGTGAAAGACGTGGCAACATTGAGAGAAAGAGTGGATTTCATACCTTATGGGGTTCTATTAAATTCTAGAAAGATGTAGTTTCATATTAACTTATTAATAATCTTCAACTTTGTCATACTTGGACTGGTAGATTGGTTGAATCATAACATTTTTTTTCAAAACCATACATAGACAATGTAAAGAATTCCAAATAACAATAATAACAAGCACAACTGCACTGTTACACGACTAGCACCTAACTACATACTGCTGCATTCTAAAAGATTGTCCTTTATTTAGGTATGTGACCTGTGGGATGATCCCGACAGAAATATGTTCTTTATGTTTAGTTTTTAAATGTTCTTATATTCTGTCTTGTATGCAATAAATTAGTATATTTCAAGTGTGTGATTACTACACTGTTTATTGCCACTCTGTCACATACATTTTTTCAAACACAGGGTGACACTTTTCAATTAGTTTGTCTTGTAACTAACAATTTCGTAACAGTCAATGAGAACTAAATGATATTATTTATTAAATATTATTTTGCTATTTCATTTGGTTATGATTGACACTTTTTGAAAGAACGTATGTAAAACTACTGTAATTAAATTTGGAACTTATCTGTAACACTATTGAAATTCGACTTCAAATTTTACATGTGTTTTCAGAATGAAAAAGTTTTATCAAATTTTTGTATCAACTATTTTTACAAACTACTGTACAGCACCAACACATACATTTAAATAAATTAATCTATTCTTAACAATCATTTTCTGGTTATATGTCATATTTTAATAAAAAAAATCTGTACTGTTTGTACAAAAATCGTTTAGAGAAATATTTATCATTAAAATTGTGAAAATTTAATTCAGTATATACCAGTTCTTTGATAATGAAATATGTTGTTATATCTTTTGAACATTTGTTATAGTTATATATATATATGTATATGTATATGTATATGTATATATATATATATATATATATATATATATATAAAATATGTCCTTTATTGTAAAATAAACATGCTCTCTGTCCTACTTTATATAAATGAATGACGGTTTCCTACCTTAATAAAATATTTAAAGACTGTCTTTACTTATTCGAACGGCTTTCGTACATCAACCTATTTTGTTTCAAATGATCTTATTTTCTTCTGTTTTCACTTTCATTTGTTTCGCCGCTTTCTAAATAATTTAATAATCTTTACATATGTATGTATTTTTCTTTGTTTCTTCATTATACATATCTCTCTCTCTCTCTCTCTCTATATATATATATATATATATATATATATAAATAAATGGATAAATGTATATATAACAAAAGTACACCGCATTTAAGGTCACAACAGGCAATGAAATCTTTTGATAAATATAGCGTAATAAAGTACAAAGACATAAAAATTACGAGCGTAAATTGAAATCTACGTAAACGTTATATATATATATATATATATATATATATATATATATATTCATATAATACAAACATGGAAGATGACCTTTTCTGACCTGTATAAACAAATTGTATTCTGGCGTTCATTGCACAAAATAGCCTTATATAAAGAAGCTCATAAAATATATTTTTGCATATATATATATATATATATATATAAATATATATGCAAATTTAAATGTAATATTGGTTTTATTTAAGTTTAGGTTAAAAAATATTTTAAACTGTTATAAATTAAATGTACGTTTATTAGTATAAATAAAACGGTTAATTTTACATGATGAATATTTCTAATCGTAACTTTGAAATATGTTAGGTTTACTTCGAGAATTCTCACATATGTACATTTTTTAGCAAATGATATCTGCATACGTTATAATAAATCATTTACATTCAAAGTAGCTTCCGTTGCATTTACATCTGAAATAAATCTTGTAATATAAATATCTAAAGTGATAAATTAGAAACTTGGACAGGCTAGATTATGTTGTCGTTATATTCAGTTTATTGAGTTATACGATTTATATTAAGATATTTTTGTTATTTTGTTATAATGAAATTTGATATAAACACATATTATATTTTATAAATTATAATTATCAGTCGAGTTTTGAAAATTGTTGTAAAATGTGCTATTTAAGAAGCATTAAAAATGAAAATTACGAAGAAATTAAAATAGGAACTGGCAATATTTTGCTAATTATATAATCGTTATCATTTCAACAAACACTTTAGTACTACTGTTTTGCATTCATTTTTTTCTACAATTTGTTTCGACATAGTCATATATCATTTCATTTTAAATAATCTATCTTCATATATATCAATATTTTTATAACAGACAATTCTTACTAGATTTATAAAAGTTTCAAGCATTTTTTAATATCATTCTAGTTACATAAAGCTAGAAAATATATATTTTTTGATTGTCTTTAGATATGTTTATTGCATTAGAATAAAAATGATGGTATGTTAATGTTATAACGAACAAGTGTAAATATTAATAATTTTGATAAGAAAAAAGTTAATGAAAATCAGATTAAGATTTAATCCTGATTGTCAGAACATAAAATAAGAAAAGGTAACATATTTTTAACAAAATGTCCACAATTTAATAAGGTTTTTTTATTTCAATAGTTGATTATTAAACATATATTAGTATTATTTATTTGATATTATTTATAATATTTTATTAACTTATATATATATATATATATATATATATATATATATATATATATATATATATATATATATATATATATATATATATATATATATATATATATCACTCGGACGTAAATACACATTTATACATGTATACTCTGAGTTATATATTTATGTATATCCCATTCTGTTTGTAAAGACAGATAGTCAGTGTGTACTAATGTAACATGAGCTTTCATGTTCGTTACTGCATTCAGATTGCTGTAGGCTACGGCGTGTGCGAACTGAAGTGAGTGGCGAACGGTCGCGTTATATAATATGTAGCCGCGAGTGCATTTGACGAGGAGTACTGTTGTGATGGCGTAAAGTAAGGTTAAAAAAGGAATACAGGACAAACGAGGCCTGAAGCACAATATATATATATATATATATATATATATATATATATATACGAGTATATATATACATATACGTGTTAACAAAAAAATTATTGAAAAGGAATATATAATTTTATAAAAGAATCTTTTGATGTTTAAACGTTAGAAAATCTACTTTTCATGAAGTGATGTGTGGAGTACACATGGGTACTAATTTTATTGAAAGTCAAATCAAAATAATATTATTTCTTTGAAAATTAAATATATTTCTTGATATTGTCTACATGTATACCTAAATTGGTAAAATATTTCTATTTTTTTTAGTTTATAAAAGTCATAATTAAAATAAGAATTTATTTTATTACTTAATATCCCACAAATCATAAAATATTTTTCTGATTTAAAATGTAAAATAATGTATTATTATTTATTTATTGATTGTTGCTTATGAGAATTTCAATGGCGATACCATTATCCTTCAAGTGTAGAAAAATCTGAAAGGTTTAAGGAAGATACAATCGTGATAGAAATTTATATAAAGAGCAATCCAAATTATCAACAAACAATTATTGATCGTTTTTGACCGTAATGTTTCGTTTGAGCAAAAAAGTCATTTGTAAAGAAGAATGTATTCACAATACTCAACTGTATTATTTTATTTAATGTCTGAAATATTTTATCTTTAATTGAATAATATAGTGTTTTATTGTATGCTTTTTTAATACATTGTTTTCGTTTAAGTATATTGACCGCTCTTGACTTTAAATTTTAAATCATGTACATGTATGAGGTATTAGACGGAAACAATATTTAATTTCATATAAAATTGTATAAGGATGTTCTCTGTTCATCAGTTTTGTTAAAATTTAATATTACTTAAAATAAAAAATTATCTTTTCATAAATGTAATAAAATAGACTCTCGGTAATAAATATTGAACTCTTGTTTAAAAATTGTTTGAATGTTTAAATTTTATATAATTTAATGTAAAGTATAAAAATAAGTAAAATAATGCTTTTAATATATTTTTGTTAGACCGGTGGAATAAAAATATTTATTAATGAAACAAAATAACTGTAAAAACTTTTAAATTTTGACTGAAGAAACTTTTAAAGTTAGTAAATAGAATGCAAAATCACAGAATATTATTATTTATAAATTTTGAGTTTTGTATGAAAATATTTAAATACGATTTTAAATGTATGTACAGTTTGTTCTCTGTTTACACGAAAAAGATTTACATACATTTTTTCTTACTAAATCCAAGATTTGTATTTTGTTTACTTGCCAAATTCGAAGTTACATGCTACGATATTTCGACAAATTTATTTAAATTTTAAATAAGAGTAATCCAGTCATAACATTATACTAGAATCTCATTATTCCTTACAATCACATTAATTTTTATGACAACTAAAATGTGTTTTGTTTGTTGTGATAGAAGGTTCAATAAATTCTGTTAATTTTTTTTTAAGTAAATATTAATCATTAATGATAATAATTGTAGTAATAGTCAAATATGTCAGGATGTATTGAAAAGTATTTTTCTACTTTACATTATTATAGTTTAATTTGAAAATTATTTTTAATTGATGAGGTTTATGTTATAGGAAAGTATATAACTTGTAAATAGAGAACTTATTGTATAATATTGACACAATCGTTTTAGACTGGTACTGAAATGGAACTATTTTTCAGTGCAAAACATTTTTTACTAACTGTAAAATATCTGCAAATATAAAAAAAATGTTTATTAATTTTATATATTTTTTGCTATTTTATTATTTAATACATTTTTTTTAAAAACAATTAATGATTATTAAATTTTGTTTAATGAATACTAAATATTACATAATAATTTTAATTGTACCGTGTTTTTAATTTTGTTTTGGTAAATTAATTTTTATTTAAGTACTTTCTTTTATATTTTTGTGACGATCAGTATTATAATAAACATTATTATAAAATGTTCAGCTCATAACGGCTTACATGTAATTTATAAATGTCTGTGTGTTTAACAGTTATATATTTAATTTACTTTTAATTTTCATTTCTTATTACGTAATATCTGATATATATATATATATATATATATATATATATATATATATATATATACATACACATAAAGTGTGTGTCTGTGATAATGAAGAATGACTTCATGCCAAGTGTATAGTTAAATATTAATCATTCTAATTCATTTTTTTCCGTGACATTTTTGTAGACCTATGTCATTTTTCCCTCGCTATTTCGTATAATAATTCATTTAACTGACACATATTCTTTTATGACAATTCATTATTAAAAAACACAGTTAATCCTGATCTTTTAATAATTAAAAAAATAATAATAGATATGTCTTTGAAGGTGTGAATATAAAATGTGTATCTGCCATTACTTCTGTCGTTATATTATTTATAATAAATGAGGAACTCGATGTCCCTTTAATTGAGTTACTAATAAGTAATCTTTTATTAAATCAGTCCGAAACGTTTGATAAACGAAACAATGATGAAAATTCTTCGAGACGTGCTATATTCCATTATCGATTTCTTGTAAATAATCGTCTTAGTTGTGAAAGTTCACAGCAGTGACAATATATACAGTGACCGGCGTTCTATATGTCTGTCAGGGTGTGTCTTATGTCGAGAAATGCATTCGCATTTGCAAATGTCATCGGGTACCTGCCATTGGAACATTGCCCGATAGTTTCCATTTTTCTCGTTCTTAACGTTACTCTACATTAAGTAGAACATCTCCATACACTTTACGCTATTATTATTGTGTATTATTGAGTCTACTTTGTTGTTTGTTTGATATTTTCGTATTGTTCGCGTCAAAATAACATCACATATCTGTAACTGCCAAATCGTTTCCTGCATTTTTCCGTTTCTTTTTTTCTCTTTGCATTTTTTTCAGTAATTTGAACTTTGTGTGTCTGTGTGCCAAATGTTAAACTGATGATTTTGTTTACTTTCGTCGCTTACAATCCGTATAGATTTCGTTGGAATTTCGGTATCATTTCTTAATGTTAATTATTTTTTTTAATTAAAAATGATAAAGGAAATTTTATAAATACATAAATACAATATATATATATATATATAATTATGTATATATATATATATATATATATATATATATGATTATTTTTAATAGTAATTAGTAACAAGACATTTTTATATACTTATAAAAGCATAAATAACCAATGTATTTTTTTCACATAATTAATATTTTATAAATCAATATTAATTTATATAAGTTTATGTCAAATTTTCAATAAAAATAATCCAAAATAGATATTTTTTTTATAAATATAACGCTTTAGGGAACATAAAACTTGTGTAATCTTATTATACGGAGACCGAAAACAATATTTAATTTATTATATTTTATTAATTGTCTATTTAACTAGTATTCAATACTTTTTCAAAGTGTGATTAAGAACGAATTTTAATCTTGGGATAAATTTTTCTGATGTACAATATATTTGTATTTAAATTTTTGGAACAAATTCCAGTAGAACCTTACTGTTGAGACAGGAGAATGTTATTATTGTCTAAAAGGAGTAAAACATCGTTTCAAAATGTTATATTTATGTTCTATTTATTTAAATTACTTTATATATAAACTCATGGTCAGGGTTCTGCTCCATTGACACTTCAATAAGTTAGAAGCACATTTTTATATCAAACGAAACATTTATATTCTAGTAAACGAATAATAAAAAATCAAATATTTTTGATAATAAATGAATAAAAAAAATATTGAAATGGTAATAAACATATATAGAGAATAAGGTCATTTATTCAAAATAATCCCAACCATTTTTACATTTTGCTTTATATTGACAATGTAAGTAGCTATTTTTTGATTTTAAAACTATTTAGTTTAAAATAAAACAAAATTTACATATTTTCGTTTTTTAATATTTTAATGTTGTAAATATGACATTATATATATATATATATATATGTAAATATTAAATATGTAAATGTTAAAAAACGTTTTGTTACCAATATTACGAAGGGAAATACGTTTTTTTAAAGATATAAAATAAATACCTAATAAGAGTATTAGAAATAGTTTGAACACATTAAATAATTTTAATATGTAAATAAGTAGAAAAGAATATTTTCAATTTTTGAAATAAAATGCGAATATTTGCGAATGTTTTGAATATACTTTATAAAATATTTCCGACGATTCTTTTATATAAACTTTAAATTATAAATCTGGAAATAAATTTTCATATTTAAAACTTCAAGGGGAAGTTTATGAAATTAAGATTACTTTCGTTTCTTATGCTCAAATCAACAACAAAAAGAAGAAAACGAGTCGAAAAAAATTTGCATATATCTACGAAAAATAATAAAAAAAAATACATACTCATCCATAGCTCGTTTAACGCCACATTTACTTTGCTCGTATTTGAGAAAATGCGCTTTAAAACTTAGATAGAATATAGAACGATTACTGAATTTTCAATGCGGAACATACTAATAAAGAACGTGATTCAACATGTATAAGAAATTATTAGTTTTAATTTTTAACTTTTCGTCACTGGGTAATTGCAATGTAGAAATAACAGTGTGAGACTGGTTATAAAATTTCGTTTGATAACTACGTTAAAAATTCAAATAAAATTTAACAATCCTCATAAATTACTTTTTTAAAAGCTTACTTATATATACATATGTATATATATATATATATATAAACACTAGTGGACTAGCCTCGGATATTTTTTATCTGTATTTATAACTTACTGAATTAATAATGACTACTATGGTTTTATTAATGCATTCATAGTAAATTAACTCAAATTTTTATTATAATTTATGTTTTCCAAAATAAAAGAATTTTTTCAAATTGTATAGTAATTGTAATAGGAATTAAAACCATCTTCTGAGGAAAAACTATAGTAAAAAAAATTGAAAATTAATAAAGTTTTAAGAAAGAAAAGTATATAAATATTGTTATGAAGTGATGTTATTAAAAATAAATATCACATAAAGCAATATCGAGTGTGCAAATCTCTGTCTTCAGCTAATGTACTGACTCAAATTTCGTAGACGGGACTTCATCTTAAGAAATTTTTTATTCTATGAATAATAAACTATAACCTGCATTACATATTATGATGAATTTTCTTATGTTAAATATTAAGAGCAGATGCAATTTCATATCTGATTGAAAAGTATTAGATTGGTAAAAAATAATTACGGTTTATGACCTTCAAATTCATAAACATTTCCTTCTTTTTTGATTTTCTTAGCTGTTTTAAATGATCCAGAACTGTTGGATAACTAACACCTAAGTTTTGTACAAGCTCTAGTATTGTTGTGCGTGGTTTTGATTCAACTAACGCTTTAAGTTAGTCATTATTAACTGAAAAAGGACGCCCGTGAACTTCTTCATCGTCATACTCTCCTAAATTCCTAGAATTAAATATTTTTTTATTGTTATTAGTTATATTATTATCTTATTTAACAAAATTGTATAAAAATTATTAATTGAGTTATTAGTTATCTTCATAAAGTACAAATTAATAAGTCTGAAAATAAAACAAAAGTATTAGTAAATAAATTATTTAACAATTGATTTTTATAGAAATACTGTATATTTCTCATTCGAAAACACTTCACACTTCTGCTCTGCTTATTTTTTCCGTTTTTTCGTTGTATACAGCGTGAAAATGTTGTTTTAAACAGATTTCTAACTATTAAGTTTTCTGTCATTAAGGCTATTTATATATATATATATATATATATATATATATATATATATGTGTGTGTGTGTGTGTGTGTGTGTGTGTTTAGAAAGAGAGAAAGAAAGGGAAAATGCATGTATAAGACATAAATATGTAAATTTGTGTAAATGTGTAAATATTTCTTCCAGACCATACAGTTGGCAATTATATTTGATTTAATTTTATATATTTTTATGTGAATTTAAAACAACTTACACATTACATTTATATATATATATATATATATATATTACATATATATGAATATGTATTTAGATAGTAATTTATATAAAGTGTAATGTGTAAACATCTTATTTAACTGACTTCTCTTACGATGTTCTAAAAATGTGTTCTAAATTAATAGAGCAATCTGTGTAGAACTTGATATCTCTTTGTCGCCAGACGGTGACAGAGCTGTATGCGTGACAGAGATCAGTGTATCGGGAGTGAGCGAGATGCGATGTCGCGATAAGACAGTTCATAGATCACTGGATTAGATTTATATTTAACCCGTCGTGTATTCTATTCTTCCGACACGGCCTACAGCGGCCGTGTTTGTTCTAGTGTTACTGATTTGTTTTTCAACAAAGGATTCCGTGCATCTGCGCTCGCTTCTGAAATACTGAAGAACACATACACACACACACACACACATATATATATATATATATATATATATATATATATATATATAACTGTTTCCGTATTTAATAAGATTATTTTTAAACTGTTTCTAACAGTGAGAAGTTTGTAATGTTTCAGTTATAATTTCATTAATTGAAATACATTTTTATTATTAGAAGATCTATTTCTGCTTATAGATTTCAGTTTTACAATGTGTTTTGACTAAATATTATTTTTTTTGGGAATTGTTATTGAATCTGTTGAAAGTTTAATTTTTTATTCAGTTTGATATTTTTTTATATTTCAACATGAGTTTTTTACATAATTGTCATTTTTAGAGACAAGTGTGTACCATCTTGTAGGAATCATAATCAATTATATATAAACAAAAATATGATTATTTAATTACAATTTAACATAAATATTTGTACGGACTAACAACATTTTAACAAAAAAAGATATTTCTTTAATATAACAGTTTGGAATTGTGGCTAAGTTCACTTTCACGAAAGAATAAACAGATACCAAATAATCAATAATTATTATAATTAACGCAGATATTGAAAAAAATAGTACTTATAATCGATAAAATTTACTTGATACGTTTTTAATGTTTTAATTAGTTATAAATGGTACATTTTAATATCAAATTTCATTTTATTATGTTGGTAGAAAAATAATTGCGGTTCATGGTCTTCAAATTCATCTACATTTTTTTAATTTAAATGGTTCAGAACTGTTGGACGTCTAATGCCTAATTTTTGTGCAAGCTTTCGAATTGTGCGTAGTTCAGATTCAACGAACGCCTTCGGTTGGTTGTTATTAACTGAAGAAAGACGCCCGCGACCTTTTTCATCTTCTAAGCAATCATCCACAGCACGAAATATGTGGAATTACCATTTTGGGAAAGAAGAGGATATACATTATGTTATGAATTGATGTTATTTAGAATAAATATCACATAGAACAATATCGAGTGTACAAATCTCTGCCTTTGGCTAACTTTATAATTCAAATTTCGTAGACGGGGCTTCATATTAAGAAATTTTTATTCTATGTATAGTAAACTATAACCGGCATTACATACTATGAATTTATTTATGTTAAATAGTAAGAGTAGATGCATTTTATATCTGATTGAAAAGTATTAGGTTGGTAGAAAAATAATTTCGGTTTATGAAATTTAAATTCATGAACATTTCCCACTTTTTTGATTTTCTTAGCAGTTTTAAGTAGTCTAGAATTGTTGGATTACTAACGATTAACTTTTTTGCAAGATTTTAAATTGTTGAGCATGGTTCTGATTCAACTAACACATTCAGTTGATCATTATGAACTGAAGAAGGATGCCCGCGCCTATCTTCATGGCTTTCGTTCCCAGTAAGAAATTTTTGTAATCACCATTGCACCGTACGTTCTTTAACAGTACCCACACGAATTTAGTTTATGACCAGTTTCTGCTGCTTTATCACCCATTTTGAACTCATACAAAAATTTCTCTTATTTACCACTTTTTCATCTTTAATTTAAAAGTCCAATTTGAAGAAAAATTAATAATGAAACAAAAGTCGATTTTATCAAAATACAGACCAACAAATTTACTTTAGAACGATATTAACAAGAACATGACAAAATGAAATTTTCGTTGGAATAATTAAGGCTAGAATTCAGAAAATAAAAATCGCAATTATTTTCTTAACAATCTAATAGATAAAATAACGTAAGTTTTATTTCTCTGAGGTTATTTGGAATCAATTAAACTCTATAATTTCATATAGAGCCATACGCAAGGAAAGAATGCTAAAGATAAAGTAGTAGTTTACTTTCAAGTTTTAATTAACAAGTTAGTAATATATATTTTCAAAAAAATTTCTATGAATATTATTATTTTGTTTATTTTTTTAACAATAAATTTTGAAGGATAATCATTAGAAATATAACTCTTGTATCATGAATATATTTTGTATCATAATCATAAACACTGTTATATTTTATGTATTTTATTTAATAAATCAATAGTAACGTTTTATGTATAATGTTTAGTAAAGCAACGAAATAGAAAATATAGTTTCACTTCACGGTTTATTAAACATTTCACTCGAATCTCCACGTTTACGTAACTGTACATCATTCTAAAACTTCTAGGAAGTTTAAACGTTCACAACTATTTTTCAAATTGAAAACTAGTGCGGAGAAATGTAAATATTCTCATAAATCATCATTAAGCCTGCCAATTCGACTCACGTATGTATAACAGAACTTATAGGACAACTTGTACAGCACAGACACGTCACAGAAGTGAATATATATCAAACCGTACTCTTGGTCAGTGAATAATGAATGTTCCCTGAAAGAAGAATGTTGACAAGTAGTGTTACTAGTATGTCTCGACGTCGCGACATATTGTGACAAAGACAAGAATATGTGTGTATGATATTAACGAGAAAGATACGAAATACGACCTACGGAGTCCAATTCGAACGATGTAATGATGATGGACATTGGAAACGGATATCTAATCGGGCGGAGAAACGACCGAAGGTTTTGTTCTGTCCATCTTTCCTGCTCTCGTCGTGTATGTATGTTCGTCCATTCGAAACAACGTCGTATTCGCTTGTACTGTCGATTTTTTTTCATCCTGAATAAGTATCATGTTTCATCATACTATATGTTTTTGTTGTTTGTGTAAGATTTGTATCGATTAGACTATTTTCTTTTATTTCCTTTGTAGCGATGATTTCGATTTAATGCGGCTAGTTGTTTTTATGAGGCACTCAGAGTTTTTTTGATTGGTGCACATAATGAGTTTGGATAAATAGATTTATTAACAATGTTTGTCTTCAAAGGAATGGATATTTTACATGACAAGGAAAAACACTGACTTTTAGACTAAATTAAAACGAATACAATTTAAAATAAATTAACTGTATTAATCAAATTGATTACTAGATTTGAATCAGTTTTTTTGATAACGATTTGAAAGCTTTCTTTCTATTCTTAAAAAAGATAGTATTGCTTCCAGTAAACTCTTTTCAAACTTCTTTTGATAATCATTTTTATGTGGTTTTATTTTACAAAGAAAAAAAACATGAATCATCCAGTAATTGTTTTCTTGCACGTCTATCGTTAAATATTTCAAATTTGTTCTTCAGACAATTATTATCTATCCTTGGGACTCGTTTCAACATTTATTTCAAATTGGTTATTTTAAATTGAATTAAGTAAATCTGATAGTATTTGTATTTCAAAAATATATAATCAATATATTTAAATAGCTTAATAGTTTATTTTTAAGAGGTACCTAAAATAAAACAGTCTACATTTATTTTTTTTAAAAACTAATTGTTATTATATAGGCAAGAAATGTAGTATTTTTGGAAAATTGTGATAGAGAGAAACTGTATACATTTTTTTGATAATGTTTTTGTACGTTTACTTATCTTCTATAATTTCGAATTTTCGATAATTATTTGTAACTTGAACTGATCAATTATTTAATTAAGTATAAATATAGAACACGTATTTGAAATAATTTTCAAGCTTTTGATATTAGTTTCTTTTTTTAGAACACATACATTTGAGTACAAACAATACAGGATTTCAAATATACAAAAACATCACGTTTTAATACATTTGAATGGCTTATGTTTCTCATCAAAAGAAATTCGAGTAGAACAAACCGATTATCAAAAAAAAAGCGAAATGGTAAAAAAAACATTTAAATATTGTATACAAAATTAGTCGGAATTCCAATCGCGAAATCCGAAACGCGTCATGTAAAATATTATAACCGACCTTTTTAACCGTCGATACGCCCACTATACGCGTCGGGTCACCACCGTAAATAAACGGGCGTATAAAATAATAGCAGAAGGTCTACACAATCTATATATATATATATATATATATATATATATATATATATATATATATGTACGTATGTATAAAAGAGATGAAGAAAACGCAGGAGTAGCAGTGGTAGAAGCGGTGGTAGTAGCAGCGGCAGCAGTAGCGCCTGCACGCGTCGCAGAATGTTTTCTTTTCACCCGAAACGACAAATGTGATATTTTTTTCCGTTGCTAGTAGCATGAAATAATTTTTTTTCCGCCAATTGTTATTTCGAAGGCAGTCAAGGACGGCCGTTAGCGACGCTCCGTTGTCATTCGGAAACATTTATCACGGGATTTAACGTGTTTTTGTTAGATTTAAATGGTTGTTGGCGAAAGCGGCCAAAAGGATTCTTTTTTATTTTATTATTTTATCAGTCCGGACATATTTTATTAGAGGGACGCGAGTTCTTTTTTTAGATTACATGACAACGACCGAATCGCCGTTATTATTATTTCTTTTTTTTTTAAATTATAAAATGGGAGATTCGATTTAAGTGTGGATGCGTTTTGATTAAAATAACATTAATATGTAAAGTGGTTTTCGATGGAAAATTTACATATATATATATATATATATTATATACAATATAATATATATATATATATATATATATATATATATATCCTTTCAAACAAATCAGAAAAAATCCAAAAAATAGTCTTAAGAATAAATACATAAATAATAATTTGTATGTTTTAAAATTTTTTATATCATTTTCTACTTTTTTGATGAACAATTACTTTATGTTTACGCAAAAAATGATATTAATTTGAGATTAGGAGAGATGGGGAAACATTTAATAAATGAAATAAAATTTTTATGACTGTGGAAATGTGTTAAAAATATTTTTTAGATACAATGAGGGATCTAGCCACATTATTGTACTTTAAGAAATAAAAATAGAATTTATTCTCATCGAAAGTGATTTGGAATATGATCCAAAAAACAATAAATATGATAATATTTCAGAGGTGAAGCTGTTTGGATTATAATTAAATAAAATGTCTTCGAAAATATTGTGCAAAAAATATATAACATATAGGGAGTAGAGTATATCTGATAAATTTATTTATGTGGAAAAATCCTCTATTTTTTAAAAAAAGGCGTGGAAGATTGCACATATAGAAACTTTAATGAAGAGAGTTAATAAATTAATATTATAGTAAGTGCTTATATTAAATATAAGGAAATATTAAATTATTCTATTTTTAGTAATGTTTTTAATTGAACAAACTCTTTTGAAAAATTATATATACATATATATATATATATATATATATATATATATATATATATATATATATATATATGTGTGTGTATGTATTAGGTTGGCAGCAAAATATTTGCAGTTTATGACCTTTAAATTCATATACATTTCTCTATTTTTTGATCTTCCTGTTTTAAGTGATCCAAATCTATTGGATGACTAATGCCTAACTTTTGTGCAAGTTGTTAAATAGTTGTGCGTGGTTCTGATTCATCTAACACATTCAGTTGGTCGTTATGAACTGAAGAAGGATGCCTGCGACCTTCTTCATCTTCAAGGCTCTCGCCCCCAGCGCAACATTTTTGAAATAACCATTGCATCGTACATTCCGTAATAGTAACCACACCAAAAGCATCGTTTAGTTTAAGAGCAGTTTATGATGCTTTAACACCCATTTTGAACTCATACAAAAAATGCTTTTAGTTGCTTCTTTTCCATCTTTAATTCAATAGCCGAATTTGAAGCAAAATTAATAATAAAACTAAATAATATGAGCCAAAAATGCAATTTAAAATGATATTGACATGAACACAATGAAATGACATTTTCATTGGAAAAAGTTTAGAATTCAGAAAACAAAAACCGCAATTATTTTCCTATCAACTTGGTATATATATATATATATATATATATATATATAATTGTATTGGCGGTTAAATTGTAAATTTTATACCTTATTGAGAAAAGGGAGTGTTTCTTTAGTTGAGATATAAATTTCTTTTACATCCAGGAGTTACAAAAGCGTACGAGTTCATTTTTGTGAATCTCGAACGACAGTGTGTTACTCGGTTATGTGACTCGAGGCGTCTGTATTCACCTCGAGAACTGCATTGCAAATAACATATGCTTTCGTATCTTCTTGTGTATATACATATTATTAACGTCTTCGCCGTCCATTTTGCAGTCGCCGCACACACTCCAGCGGTTTTCCTAAATAAAAATGTTTATAGAAGATGGCGCCCGGCGGTGTCGGCCGAACAGGAATCTCGTTGACTAGCTGTGATTGTTTATGACAGCATCTGTGTGTCCATCACATACATTTTGATTGAGTTGCTTTTTCCGTCGTATTTCTTTTCCTTCTCGTCCGCACGCGTCGTGCTGATTTATAAACAATGACGTGATCGGATTTCGATGCATTGCTCGCGTCAATTTATGGAATTTGTTTCGGTTATAATGCGAGCAATGTTTAATTAACATCAACGATGCTATAATACTCGTAAATCAAATATTATTTTTTTCGAAGTGGATAAAATACTTGGAATTTATTTCCAAGTGAATTTTTTTTAATTAAATGTTGGATACTCTTCCCTTAATTTTCAGTTTTTAGTAAGATTTAATTCAGATAGAGCTGCTTTAATGTACAATAGGTTGATTTGTTCTTAGCATAACAACATTGCTTCCATTATCTTTATATATTTTAAATATAGTAAAAATACTTTTAAAAAAATATTTGAAATATTTTCTCTATTGAACTTTTTTACAATATTGAAAATGAATTCTTCTTTTCATTCCACACAAACCACAAAAACAGATTTTTTTTGTATCTTAACGCTATAATGGAATCATTATTAAAATGCTCATAAGTAATAATAAAAATTAATATAATTATTTTTATATATTTCTTATCAGATTTTTTTCGCGAGGCGAGCAAGAATAATTAATTTATAAAAGTGAGTTTGGTTACAATTTATTGTTTTTATTGTGCTTTCATGTAATTACTAAATTGAATTATCCTTCTAATGCACACTAGTTGAATATGATTGAGCTATATAATGAATAAAATAAAGAGATATTTTGAAAAAATAACCAGTTATAGAGTCGATATTCTAATAACTTAAATACTGTTGAGAGTTTTAATTATCTTAATCGATTATTTTTAGATTTTAGATAGTGTTAAATAAATTTATATAATAATTGAAATAATTTATCTATTATTCTTAATTTAGAGTTTATTTACTTTTAAACTTTATACACATTTAATGTAGTTGTACGAAACGAATTTTTATTAATGTAATTTTATCTGAAAGGAGAAGAATTTATAAAGAAATAAATGAAATACTACTCATTAAAACATAAGAAAGTCAATTCAATTCTAATCTATTTAATACATTTCAGTTAAGTAACAACTTGAAGTTAAATATAAAAAAAATATCCACACGAAGACCTTATCAAAACAATTTTGTCTTTAATAAATTGCATCAAAATAAACCGCAACTTATTTCAAAACACGTTTAAATATTGGTGAAAAGAAAACCTCTTCTTTTAAATATTACAAAATAAATATACAGTTTCGTTTTTATTAGATCTTGTAACGAAGAAAAAAAAAGATAATAAATATACGCATGTACATAAGTTGTGTCTCTGTTTCAAAAGTATCAGTTAGTCTTTCGTTCAAAGTGCGAGATAGACAAATAAACGTATATTTTCAAAAATAAAAACGCAATAAATAATAATAATAATAAAATACGAACATGGAATATAAATAGTATTATCAAAGGATCGCTCGTTATAAGCGATCATTAAAAATAATAATATAAAGAAATACGGATATCGAACCGTGGCTAACAAAGACACGTCAACAGACGACCGTATATTTCTGAAATATTGGCGCATATCCTCGCATCTCTGTCCTTATTTAAAGAGCATTGGCTGACCTACAGAACGATGTTTATTTAAACGATGACATTAAAAAAGTGTGTGACAGTTTGCTTGTATCTGATTTGAAATATTTTTCAGTAAGCGAGACACAAAACATGTAATTCAGCTCTGAAACAAATAGAATTTCATCTCTTTCT
>CM068318.1:17671870-17724370 GCA_034766995.1 Acanthacorydalis orientalis | reverse complement strand
CTTCACATTTTGTGTTGAATTTGGTGATTTATATCTCGTGAACATGTTTCAGATAAACTTAGTCGTTGTTGATAAAATCAGTAACACTTGTTCTTTCAAATATAAAAAAAAATGTATTTAATTAAAATAACCACACGTCAGATAGATTTTTTAAATTGTAATTTGAAATCTTAATAATAAAAACCACATTTATCGACACTTTTTCAGTACAAAGTGACGAGTATTTATGATGACGAGAAATGTTTGCTTTGTCTGCTCATAGGCTTCAAATTTAATTCATTAAACTTCATTCTTAGCTATTTTTTATGTTTAAATATATTATGTTGTAAAAACTAATAAACAGCTTTCTCTTTCTACGTTTCTTTCTATTTTCTCATCAAGTTTGATAGGTTATATACAAGTATACTTTATACAAATTAAAAGAATTTTAAATGTAATAAAAAACTGAATAATTAATTTGTCAATTTAATTTACTAATATATCCGTACTATCTTTTATCAAATTTATTAAAATACTGTAGACAAATTCTTAGTTCCCCATTGTAATTTTGTATGTTCATGAGATATATAACTTTTTGTTGAGCTATGACTGCTTGTTTTTTTCTATAGTTTATTATAAAAATCTAAACCAAGAGTAATTAGTCTTTGGCCTTGGAATCAAATTTGACCTATCAATATATGTTGAAGTAAAATGTTTCGCAATAATTTTAAATATACTTTACAAAATAAAATAAAATTAAGTATAGATTGTTTTTGTAATTCTGGTATTTTTTATACATATCCATGTAGTTACAAAAGCTGAATATAAGTCCCACTCATAGATTCCTTCAAATATATATCTTGTTTGATAAAGTTTGTAGTAATACGTATGTAACTCATGAATTATTTTTTTTCTGTGTAAAATTATATAAGTTTTTGCTTTTACACACATACATACATACATATATATATATATAAATGTTTATATATATATATATATATATATAAATACAAATAAATATATGTATATATATATATATATATATATATATATACATATATATATATATATATATATATATATATATATATATAAATACATATATATATATATATATATATATATATATATATATAAATACATATATATATATATATATATATATATACACTGTGCTATAAAAAAGTAGGACATTTGTCTCACTGGCGAAGAAGGTTACACACAGCTACTTATTTTTTTTGTTTAGTTTTCTCCATACTTACAAAAATGAATAGCTTTTCTGAACCAGTGGTTACTATCTA
Source organism: Acanthacorydalis orientalis (assembly GCA_034766995.1). Taxonomy (NCBI): domain Eukaryota; kingdom Metazoa; phylum Arthropoda; class Insecta; order Megaloptera; family Corydalidae; genus Acanthacorydalis; species Acanthacorydalis orientalis. The sequence goes on along the minus strand of CM068318.1, from coordinate 17,723,090 downwards.
GTATCTCGTTTGAAATCTATTTCTACTGAAAGAATTGTTTTGAACTATGTTATTGAAATTTATTCATAGAAATCGTATTGAATCTAGCCCAATGGAAAACAACATTTGTAAAAATATTACATATTATTTTGGTTAAATTTATTTTTACAAATGTATAATTTTTTCTCTCCACAAACCACAGAACCTTTTTCTAGTCTAAAATATTCAGTAAATTATTATAATGATTATTAACCAGATCAATAATCATTTACGGATTATTTTTTATTAGAAAATTTTGTACAATTAGTGACCTAAAAATTATATAATTTGTAAAAGTTAGTTTAAACTTTTAATTCTCAGCCCTATCTTACTCTTTTCCTGAATGTAGAGTAATATTACTAATCTTGAATATATAATTAGTTATATCTATTTTATTTCTGTAAACAGTTGTTCATTGAAATTTAGAATATTTGTTTATTACAAGTTACATTCACGATCAAAGGTTTTTTTATATCTTTAGTAAGATACTGGATTTGGGAATTCGATAGAAAATAATTACTAAGAACAAATTTCAAGACAATTTTTCATATTTATTTTTAAAATTATTCAATCATTACAAATAACAAGTTAGCAATTCTCGTCTCTTTCAGTACTTTCATTGAACATTTTAACATAACATTGTATTCAGACCGAAGCAAACACCCCAGACAGTCATAACAATCATTAGCAAACGAACAGTGCAAATATGATGCGAATGTTCACTTAATACAGGTCCAGATTGAAGTCAGTAGCTCGAATAGTTTAAACTTCCAGTGGACCTTCAACATGAAATAACAAAAACACGTTTAAACATTGTAAACGGATTCAATACGATATCGACACCACAAAGAAAATACATAAGGACATGTAACCAGTTATTTGCTTATGATGTTTATACATGTTTTTGTTCTATCACGTGAGATGTCCACACCAAGTTTGCACTGTTCGTTCTCTTGTGATTGTTACCTTAATTCAGGATGTTCGCTTTGATTTGGATGCATTTTACTAATAAGTAGATTACTGGTTATCATTATCGAATATAATTGCATCAAATAAATAATAAAAAAATTATTGAATTTTTTAACTTTTTCAAATAAATATTTCTCATATATATAGTAAATTTAAGTATCTGGCTATCGATTATAACGTACTTTTCATATTATTATTATTTTAAATTGATTAAATAAATAACAGAATTCTTGTTATTTCTTTAAAATAGTTTTTGGTTTACCTCTTAAATTCAATAAATCATCAATCGTTCCTTTGATGGGTTGCAAAAACCACATTTTAAAAATTACCGAAATTTTAAAACTTATTTATTATACTCATTTATATATATATATATATATATATATATATGTTATATAAATAGATAGATAGAAGAATTATTTGTAAATATCTATTTTGTATTCAGAAACAATTTAAATTAACAAATATGGTTTTTGATCAAATTTAATAATATTTGATTTATACAAATGAAATAATTATTTAAATTTATAATTGTTCACGAAAATACTATGACAATAAGTTATTTTAAAAATAATTCTGTATCGAAAATAGAACAGAATATAGGCTAAAAATGATAAAATTAGTTTAATTACAGTAATATATATATATATATATATATATATATATATATATATATATATTGACTGCGTATTTATTTAAAAATATAAATATAATGTGGACGCATATGTTTATGAATAACACGATGAAGTTATAGACGCAGCGTGATGACACTTTTGATCGATTTATTTTAAGATTTTCAAATGACTAACGGGACTTGTTAGTAAGTGAAAGGGATGCAGCGGTGATGATTTTGAATATTTGCCAGTCGAATTGAAAAATCCCACGTGTTCCAGCGTAATAAAACAGCACATGGATTATTTCGTTCAACACCCACGCTTGATGAACGACGACGACACGTTTTCGCATAATACAATATGTTTATTAACATAATATATATATATATATATATAAATTATGTATGTATGAAAATTAATAATAAACATTAAATGTTTATGTATATCATATTTCATGTAACGATGAAAAATTTCATCGACAGGAAGCGTAGATAAACTTTCTTAAGTGTTTTTTTCACATCCAGTTTCCACCTGTTAATATTTTTTAATATTTGATACAAAAAAAATAATTTTAGTTAGTTGTTTTAGTCATTTATGTAATCATTGAATCGTTGATTTAACAGTATGACGTAGTGTCATCACTATGAAAGAGATTCTTTTGTAAATTGTTGATGTTGATATAAGAAGATATTTACTATGAAGAAAATGACATCAGTTCTTCAGAGAAATGTTTACTTTTTTTATTGGAGTTGAACATTTTTTTATTCATTAATAAGTTTATCATATAGTTTTGTATGTTAATAGTAAGAAAAATATTGAGAAGTTTAAAAGGTTTAAAATAAAAAATATATATTGTTCTTATTATTGAATTTAGTGGTTATGGAACCGAATTATACTATTAGGTTGGTAGGAAAATAATTACGGTTTTTGTTTTCTGAATTTTAATCTGATTTTATTCAATGAAAGTGTCATTTTATTATGTTCATGTTATATCATTTTAAAGTGCATTTTTTTGGTCTGTATTTTGGTTACATCGACTCTGGTTTCATTATTAATTTTTCTTCAAATTGGGCTATTGAATTAAAGATGGAAATTAGCAAACAAGAGAATTTTGAATAGTGGTTCCAAAATTTTCGTGCTATAAACCAAAGCATTGAAGATGAAGAGGGTTGTAGACGTCCTGCTTCAATTCATAACGACCAACTGAAGGCGTTAATTGAATCAGAACCACGCATAAAAATTCAAGAGCTTGAACAAAAGTTTGGCTTTCAACAGTTCTGGACCATTTAAAACCACTTAAATTAAAAATATATATGAATTTGAAGGTTATAAACAGCAATTATTTTTCTACCAACTTAATATATCTTTTAAAATACTAATTAATTTGAGTGCTCCCTTACTTTTTTCTACACGAGTAAAATAGAGAGGTTTAAATGTACAATAAATAATTTTTTCGATAATTGTTTGAGTTGATAGTTTGTGTACGTGAATTTTATAATTTGTTTAAAGGAACTATTTTTACATTCTACTTGCACCATTACAGTTTATATATATATATATATATATATATATATATATATATATATATATACACAAATGAACGTATATATTCTTGAGTATGTGTTTATTTGTTGAATATTTAAAATACTTTTTTTTCAATTATTGCTAAGTAATGTTTATCTTTTGTTTCAGGTAAGTGTAGTTCATCTTTCAACAAGATATTTTGTAAAGACTATGCTAGTAGAAAGTGATTACTTTGGTATGTACACATTTTTTTCGAAATGTATTTTTAATTTCTAATGTATGTATCTGTATGTATAAACATTAATTTGTACTCATGCATGAAAAAATACGTATACATATCTTTATATAAACATATCGATGTGTATTAAAATTAATGTATATTACTTAAAATTATAGAACCTATTTAATCAACACTATAAACGTATTTCTGTAAGAAATCACATGTTATTTATCTAAATATTATTTAATTATTTATTAATTTTTGATTTTTAATACTTAAACCACATCTGTGTGTTGAGAGAAAAGTCTTTTCGATTTGTAAATATTTCTTAATTTGATATGTTTATATAATTTAAATTTTGTATATATTTTTTACATTTTCTACAACAAATTTATAATAAAAACTCTTATTTTTCTTCAACAGAAGTTGACATAATTTTTAATTAATTATTAAATCGTACTAAATATCCAAAAAACGTACTAAATAGAAATAAATATTTTTTATTTTGTATTTATAACGAATTTATTAAATTATACTTCTATTTTTTTATACCTGCGATATCTCATTTTTGTGCTTTTCTTCCTTTTGGTTCATGATGAGTATTTTTATCCGATATTAGTCTTAGCACGTATGCCATTTTCTGTTAAATATTAGAAATTCGTCGGGATTCTGACATCTGTCTAAAGATAGCACCCATGCCGAATTTAGTACTGAAAAACAGTCATTTAGATGACCTAAAATGATAAAGGGTAGAAGAACCATATACTGAATATCAATTATATAATTAAAACCTAAATAAAATTAATGTATTATAGAAAAATATAGTAATAATTGCTAATTTAGCTTTTTTTGTCATGTACAGAACTTCTTTTATATCATTTATAATTTCTTCACAATGCAATTTTCATTTTTCATTTAACTTTTTCTATATTAATAATCTTTTTATAATATACTCATACACATTCAGTTTTGAATTATAGAGATACATAGATGAAAATTATTTTTTAAAAAAAATAATAGTTTTTCTAAAATAATTTATATGCAAGAAAAATTATATAATTGCTTCAGAGATATAACCAATGCAAGTACACAGATATATATATAGTTAATTAACAATTTTAAATCAAAAGATACCATGAAAAATTTTCAAATATAGAGATTATTTATATTTTTTAAATTTCTTAAGCATTTTTTGCACTTTTTGAATTTTGGAATTTTTTGACTCTTTCAAATAAATATTTCTCATATATATAGTAAATTTAAGTATCTGGTTATCGATTATAACGTCCCTTTCATATTATTATTATTTTAAATTTATTAAATAAATATCAGATTACTTGTTATTTCTTTAACATAGTTTTTGGTTTATCTCTTAAATTCAATAAATCATCAATTGTTCCTTTGATGACTTGCAAATAACACATTTTAAAAATTATCAAAATTTTAACACTTATTTATTATACTCATTTATATATATATATATATATATATATATATATATATATATATGTAATAGTTATGTTTATGTATAATTATAATATTCATTTGTGTTTATCAGTAAATGTATAAAATCTTATTATTTAGTTTCCTTAATTTATATAAATAAAATATACCCTTAAACATTCAAATTAGAAATAAAAACTTAGCTTTAAAATATTAAAAAATGATTAACATACTAAACACTAGAAGAAGAATTTAGATTCGTTTAATAACATTAGAAGCTTTTAAATAAAAAATAGTAAATGGCTTTAAATGATAATAAAACTCCTCAAGTGCCATTAAGTAGTGTCATACGTACATTTAGTACAATAACATACTAAACAATACTTTTTTGTAAGCCAGCCAAAATGTGTTAGTAAAATAAATTTAATTCCCGTAATAATAATAGAATAAAATATTTAGAATTACTACTTAAAAATAAACGTGTAAATATATGAGTTTAGAACTATATTAAAATTATCTAGAAGTTTATTATGAAAAAATAATCTCTCTCTCTCTCTCTCTATATATATATATATATTTATATAATTAAAAAGTAAATTGCTGCCTTGAAACATTTGGCTTGTAGTATGCATGTAATTTCAATTCTTATGTGACAACTGACATAAAAACTAATATAATTTTTCATATATATATATATATTTATATATATATATATATATATATATATATACATATACACACGAAAAAAAGTATTATTATTTTATCAAATTACAACTAAATAACAATATTTAAACAATGATGCTTTCCTAATCAGTGGATACTGAACAATATTTTGAATATTTTTCGTTTTACTTAATTTTAGAATCAAATACGTTTTCAATTGTATTATCAAATTACTGAATTATGAATAGTGATAATTTACTTTTGAAAGAGAATTCAATTATTTTTAAAAAATATATTTATACATACAAACGAGTACATGATTTAATAGTAACATTTACCTTGACGGAAGGTGAAGTCATCGTTATAGTGTTATAGTTGTAAAAAAAAACATGGTAGAAAGAAACAAAAATAAGAAACAAATATATTATCCAATTAGAAATATATCTATTTCATCAGAGAAACATTTAAACAGAATTAGATACAATGTACTTTAAACAGTGAGCGAGAAAAAAAGCATTAGTCTAGAGATCGGCCAGCACGCTTTTTGATTTAGATCTGTAACGAGCGCATTGTAGAACGACGTTTAACGAAGACACACAGACGAAAAGAACGAAAAACACTGTGTCAGTATTATGTTCTCATTTCGTCTTATATTTGTAGATCATTTTGTATTGTTTTATAGCTTTAATGTCCACTGAACGTGTTGTTGAACAGAACGTAGCGTCGTATAGATGTGTGTGTATATATATAGATGAGTTTGACGGTAATGTAAGATTAACGATACGGATATCTATTTGTAGAGGAAATCTTAACACATAAATCAAGGACTTTTGTTAAAAATTTCACGTACGTTTGGAATCCAGTTGAAATGCTTTAATTTATTTAATTACTAGGAAATAGTTACTTTTAAGACTCGTGCGAGATGTTTATTTTTTAATTTTTTATGTGAAATGAGCTAGAACAACTAAATTAAAAATAAAAGTATAAGAATAAAAACCGGAAACAATATCTGTTTGTTGAGAAAGTATTAACAAACAAGATTTTATTTAAAATGTTTTTAAGTATGTACATTTTCGTTGATTTAATTTAACAATTAATTATTAAAAATATCTTGTTTGACGACAATACTCGTATGTGTTATCAAAGGCTTAATAAATAGCTTATAATTTTTTTAATAAGGGTTGCGCTAAGAATATAAAAAAATATTTAATATAAAGAAATAATATAAAGTAAATGGGTTGAATAATTGCTTATAGAATACATTTTAAAAAATAATTTAAATATTTTTGATATGTAAGGTTTATAAAAAATATTCGGGTTATTTTTAAGATGGTCATAAGTTTTCTATCGATATATTTTAATAAATTAAATTATTCATAATTATTTTGGTCTAACTGAGCTGGTATAAACATTATGGTTTTTTTGAATACATTGACACGAATATAATATGAACTGAAACATACTTGAAAATAACACATTAAAATAGACAAATTATACGAATTTTAATTTTATTACATTTTAATAGAAAACTCTAAGGATTTTGTTAAAATAAGTTTATTTATTTGAAATTTAATTATTTAACAGTACATAAAAAGTGACTATTATTGATTTACTCATATACAGGTACAAGAGGTATCTGACTTATTTTTTTTCATGTAACATATATCAAGTTAAATTATCGAATTGATTTCTTTTAATATTGATATAAAAAATGAAAATATTGAAAATAAATTTCAAAAAAAACCTCTACAGGAAAAAATAAAAATATTTATTTTAATATTACATTTTAAAAATATAAACATAGTTTATTATTTTTTCTATTGAAAATTTCGTTTCGAGTTCTAGTTTAATTGTTGTATTAATAATAAATAAAACGAATTTCTTTCAACAATTACTTTTTTAGTCTTCGCACAATCTATCATTTTTTTTAAACAAAAATCTTAAAATGCTTCTTTTTGATGATCCTTATGCACATTTCGAAAGCGAAATCATCTTCTGCAGAGAATTGCTATAAAAAATTTACTTTATTGTTTTGAAAATAATAGAATTACTATATAAGTTCCCATAAATAATACTCAAAAAGGATCCACAATCAATTATTGAACACAAATTTGTGAATTGAATGAAAAATTAATTTGTGAATTTAAGTGAATTTAATAACAATGATAAAATTATGATATGAATACGAATTTCCTCAAGAATCTTAATTTCACAATAGTAGTTAATAGCTTGTCATATATATAATTGCTTAAATTTTATTAATTTATATGCATTTTTACCTATAACAATATTTTACAATAAAAATCAGAAAAACTAAATGATACTTTTATAATATAAAATTTAAACCATTTTTTTTTTTAAATTTAATAACACATGATATGGGACCTTTAATTCTAAAAAAATGTTACGAGTTAAATTGTGTATTTAAAATATATTATTTTATTTTTGTCTAAAGTGTATAAAATAATTCAAAATATAAATTGATATTGACACAAAATTACGAAATAATTAACTGATTATTAATGATTAACTTTATTTTTTAAAATAAGCTTAATATATTTAATTGTAATCATTAATGAAAATATATTAAAAAAAGAATTTAATAAAACATAAATACGTGCTATTTTTATAAACAAATTAAAAATACAGTCTAATTAATTTCTAATTTTAAATTTTTTTGAAGTGAAAAATATGATAGAATAATTAATAATGTGTAATTAAGATTCATAAGTTGATCAACTCGAACACTGAAAGAAGAAGTAAGAAGATAACATGAAGATAGAAAAAGAGTGAGTTAGTCTTAGACAAAGTATTTAGCTTCGCTTAAATTTAATAGTTGACCTTGATGTTGTTACAAACAGCTCGCAGAGCGCCCTACAAACATTACAAAACTACATAACTTCGTCATATTATAATTAATTTCTCTAAAGCAGTGTACTGAATTTTAATGCAACTTTACATATACTTTTCTCTGTTCATATCTATACATATGAAAAATATGAAATAGGTAATATAATTTTTTTTAATTTTTTATGCTAATATATTCGACTGGACGATATTTTATACACAAGTATGTGTAAAACTATTTCAAATTAAAATTCAATTCATCTTCAACAATGTTGTTTAATAATTTAAAATTTACATATAACTTTAAAGGAAAGTAATTTTTTTTATATTTTCTTTAGGAATTTTATACCAATTTTTAGGACTAGTTATAATTTTTTAAATAAAAACATGTCTGTAAATAAATTATTATCAGAACATTCAACTCTTTGATAAAATGATAAATATTTATTATCGAGGGAAATAAATTGAGTGTGCTAAAATTTCAAGTTCAAGATCGAACAATTTCATAAAATTATTAGTAATAACATATTGTAAATATTTTATTTTTTTTTTGTATGAGTTATGTAACTGTTTGAATTGCTTCAGCTGGTGCTCACATTTCTTTATAACACGCATCTAGTTGTCAGAAAAAAATACATATACGTTTAACTGCTGAGTGAGTGAAAAAGTTCGCATGTTTAAAAACATATTTAAGCACGTGTTCGTCTAACAAGAAATGTGCTCACATTCCTAGCAGTTCTATTTAATTCTATTCTGTGACCATTAACGTTACGTTACGCATAAACTCGTTACGCGACTGTCCGCTAATGTCCATTCCTTGGCCAACATCTGCGGCGCGAAGAAGAGCAACAAACAACAAGACACTCGTACATATTGCTAAACGGTAGAAGTAGGTGACTGACGATCCGACGCCCGAGCGTCGTAGTTAGTCGACGCTCGCGTCGGTATCCGTGTAGACGCCGTCGCGTGATTATGTGCGATAATACTTAATTATTTACACTTGAGCATAGTGTTATTCAGTAGAGCCAGCGTATCTGCCGAAATATGCCGCTTCCGTAGCGCCACGTCGTTTTTTTTTTGTTTTGTTCCGCCATCCATTTCCGTGTTTCCGTCTATTATCTCACTCTTCGGTTCTGTTTCCGTTCACGCAACGCATCTGATCTTCTGTTTCGTCTCGAATTTCTACTCATCGTCGACTTTCACATAATCTATATCGTTGTTTTCTTCATCGTCACACATGAGTTAATTTATCTAGTGAGCTTTTCAATCGCTGAGCCGCGCTTTCGTTTCGTTTTGTTTTTTCTTTTGTTTTACAAACAGATTGTGTTCTGTTTCGATACGATTCTCATTTCGCGATTCATCCGTTTATCGAACAATATCGATCCGTTGTTTTTCGATACCGATTAATCAGTGTGCGCGTTGTGTGCGTTTGTGTGTGTGTGAGTGTGAGTACGCTATCACTGATACTATTTATTTAAAGGATTCAGTTTTGTATGAAATTCAAGAGGAGGAAACGTTCAGTGTGAATTGAATATCAAACAATGTGAATTTCGAATCAAAATAATATTTGTTTTTGTTTTGTGATTAATAATTATATAATGAAATTGTGCTTACAGTAAACGATGAAAATATCAATTTACTACGTCAGTTACTGTTTAATAAATCGATCAGTCTTCAATGAAATGTAATTTGTTTATAATAGAAAAACATAAATTTTATCGCCTATGTTTTATACCCGATTTAAATGTCATCGTAATTTTTCAAATATTTATTTTCAAACACGATGAAATTATACTAAATTAAACACACGTCTATGTATATTTTATATCATTTATTTTATATTTGTGTGATTTACGATGGCATAAAATATTTTATTTAGTTTAACACAACATTTAGAAAAAGTATATAGTTCAAATCATAAATTATACAGTTCTGTAAACTAATTTTCTTTCATTTTTATTTTTTTTTTCATAATTCATAAAAGTAAAATTTTCATTGTTTTATAGAGTTAATTATAAAAATTGTTCTCAGAAAAATGAATAAAAACATTTAAATGAATATTATTTTAACAAAATAATATATATATATATATATATATATATATATATATATATATATATTATATATATATGTTAACAATTATTAAAATTAAGATTAAGTAAAACTCATTATAGTTCTTATTCTGTTTCTCTCTCTCTCTCTCTCTCGTTATATTTTATCATTAATTTTTTTTCTTTATATGTATTTTATATATATATATATATATATATATATATATATATATGTATATATATATATATGCATATATATATATATATGAATTATATATATGTATGTATATATATATATAGTATTAAAAAAAAAGAAAATGGGAGGCACACATTTATTGATTGAAGCAATTTTCTATTATTTACATTTAAATGCATTATTTACATAAACTCTCAAGGTCCTGATAATTTCCACTCTACTGGATTCTATGTTAAGTTATAATTTCACAATTCTAGGATTATTCTTAGGTTATTCAAAATAAAATTTTCGATGCAAGTATTTATTGCAATTGAGAAATACTATATTTAACATCCTAAATCATTCCTGTTATTTGTTGAATCATTCTTTAAATGTTTTTTGAAGAAAATAATTTTCTTAAAGGGCATTTATTAGTTTATTATTGTGAAATTAATATATATATATATAGGAGGGGTGATGGTTACTTTCTGTGTGTGTAATTACATGCACAACTAAAATATTTGAAAAAATTTCAACAAGTCGATCAATACGTCATTGAACTTAAAAATTGATCGAATTTTATTTTATAATCAAATTCGCGTCGAACAGAAAATCAATTTCTAATTATATTTTTGCCATATAAAAATACGTCATTGCAGATTTATCGTAACATATTGGGAAAATAAATTACATGTAATTACGAAAAAATAATCAGTATTTAGCACACAATTTAATTGCTGTTTAAATGAAAATTAATTATTTTTTAATTAAGAGAGAACAGATGCTGATTTATGTGCAAATTAGTATTTTTTCAGTCTAATTATATGTGTGTACGAAAATTAATAACTACTGATACTCTTATACATACAAACATTCATATATATATATATATATACACGTATTAAAATTATACAAAACTATTATAATTATGTACACAAATTGAAATAATAGTTATTGTTATTTAATCAAACAGTGTTTTATGCATCGTATAAGTAGTTTATATTATAGAGAGTACTAAATCAATACATAATACATTCTTGAAATTTTTGAATACTAAACTATTTTAAAAAATCAGAGATTTTTCTGTACGACTGCACTTTAAAGATGATGACATTGCTATGGAAATGGCCGTATGCAGGAATCAAAAATGCTTATTAATGATTTATTGAAAACTTTATGAATATTTTTTTTCATTATTAGTGGAGTAAAAACGAATTCATTTCTAATAATAAATTTAACTGCAGTGTCAGAACTGTATTTTGATAATTCATTAATTCAAAAAAGTTGACTATAGAGTTAAAATATTCCCAAGGCAATTGGAATGCTTTTTCAAAAGTCCATTTTGATATGATGCTTAAAGTACTCAATAAATCCCTTTTAATCGTGTCCATATTTATAAAATAACTGATTTTTAGAAATGGCTTTTAGAAGCAAAAAGTAATCTTTGAAAGTAAATTTTGTCAATAGAGATATACTCGTTTTTAATTAAATACTGTTAAGCATTCTCGTCTAGTATGTGATTATCTTTTACGCATTGTGTAGTTTTTTGTATTTAGATTCCCATCTATGGTTGGTTGTTGTACACTGAATTTATTATTCAACGGCATGCGATGTCAACATTGAGTAGTTTGTATACCTACATAGCACTGCACGGTAATTAATAAGAGACAAACATCGAACAAAACTACATACATGAATTCAAACAAATACAACTATTTGTATATAACTATAATTTGGTTTTTACTATCGTAGATTATATTCCAATCTCGTGAATGTTCGTCATATTAGTTTTTGTACCTGTGATCTCTTTATAATTATCCTTCCAGTTGTGATTTTTAGCGATATTCATCTGTTGAAATCACTTTGGGTTCTTAGTCATATTGATTTTCTTTCAAAATACAGTTTTTCAATTTCAGGAATGAATTTTTCATTAGTCTTATAAAACATATTTTTTTTTGATTAAAAATCTTCAATAATTGATATTTTATCATTTTCATTGTGGCTGTGCACATTTTCATATACATTTCAATCGTGATTCCACTATGGACAAAGTGTAAAAAAATATTGTTCTTCATCTAAGCACTTTATCGATAATAGTACAAATATCGAATTACTTATAAGAAATAACAAAAAATGATTATCAAAAAATAATGAATTAATTTTGATCAGAAAAATTTTTAAATAATATATGAGACGAGTGAACAAATTATTTGAATATTTTTCTCAATGTGACGAATAAAATAATAAATGACTTCAACTTTTGTATCAGTAAAGAAAATAACTGTTTTATTGCATTATTGAGGTCCGATTAAACAGATTTAATCTAAAAATTATTTTATAATTTCTTCATGGTAACATAAACATAAATAGAATTTCTTTGAGTTTAAATATGAATTACAGAATTTTATTTGTAATAATTCTATACTGAAAATTATATAAAAAAAATAAAAAAATATTCAAATATAGAACTCATATAATTGAAAAAATGGAACATCAAAAAGTATTGGTTATATTTTAATTTTAACTAAATATACTGCTTAAGTATTTTGTCATAATATTTTATTTGGAAAATCATTATTTTGATGAGAAGAAATATTTGAATAAATGCTGGAACCAATAATATTATTTTTAGAATTTACTTTTTATATTATTAAATCAATTTATATATATATATATATATATATATATATATATATATATATATATATATATATATATATATATATATAAAGAATTAAAGCTACACTTTTCCAAGAATTATTGATGAAATTTTTTCTCATATATATGCATGACCCAAGTTAATTCATATCTTCTATACAAGTTTAAGCACGTTCATTCCTATCATAGCAGGAACAGCACGTTTTACTGCTTAAATATTCTCATTCTAATCAGGTATTGGATGAATAATGAACTATCATTTAATTTTACTATCGAATATAAAATATTTCATTAAAAATGAAAAGAAAATAGTGGATTCAAGATTACATTTTTCTGATTTTTCTTCTGTGATTTAAAGTTTTTGTTATTATTAATCGATTCACTTTATGATATTTTATAAATGAATTAGTTTATTTTTTTAATCATGTTTAATATCAGTTTATTTATTAAAAAAATCATTATTAAATTCGCCTAATATTTGAGGAATAATTATAAATTTGAAAAACGATTCTATTAAGACAATATCAAAGAATTACAAACTATTACTTTAATAGTGAGAAATTTGTAGTTTATTTAAATAGTATTTCAATGACGATTCTTTGAAAATAGAGCCTCTTACATGACAATTATTGTTCACATATATCACTATTAAGCCAAGACTTTTTGGCTAAAATACAAGTAGCTGTCCTATTTCATGTTCCACATTAGTTTGATTTGTCATCAGTTGATATTTTTCGAAGAAAACTCCCTAATAATTGTCTTAAAACGAATAAAGGTAAAATAGTGTAGAAAATAACACATAAATCATTCTCAAACATAAATGTACTTTAAAATGATTCCTAAATAGTTTCAAGTAGGGTAATTTCTAAAAACAATATAATTTTTTAGAAAAATATATAGAAGACAATGGATATTATAGGGTGATCCAACTTAGACTTTCACATGAAAGTATTAAAAAAAACGCAAAAATTAAAAAAAAACATACTATCCCCCATTTAGTATTTTAATTCAATTGTATTTTTGTATTGAATTGAACCAAGACACTAAATAGAAAATAACATGAATTTTGTCAACCCCTGCGCCCCTTTTAATACTTCCATCTGGAAGCCTAAATCGAATTACCCCTATATATATCTTCAGATTTTAAACTAAAAAATACTTTAAAATTATATTGCTCCTTGTACTGCCCTTTGTAGACCAGTTTTAGTTTTTGTAGTAAACTAGAAGAAATAATATTAAAAAATCTAAAATAAAGTATTGTATAATGAAATTAAAAAAATCAAATAAATATTGAAAAATTCCATAAAACTAGAAATATTCCATAAAACTAGAAATATTCATCTAATTGATGACAGTGTCATAATGTTCAAAATGATGATTTGATCATATTTATCGTACCATTTAAAAAATATATTAATTAAAGAAAATTAAGATTTTGAAATATTACTATTTTTAGAGTTTGATTTACTTTCCTAAAAAAATATTAAGTCGTCTTATCACTTCTTCTATGAGCAAGTGTAGCCAGTTTCATGATATTTTATCAGATTTATCTAGTTTCACTTATCTTTTTCAATATCATATAAATAGATTTAAAAATATATGAGATTTAGAAGACTATTATATTTTCTACCTTAAAAATATTTATTTCCTGTAAGGTACTTTTTATTTTTTTTCATTTCGGGTTGTATGGTTCTAATAATTGATTTAAAATTATTGTATCTTTTAAAACTAAAAAAAAACCTACAATTACTCTTTTATGAATGTCTCAATTCTTTTCACTTCTTCTATTTATAATTAGTTTTTGAAGTACAGAGCTAAATATCTTCATAAGGACATATATTTCATTGATGGAATTTGAAAGTCTAGTATTATATAATAATAAATGTTTTTTTTTAATACTAGATTAACATGATAAATTAAATAGCTAAATTAACTGAAATCAACAAAAACTTTTGTCTCAATTGGTAATAGTAATAATAAATAAACAAATAGTGACTGAAATGATAATATCAAAAAAGTAAAGAAGTAGTTCTAGAAAAATGCTGTTATTTCAGCATACATATTGAAAAAAATATTGAAAAATTGTTTATATTCACTTTGTATAATACAATATATTTGTTTAGAAGTGCATATGTACATGTATACTCACTTTGATTTTTATTAAATAGAGAGATGATTTCTATTACAATATTTATTATGCATAAAATAATAAAAAAAATATTAATCATGCATTATAATATTGTAAAATATGTAGTAATAAACATAATTAAAAGGACATTCATTTGTACGATATTCTTAAAAAAATGTTAATAAATCTTAAAATTATAAATATATATATATATATATATATATATATATATATATTCATTTGTATCTTTGAACATTTATTTACATAGAGAGAATGAGAGAGAAACAGAAAAAGAAGAGAATTAACTAAAATTGCTAATTATTTTTATTGATTTTAGGAGACGATAAGTAATGGGACCAAATAACATAAATAAAATTAACTTGTGCCAGTTAAATTTTAAGTGAAAAATGGACATAAAGATAAGCATTTAAATTTTTTTGAATCAAAAGAAATAGCTGGTCTATTTCTATTTTTTTATGAAATATTTAAAAATCAATACGGTGCAGGTCACTGTTTATACTTTTCTATATATATATATACATATATGTGTGTAAGTAAATACACACACGCTTTTTAAAAAATGTGCGAATATTGCGTACGAAGATAAAAAGAGAAAAAAACACAACAATAAAATAAAAAAGGAACAAGAGAGTGAAAACATCAGAATTCAATTAAACAACGACAACAACGAAACGAAATAATGTAACAACAATATCGTTTCAATCTATTTTCAAATGACCAGTTTTTATATACACACACATACAGGCTCGTTGTATGTTTTTTTTTATTATTATTTTAAAGGAACGCGGCATAAAATACGCGCAGTCGTAAATTTCACAAAGTGTATCTCAATAAAAACGGAATTTAACTTGTGACATACACTCCGTATTTTTTTACTTCTTTCATATTAGTAAATAAAGTTTGAGAGCTCTTTTTTATCCTCTTCAACACATATCTAGTTTTAATATCCGCGCTGAAAAGTTTTACTGCACACGTGTGTGGTCCGATTCGCTGTAACAAGCGTTTCGTATTGTAAGAAAAAAAGATGAGAGATACGTTACTAGAATGGAGTAGATAAGGATGTTGTAGTGCCAAAAATTTGATTGAAAAAATATGATCGGAGTGTGGTTCGATTTAAGACTATAGAGAACTCAATCTTCGGCTATTTGCTTTAACACGCGGCGTGACATAAAATGTGAACGTTAATAGATCAAAGACGCATTTGTCGTCGGCGTTTGTATCGTATCGTAAATATGTTCAATCCGTTGTGCTCTGATCGTTAATTATGGACAATCAATAAATAATATACTTTACATGTCCGTATATATTTATACACGTTATAAATTCGATACAATATATACATATTATGTGTGTGTAAGTTCGTTGTGACGTTGCAACATGTGCGGTTATAGTGTGATGTGTGTTCATCGTACATGCGCTTGCGCACATTGCTTCGGTGAGCTTTTTTAAATGTCGCTCTGTGATTGGTCGAACATGATGATGTCATCGTGTGACAGTTGCTGCAGTGCTTCAATCCATGCGCCGCTCGCGGCGGATGTGCTAAGCTGGCTTGTGAGTGCTTTTGAGGTTATTTCACTTTTTATATAAATATTTAATCACTTTACACCACAAACTCTTACAATTATCATCTTTTATTAACATATAAACAAATATTTACATAATTAAAAAATATTATTATCAAGTAAAAAAACGTTCCATTTAGACACTGAATTAAAAAGTTAACATTACACCTGTTAGTATTCGGTATTTGTTTATTTCATATGAATATCTAATGACTATGTTTTAATGTAAATCTGGCTGAACAATAAAAAAAAATATTATTATATATTTCAAGAACATTACCGTTTAAACAATTTGAAAATAAAATTATTATATTAAGTATTTTTAGTGTTATGAAACTAGAAAGGTTGTAATAACGAATACGTTTATGTATGTACATTGTAATTGTGCAGTATTAAATTTCTGTTATGAAATAATATAATGTAGTTTATTATATTTTATACATTTCTGTTAGTTACTAACAATTATTTAATATTATTATATGACCGGTGTGTCTACTAAGTTTAAAATTCATTTAATGTAATCTCTTGTAGTACGCTGAAAGTAATAAAATCATATATATATATATATATATATATATATATATATATATGTATATAACCGTTAAATATAAAGCAAGTATTTACTTAAGTATAAAGAGTTTTAATGCCTCAATAGTTTTCATTAGTTGCATTGAAAAATACATTCTTTAGCGTCTGTGATTTTATTTTTATACTTACTTACTTCCTCTGTATATTTTCATAAATCTTAAAGATTTCTTAATGCCATTTAATATATTTATAGTTTAATCAACGTTAAGAAACGAGTTTATTCAGGTGATAGAATTGTTAAATTTTATCTTCAAAGTAGAACTAATAAAATAAAAAACATAAATGAAACTATATAGAAATGTTAAGAGTTTCAGGGTGATTAATTTTTAAATTTAAATATAATAAAAAGATGAACTGATCGTTGTTCTTTGTTTTTAAACTGTTAGATATTTTATTATATTTAATTTAAGGTTATTATAAGATTTTTTCATTAATAAAAAAGATCGAGTGAGCAATTCGTTTCATTATTATCAAATAGGTGATTATCAACAAAGTATATTTTTTTGATAGATCAAAAATGATGTTTTAATATTAAAAACAATTCTGCGAATGACTAGAACTTATTCTCTGGTAATTAGTTATTTTATAATTTTTTTTGCAAGTAAATAGTAGCTAAAATAATTAGTATTCAACTTTTATCGAGTTTGAGCCAATATTTTAGAAGATTTCTGTTATTTATGTAAACCTTGCATTAAAATATTTCTGTTATCAAAATATAAATGTCATATTGATTGATTTGCATGTAAAATTTACCTAACGATTATATGATTGATTCGTTTTAAAGATTTTATTTGAAAATTATATGATTCAAAAATCTATTATATAAGAAGAAAAAATATTGATATTAACAAGAAGGTATAAAAATTTCTACAAATATTTTTTAAATTTTTTATGAATTTTGTTGGTAAATGAAAGTAATAGATTTGAAAAGAGTAATATTTATAGTAAGTGAAAGGAAATAATACGTTGAGAGTTTCATAGAAATCCTAAATATTTAACATTTTTTTAAAATCTCTAATTTTATTGTTTGGAGTATCACTCGTTAATCTTTTCTCAATGTAAAAGTTCTCTTTTTTGCTATTTTTTATATTTTTTGATATTCCTATATATATATATATATATATATATACATATTAATTAGAAGTATATATGACCAGTAAATAAAGGCGAAAACAAATCGAACACAAACAATTATCGTATAATATATAGATGCTATTTCGTTCCATTTGAATTGACTCACAGAACGAAACGCGTCGTTGAAATTAATCCCGAAAAACCAATACTGCAATAACCAAATCGGCCGTAAACATTCGGAATCGGCAGATAAACAAAAAAAAAGATAAATAAAAAACAAATTCGTACACAAGCGTCGGCGGCAGTAGCAGTAGAAAAATCTACACTTTACGGTTGCCCGGTTACGAACCGACGAATAGCGTCACAAGCGACACAGTGTTTTTTTCACACAAACGAACTGACGATTTTTTTTACACTCCCTACACACACATGTCATAATATCATCCGCAATCCTGCGGGCTGCCGCTGAGTGTATCAGCCGCAGGATCGAATTTGATCGCAGCAGGAATATACAAACATATACTTGGATGTATGAACACATGACGTATTTTCACGTATTCCTTTATATATATATATATATATATATATATATATATTCTATATTGAAAATATATGATAATATATAGATACAAATTTACATCAAGTTTAAAAGTACCAAGAAACACAAAGATTTAATTTCATATATGTGGAAATTCTGAAATATATTTTCATGGAATTGAATTGGCTTAGAACTCAAAAATGTTGCAGGAAAATATATGCATTTATTCGAACTATAATGCTTTTTTTTAATATAATATTGAAAAATTATGTATTTTTTTTTAAATATAATGTCTTAGGATATAGAACATCAGAATCTCTAGTACTTACTAAATTTGAAAATCATAACTATTATGTGGAGTTCTATAATCAGTTCATATAAAAGTTAATAGTTTGTACTACTGAAGTTTTGTGCTACTGAAAAACTGTATAAACGATTTACTAAAGTAGTAATCTGATGTATAGGTGTTATTTGTGTAGAAAATTACAATCTTTACAAATGTTTCCAACGACAGATAAATCGATATTGTCGTACAGAAGATTTGAAACAGAAAATAGATATAAATTAATAAAAAAGAGATAAAACATTCAATTTAGTTACTAGAACAATTTTTATTAAATATATTGAACATTCAGTATCAGATAAAAGTATTCATACGCCTTAAATTGTGAATGTTTGTATTTTACAAATAGTTAACGAATTTTTCAACGATATTAGTGATAAATAATATCTTGAATTAAAAAATAGTCATTTTTCCAATTATGTATTTATACAGATATATTTATAATATAATTTATTATCATAACACTCACTGTGAATATACTATGACTTGATAAAGCACTTTTTAAGTATAACTTATAATATTTATTGTTAAAAATAAATAGATGATATTTTAACCTTTTGCATCTCAAGCAATTAGCCTATATTTTGGCAGTCAACTCCACGTTATTTAGGATTCAATAAGAGTATAATAAACATAGAAAAATATAAACACTTCATGGAATTAATGGACGAATACTTATCAAAGCTTTTATCTGTAAATGATAAAAAGAGAGGCAGTGATACTGGCCGTAGGAGTAGAACGCCTTTAACTGCCTAGACAGTACAGCTGGTCTTGTGAGTAAAAAGGGTTTTTAATATGCATTTATTTATAAAATGTATTTATAATGTATATATAATGCAATATGTCTCTATTTATAAAAATTACACATATTATTCTTAATTATTTCCATAATCAATATTATTAAGATTTGGAGAGATATGAGATATTAAAATTAGATAAATATATTAATATTTGATTTTATATTTTCCGGAATGTTAAATGTGAAAAAACTATAACAATGTACTGTCACGATTTATAAAATGTTATAAAGTTTTATACACAGAAAAACTGAATTAAAAGATCACACAAATAAAGAGAGAAGGGTAGATAGAGTAAATGAAATGTCTTATAGAAATTAAATATACAAATTTATAATACATTTGTTATCATACATTATTGATATTGTAACACTTTCACAATCTAATATCTTGTGAATCATTAAACAAGTCAATTTGAATGAATTTTAATTAATTTATCTAAAACTATATATTGAATCGTAGTAAAATTTTGCTAAGATTTTATTTTGTGCGAGATAAACATGTTTTTCTGAAATTTGTTAGTATTTTATAACATAATTTGCTATAATGTTGAAAAATGTAATATTTTTCTATTAGATCACGCATGGATTTACTAAAAATTCGAATTGAAATTTATCTTAAATTTACCTTTAACAGTGTAATAAACGGAATTGAATTTTTAATATTTAGTCTTAGAATAAAAAATAATCTTACATTTTTTATCAATTTACTGTCATTTTCAAAATCTATAAATTCTATTGAGATATTGTAATTAAAGAAATATTTTATTGAAACACTGCGTATTCCCTTGTTCAAGAAAATTATGGTCTTTAGTAAAGGCAGTTTGAAAATAAAATCGATCTTATTTCGTTATACAAAAGAAAGAAAACCTACAATCAAGCAAATCAAAATTTACTTTAGTTATACTTTTTAGTATTTTATTAAAAAATAACTGATCTTTGTAATATTCATTTCCTAATATATTTTTTAAATTATTAATAATCACAAAAAGTATTATCAAAAACTTTCTTAGTTCATACATAATAAATTTTCGAAACTAAATTTATCGAAAGCTCTGAATGATTAATATTCTATATTCTAATCCTTCGTGGTATTAGACCTCTAAGTTAGTCTTTTTAATATTTAATGAAGTGATTAAATCGTTTTGATAAACGAACCATATTTATGAATAATATTTTATTATTTTCACACATTTTTAATACAATTTATTAATACAAATTTTTAATCATTATAAAATTAAATTAAAATAAAGAAATTATCTTCAATATTTTTCATATCAATAGATATTTTTACAATGCGTTGTTTATTAATAATTCATTGTATTTTTTATAATGTTGTTTCAGATAATTTATTGAATTTTTAGATATTCACTGGAAATAATTTTTTTTAAAATATATATATATATATATATACACACATATATATTATTTTTAAAAAACATATGTATGCATATATATATATATATATATATATATATATACATATATATGTATATATGTATATCTCTCTCTCTCTCTCTCTCTCTCTCTCTCTATATATATATATATATATATATATATATAATAACAAATGTCTTTAAGACAAACTAATCTTTTGAATACTGATTGTAAATACATTATTAATTCTAATATTTAAATAAAATAAAAATATTATTATACATTTATTTTTAGTTAAATTAGTTTATTTTATGTATTAAATAAAATTTTAATGAAATTTTCTTTCAAATAGGTTTCTAATCTATAAAAATTTTGGACACCTACCGATGCAGATAAATAGGTTATGAATGTTATTTGTACTTAAAAGAAATATGCTTATTTAATTTATGTTTACAAAATTGGACCGAGATTACTAATTGCAATATATAATTTATTTTCGAAGTATGAGTTACGGTGAAAATATTATATACTGCTTTTTTAAATATGTACTACTCATTTTATAAAAAAGTAAAAAACAAGTATTCAAAAAAATATAACCAATTTTTAAGTGAGAGAAACACGTATAGTGAAGAATTTTATGCTTTTAAAATTATTACTTAAGAATATAATTACCTTACTGATAGTCCGATCTAAAAAATATTGTCCATATAAAAATATTATTTTATAATTTGACCTAAATTATTTCCAACATTTCTATATGCATATATATATATATATATACATATATATATATATATACATATATATATATATATATATATATATATATATATACATACATATATATATATATATATATATATATACATATATTTATATATATACGTTTTATGAAATAAAATAGTTGTCGTCATACTAATATATAAATGTTTGAAGTTATTAATGGTTGGCATAAAAGAGAAACATGAATGGTTTGTCTGAGGTTTGTTTCTACGTGAGCACCCTATAAACTATTCGAGCGTTCTGTGTGGTCTCTGTACGTCTATACATCCTTATATCTGTATGTGTACACGTAGAAAGCACTCGGCTGTGAGTTTCTGATAAGCCGATTGGACTTCCCCGCGTTTGCCTAAAGCTTCGCTTCCTAGAGCCATCGTACAAGAACGAAGAGAGAGATTTCGTTCCCCTGTCGTCTCATCGAAATGAAAGCAAGCAAAGCGGACCGAGTTACTGAACACGCGACACATTTCCTCTCCCAATACGTATATATATGTATATACGAATGTGTGTGTGTGAAAAAGATTACTCGATCGGCGGTAGATGGATACAGCGTACAAGCCGAAACAACAACAAAGAGCTTTCTCTGAATTTACCGCGCGCTTGTAGTACGTACGTATTATGATAATAATAGTAAGAACGGTCGTTATGGCGTAGGCGCTGTGTAACCGTTAACGACGTTCGCAGTACTTGATTCTGTGTCATCTTTTACAGAAAAAAATACGTGGGTATTTTATTTAAACCTCACAGAAATAATATTTTCATTAAAAAGATTTTCCACGAAAATGCAGATTCGAATATATTTATTATTATAAATTTCTTGAATATATGAATATTTTTATAATTGAATCAAGGATTTTCATTGAAAATGTTTAATAATCAAAATAATATAATGTCAAAAATGGTTACTTATTTACTTGGAATATAACATACCTTCGATATTTTATAAACTTTTAAATAGAGAACCAATTTTTTAGTTGTGCCATATAGCTGAAAAGAATAATACAGTGAATATTATTATTCCTGACTAAAATAGGAGAAATATATTCAATTATATTCGATTATTTATCTTGTGTATTGAATTTTATAAAATCAAGTACTTTCAGTATGAATTCATATTTTTAGACGGTTGTATTTTTTTTAGAAAAAAAAGTTGATAATATTAATTTTAAATTAAACTAACATTTTGATGATATTGAAAATATTTACAAAGATACAATAAATTTCTTAAGCATGTTTGAATTTTATCGCTAATGTAGGGAATATCTATAATTTTAATGAATGTTTTTTAAGCCTTGGCGATAGAAAATAAGAAAACAATAAATTTTAAATTATTGTTAACAGCACATACATTTTTATGTTTGAATTATTGAAGAAAATGTAAAAAGAAAGATATTATTTAGTTGGTATAAGACTTTTATTCAAACATGAATTTGGTTACAAATGTAGTTAAACTTTTTTTGGTTAAAATAATATTAAATATATTTAATAAATAAATTATAATATTAAATATATTTAATCAATATTATTTATATTAGCACTTTAAGAATTATAGCATCTTTATAGAAATGCGCATTAAACAAACTTCATAAAACAATCTGGTAATGAAACGGTTTTATACTTTTGATATTTATAAATTTTACTATATGTTTGCATAGGATAATTCAATTTTGGTATTAAAGGTAACTTTTATTTATAATAAAAACAGAAATATTTTTTTTAAAATATACGTCATAACACATAAAGAATGCCTATTTCATAACTATTATCAATAAAACTTGGGGTATGTTAAAATAGGTATTATTATATCATAGTTATCGAAGAGCCCTAAAACTTCAAATAATCAATCAATCATATTGTTTCATTTTCGTAGACTTGAGCAAACAATTACATAATAGTAGAAACATTCTGGAAACTTTATTATAGACTAACATGTTCGCACATTCACACATACATACCTACATACACACCCACACACACATATATATATATATATATATATATATATATATATATATATATATATATATGTATATATATGTATGTATAGTGTTCATATATTTTCGTACATATTTGCATACTACATATGACGTATAATGTAAATCTAATAATAATTATTAAACGTAAAACAAACAAAATTAAATATTTATTTTCCAGGGTGGTTTGAAAAGTTCGCGACCTAACCTATAAGTGGCGGTAATATCTTAAATATTTGTGGCGCATTATAAAGTGATATTTATCTTATACATAACCTCCAAGTCTATAATTATTGTGTCAAGCAGTTTGTTGCAAACATGATTTTAAATAAAGAACTTTTTGTAGTGTCGTTGAAATGGATAAAGTTCAACATCGTGTGATGATAAAGTATTCGTCAAAAATGGCTTAACGACTTCAGAAATCGTTATTGTGGTAGAAAATTGTTACTGGGTGATAGTGCACCTTTGTACACAAACCTCAAGAAGTGGGAAGCTAAATTTAAGTGTGGCGTGCAAGCTTAGAAGATAACCCGCGTAGTGGACCTCCGAAAACTGCAACGATAGAAGAAAGCATCCACAAAGTGCACGATATTGTCTTACAAGACCAGCGATTGAAGGTGTCCAAAATTGTTAAGATTGTGGGTGTCTCAGATGAACGCGTGTTCACACAAGATATCACATCTGAACTGGAGAGTTAGGTATGAAAAACCTACAGACAAGATTGGTTCCGCGTTTTCCGACAATTAAACATAAACGCACTTGAGTGTTTCAAGACTGTTTGGATCGATGTAAAAGAGATACAACTGACTTTATCCGGCGATTTGTGATTACAAATGGGACTGATTCGCCATTAAACTCCAGAGTCAAAACAACAATCGAAGCAATAGAAGCATGGTGATTCTCCGTCACCAAAAAAAAAACACAAAATAAATTTTATCCTCTGGAAAAGTATGGCTTCATTTTTTTGTGATTCTGAAGAAATTCTGTTAATTGACTACCTTTCAAAGTGTCAAACGATAACGGGAGAGTATTATATTAAAATTTTGAATCGACTCGATCAAACAATTCGTGAGAAAAGACAAGGCTTATTAAAAAAAATCAATTTTCATCAAGAACGAGTGATGTATCCATGGAAAAACTCGTTGAATTTGTATGACAAATTATGACGTGCTACCATAATATAGCTAGCTTATTTTCAAGATTTGGTCCTCTCAGATTTCCATCTATTTCCAAAATTTAAAAAAATCTTTGTAGTAGGCGATTTTCGTTAGATGAAGAACTGATTTCAACAATGAATCACTATTTTGGGAATCTTCAAAAAAAGGATTTATACGACGGTATAAAAGCACTGGAGAATCTCTGAATGAAGTGTATTGAAGTTCAGGAGGACTACATTGAAAAATAAAAGTAATTTAACAACACAAGTATTATTTTTTCATAGTTAGGCTGCGAACTTTTCAAATTACCCTCGTGTTAGATGATTATATATATATATATATATATATATATATATATATATATATATATATAATTTTTTAAATTAATTTACAAACGAAATTCACAGTGATGTTGTATATAAAGAAAATATTTGTGTATCGTTACGTCTCCTCTATAATAAAACCGCGACGCCGTATAACTGAAACCTTCGGCAAACTCACTAACTCCACAGTATTTGATACCGAATGCACAACCGTCTATTTCCATCGTTATATTACGATTTATACGTCGGTGCCACAAGTCGGAATCGAACTTTAACCACTTGAACATATATTTACGCTAGAGCAGTTGTATTCTATGCGAGTCGATCGTTCCATCGACGCGTACGAAAACCGCCGCCGATGCCTCCCCTTATACAGTAGACCCCCATTCCATACGCTTGTTCTTCCACTTACGTCGTTTAACGAACCGATCGTATATCGGAATGTAATATTTAGTAATTTGCACGATCGGTACGAACTTTATAACTTGCAGATATTAAATCTTCAATTGTAGATAAACTTTGCTAATAATGACAATATTACCGTCATTATTGTTTATTACAGATACTGTTCAATATTGTTTTATAATAAGAAATCGTTCTAGCGTTTATTCAACAATTCTAGAAATTCTACACTTGATTATAGATAGAAAAAATCTAATATACAAATAATAAATTATACGTTGTATCGATAAAATTCAGTTATTCATCGTAAATGTTCTTCTACATTATTTATCATTAAGCTTATTCATTTTTCTTATATAAAATAATATTTCCAGAAATAAAGTGTATTGAAAAGTTTTCAATCCGAAATACCACAAAATTATTTATCGAAATTTTAAACTATTTATCATTTTATTTAATTTCATTGAATGAGATGGCTTCATTTTATGATGCTAAGTAGAGTAAAGGTAAAAAATAGATTTTCTGTGTCTATGGTATGAAGATGATCGCATAATCATCGAAATAAATATCACATAACCCGAGTAAAAAACTATGCTGCTCTCAGAAGTGTACAGTAATTGTTGCTAATCTTTAAGAACGAAGGTCTTGAATAATACTTCATTAGTTTTAATTATGGGTATTAAAAATTTTTATTCATTTAAAGATAGAAGATCTCTGAATTGAATAGTTAACGTGACTTCATAGCAGTTTAGACTGATGTATCCGAAATAATCTCCAAATTCTTAAATATTTTAATAAAAAAATTTGAGGCAATTAAAATGATTTATTTCTGAAAGAGAATTAGTTATAGTATAAAAATATGATTGTAATAGATGGAAGTCAGTAATGAAAGAATTTACTCCCAATAAACCAGTATGCATATATTATTAATATACTAGTTATAATAAAAATAACAAATATTAGGTTGGTAGAAAAATAATTGCGGTTTATGACCTTTCAATTCATATACATTTACATCTTTTTTGATTTTTACAGCTATTTTAAGTAGTCTACAACTGTTGTATGACTACAGCCTAAATTTTGTGCAAGTTCTAGAATTGTTGTGCGTGGCTCTGATTCAACTAACACCTTCAGTTTGTCCTTATAAACTGAAGAAGAACTCCCGCTACCTTCTTCAAGACTCTCGTCCCCAGTATGAAATTTTTGGAACTACCATTGCACCATATGTTCCTTTACAGTATCAAAAGCATCGTTTAGTTAACGAGCAGTTTCAGTTGATTTACCACCCATTCTGAACTCATACAAAAAATGCTGTTATTTGCTTCTTCTCCATCTTTAATTCAATACCACAATTTGAAGCAAAATTAATAACAAAATCAAAGACGATGTTATCAAACTACCGACTGAAAAATACACTTTAAAATGATATGAACATGAACACGATGAAATGACCCTTTCACTGAAAAAATAAAGTTAAAATTCAAAAAATAAAAACCGCAATTATTTTCCTACTAAACAACACTACTACACACTTTTATATTGTTCAAGTAGTTATAAAAATATTCATTGTTTATTATAAATGTGTTTAAGAAAACCATTACCTCATAATTTGTTATTTCATTCCATGTGATCTAATTGTAACCAATTTTAATTGATATAACAATTTATTTAATGAAAAAGTCATTTATTACAGATAAAATAGTTTAATTTGTAAAATATAAAATTTTATTTATTTTATAAGAAATATAAATTTATACTTAAGTATGATTTATAAGTGCTGCGATTTGTTTTAAAAATATGATTTCTAATTAATTGATAGTATGTTTTGAAAAATGGATAAGTTGTCTATGACAACAGGTAGCATACTAAATGGATATTTTACTAATCAATGTTAATTTTATATAAAATGTTACCTGATCGATTAAAATTACAAAACACAGTTGCTCTATGTGTTAGTTTATTTATTTATACTGAAGAAATATTCCAATTTTTCTATATGAAGAAATTTCATATTTTTCCAAATGTTCTATTTTTTAAGTAAACTAGATATTTGTTTAAATTTCTCTTAATTGTAATTTTTCGACATTTTATGAAATTTGATAGACTTTATACAAGAATACGAAGTACGAAATAATATTGAATATTTCTATACACAAAATTGAATGAAATGTTACATTTTTTGTAATGAATTTTTTTCTAAAATAGAGTGTTTTTAAAAAGAATTTTTGCAATTTTACTTATTGTAGAGTAAATTTTCTATTGATTGTATATTACTCATAACAAATTCTATTTATTTGAAATTCTTAGAGTAGGTAGAAACAATAAGTGTACAATTAGAATTCATAGCAGTTAATAATATAATTATGTATCGTTTTCATATAGATGAATAAAACGTTATTGAAAATATATAATATACAACCTTTTAAACTATTAAAGTTATATTAATAAACAAAGCAATCATTTTTTTAAAAAAGTGTTTGATTATAATACTCGTTTTAAATAGGTTACGAAGTATGTCGTATATTTTTTGAGATAAATCCTTAAAAATATACTATCTTAGTATTTTTTTGTAAATAGAATAACAACACACGATATAATAATAACACTAAAACGATGTGCTTTTCAGAAAATATTAAAGACTATTATTAGAAAATATTATACTTCATCAGACTTGACTACATTTTCAAATTAATTTTCATTATTGATTTTCATAAATATCAATTTTGGTTTCATATACTATATTTTCGTTAATATAAGAGAAAAAATATAAATCAATACTTCATACACGTTTTTCACGCTTGTATCTATGGATATATCTATACATCTGTATATTAAAGTTATTTTAAATTTTTAAAATATTTATAAGCAGAAATAGACACAATATGAAATCACTCAAATATTATCAAAAATAATGAATTTTAATTCATCTAGTCAAACATTAAACAAATAACTGTAACACAATGATATATAATTTTCATTAAAAGGTTGTACGTTTCATTTCAAACTATACATTGGCAATGAAATATTTCTAGAAATTATTTAACTTATCATCATAAACTGTCAAGTTTTAAATGAAGATTATATTAATATAAACAACAAAAAACAAATTTCAGATATTTATTCTGTGAAGTAATGTTCTTTTCTGAGCAATATTATTAATAGTTTATAATATATAAATTTACTCAAATATTTAAATTTTTGATTTCCATCATATTTTTTTTATTTTTTTGTATCACATACACTGATTATATTATATTGGAAACTAAAATAAAATTTGTGTTATTTTTTTGATTTTACATCTTTTTAATTTCATATAAACTCTAATTTATTATATAAAACCGAATAAAGATTAAAGTGAGACAATCACTATTAGTGTCTATCAAAAAATATGTAAATATATTAACGAGTAAATTACTTATACAAGACATATTTCATCATATGAAGATACTTAAAAGCTGCAATATAATTTATTGCTTTAGCGAAGAACATTACAAAATCAATATTTAAATCTATATATACTTAAAACTAAGTTCTTAAAAAATTAGTACCTAGTAGTTAGTAAACTAAGTTGGAGATCAATATCTCAGTTAAATATCGAACAGTGTAAACTTTTCTAATAAAAAAAATTAATTACATTTTAACGATTTTATATTTTAATAGCGTTACTCATTGACTGAAAGATTTAAATATAATTTTAATAATGTTAGTTACTCTTGAAATATCTAACATTTCTGTTTTCCTAATTCGTCTAAAAAATAAAAAATTAATTAATATTTTTATAATAATTATAATAAATGAAAATGGAATGATGATATATAATATGTGACGTAGTTCTTACTCGTTTGATCGAAATTATAGAAATTTCATAATAAGATATTTACAGGCTTCTAGAAAATTATTGAAATAGGGTAGATGCGGCGACAGATATGAAGCCGGATAATTTGAACGTATTACGTTACTTCCACGCAATAAAATCTCATGAGAAAATCGTACAGATAAGATGCAAATATAAAATATTATGTGAATAAGAAGACGTAGCAAGTAAGTGATCGAATAAAGTATATAGAGATACGTTGGTTGAGTAAATGGGAATATTTTATTTATTGTTATTTGATATTATACTTACTATATTATTCTTCAGTATGTTTTAGTGGATAAATCCTTATAAATGTCTATGATATAAAGGTAAAGAACAAAGAAAATTTTATTTTTTAAAAAAATATATAGTTCGAATTTTTAAATGGAATTAAATAACTAATTTAAAGAAAAAATAATCGTTTTTTCTTTTTTGTAGTATTGTGAAAATTGAATATTTTATATTTTAACTAAAAATATAGATATTTAAAAGTTTTCTATAAGAAAATTTAATACAAATCTGTCATGTGTCTAAGTATGTCATAATATTTTTTTTTAAATCGAAAATTGCAAAAAATAAGTTGTTTTAATAAGAATTACTATATAAACTTAAGATAACACAACTGAAATTTGCAATATTTACTTTTTAATTGCAAAATAAAAATATAAAATTTCTTTTATGAAAAAATCAATCCATATTTTCCCTCATTTTTTATCGATTAATGTTATCTATTCATAAAAGATAAAATTATTTCAAGGTATATTAATTACTTTTCTTTATAAAATACACAAAATTTATATATAATTTATTTGTATATTAAGTATATACTTGTATTCTATTGTGATGATTACTATAATTTCTTCATTGTTGAATTGATCAATTTTCGATCCTTAATGGAAACATTTAATTATTTTTTTAAAGTTGTAAACATACCAATCAATAATAATTATTTTATACAATGTTCACTGACATGACTTTGTTGAATCATATTGTGCTTATTTTCTTTTAAAATTAATTAATTTGTAGTCACAGAGTATGAAATTAGATAAAGAAAATAAAAAAACTCAAAGTATTCTACAAAATAAATAAACGACAATAAAAGTTCATTAATCATTCTTACTGACTACAATTCCGATCAATCATTTTCTACTTACATGTTCTGAACAATATTATTGAAATGTTACAAAAAAATCGTTCCAGGCACAGTATAGACAGGCTTTTGATTAATATATATATATATATATATATATATATATATATATATATATATATATATATATAAAATATGTAAGCACGCTTTAGCCATCGTCTCATATCCAAATTAACTCATTGAAATGCGTGCATCCGATAAGTCACGCGCGTATCATCCGTTTTGACGCATCGCTGACGCACCGATAACACTGGCACACTCTGGTGTCGAGCTTTGACAACTGAATTGCACGCTGTTACCACTGCAGCAGCACTGACCTACTAATCGACATTATATTTATATATTAAATTATTTCATAATTTTGTATTTTCAGATATTTAATAATACTAATTACATACATACATTTTTACATACTGATTACATATATACATTTTTTATATCATACATTAATTTGAAAGAAATATTATTATTCTTTACTTGAAAATAATGTTGTAGTAATCAAACTACTTTAATATTTTAAATTCAGTTATCTAAAACATATAGTTACCTTTCATATTTTTCTATTCATTGTTTGTCTGCTTTTTACTTGTTTTAAAATATGTATTTTTTTTATGAAAGTACATGAACACCTTTTCATATCCACGTTTCTATAAAAATTATATATTCGTTTTCAAGTTTTTATGAGTGAAATTTATTATTTCATTTATTAAAAAATGAAGTAGTTTTATTGGATTATTTTTTACTTCATGGATTTTGAGATATTTAATTTTGGTCATTTATGCATTTTATTACATATGATAATTATTTTATTCTAAGAACATCTAGCATTTTTTTATTTGGTTGAATCACAAAATTTTTTGCTACCTTTTTTTATATATCATATCTTTAAAATATTCAGAAGTTAAGGAAACTAAACATGTACTATTTCGATAATATTTTCAGTGACTACTTGTTTCATTAACATTTTGTTATCCGACAGATGATCAATTTAATACACAAAGAAAGTCAGCCCAAATGTAGAGATATATTTACATGCTATAGAAAATATAGGCTTGTATTTGAAACTCAATATTTTTTAAAATAAATTTTCAATATTAATATAATATTGAATCATTAATTTAATATTATTGTGTACTACGTAACTTTTAATTGGCATATAATCGTTAACTGTGAAAGTTCACTAATAGGCTTTGATTCGTTATTTGTTGAGGAGTTTATTTTTTCAATGAACTTAAATTCATTTAATATAAATATACTTCTCTTTCATTTAAACTGGAATACGTTATAAATTTTCAAAGAGAAAAAGGAATATTATTCACAGAGAAATATTTCATTCATATGTATTGACTTAAAAATTGCAAGATGTTTAAATATGTATGTTAATAATTCTAAATACACAATTTGTTCTTTTCAGCATCAAAATAAATAACGAGATATTTCTATGCTTTTGTAGTTTGAAGATAAAATGCATAAAACAACAATAAAAAATTATCAATAATGATTTATGAAACATTTTTCTGTGATTTGTGGAGTTAAAAAGAATTCGTTTGCAAAACACATAAAACACTTGACAATATTTAGATGTATTGAAATTTTGAAGTAAATGAAGGTATAAAAAGCTGATGCCCGGTCACCAATATTACTGTTAAGCTTATTTTTGTAGAAATTCAAACGTTTTTCAATAATTTATATTTTGAAATCATCATTTAATTTATTATAGATTTTAATCATTTATTATATGAAGAAAAAATAAAGTTAATGTTTCATCCGGTTCAAAAATATGTTTGTCTTTTGGTAATTTTAAAAATATTATCAAAAAATTATTTTATTTTTTAAAAAAGAATGTTAAAAATTAAATGTTATTCTGTAGTCCATTTCAGAAGAAGGTATGAATTAATGTAGTTCTTATTTTTAATTTTATAATTATGGATTCATAAAATTATTAACGTTTATCTATTAAAAATACTTATTCGTATTTTTATAACTTAATAAAACTGTAAAGACATATTTAATGTTTTTATTGGGTGGAGGGAAAAGCTGAATAAAAAATATGTATAAAATAAAAAAAAATACCAAATGCACTTTCGATACGTTGGATTTTTTTGATTGCAGACAACTAAATGTTGAAAAAAATCTTTATTAAATAATTTCAGATCTTATTTTATTTTTGATGTATTGAAACAATTTTCTTCGTTTTTATTTTAAAATGGAAAATGATTTTATTACAAGACAATGCTTTCAGATGCCAAAAAAATGGTCTGTAAAATGTAAAGTTAAATTAATATAGCGCAATATTTAAAATTGTATTTATTGTTAATTTTTCAATAAAATGTGAATCGGATCTATATTATAAAAATATTAATAGCAAATAAATATTTAGTTCTATTGGAATTTATAGAAGGGGATTGGTAACTGTTATAAATGGACAAATTTACATCTAGGGGTTCGTACGAAAATTTAGAGCAATAACCGAATGCTTGCTTATTGTTCTCAACCGTGTTTATATATATATATATACACATATAGTCTAACTCTATTATACAGAGAATACAACGACTTTACGTCTATAACGAGCAAATATTTACTTGGGTTTTGATTCATGCATCGTTTCATACAAACATCATCTTTATAATGAACGGATTTCACGGATATACCGAACAAATTGTGTTTTCTTTAAAAACTTTATTAATTGCAAAATTGATATCATTTCGTGTTTTTAGAATAGATGAATTATTTTATCGAGAATTCTTAAATACGTTTGTCTAAAGTAAAACGATGAATACATTTGCATTCTTAGTGTATATTAAGTTTCTTAGTATATAGTAGTTATTAATATATATTTCATTTAAATTTTATATTTATTTACTTAATACACATTTTAATGTTTAAAATAGTTTATAATCATATTATTGGGCATCGTATAGAAAAAAATGTCTAGGAAGAATATAGTTGTCAGTGATACAATGAAAAAATATAGTCAGGTTTCCAATGGTCGTTTTATTCGATTGCGACTACCTGTATAAATACACACACACACACACACATATATATATATATATATGTATATAGATTAGATTTAGATAAGATTATGTTTGAGGGAGGAGGAAGCTATCTTGCCTCCCGGCACTTAGACTCGAGGTCTATTATGCCTTCCCTCGACTTGATCAAAACTACTCGGGAAGTCTCGCTTCCTTCCAGAAGCCTATCAGTCTGCCCGGGTTTATAGGTCCTAGTTCGGCCGCGGTGAGGAGAAACTCCCCATACCATCGTCGCCTTAAATTGACCCATGCCGAACATTCCGCGAGGAGGTGAATGGGGGTCTCGTTGGCCCCCTCACACCATCTACACTTCCCGTCTGTCCTTCGGCCTTGTATATGTTCGTGGTAGCTTAGTCTCCCGTGTCCTGTGACAATTCGCGTCAGGAGTATATATATATATATATATATATATATATATGCATATACATGAATATATACATATATATATATATATATATATATATATATATATATATATATATATAAATATATATATATATATATATATATGCATATATATATATGCATATATATATACATATATATATATATGCATATATATATACACACATATATATATATATATATATATGCGTATGTGTGTATTTAAATGTTTTTATATATTGAAACAATAATAGCACACACATCTGTTGAAGACAGTAATTTTAATGGTATTAGCTTCTATCAAGAACATAACTTTAAATTACCACAAACGTCTCATTTCAATTAAGTTCTGAAGGATAAATTTAATTAAGAAGGA
The DNA here is from genome assembly GCA_034766995.1 of Acanthacorydalis orientalis. Lineage (NCBI taxonomy): Eukaryota > Metazoa > Arthropoda > Insecta > Megaloptera > Corydalidae > Acanthacorydalis > Acanthacorydalis orientalis. Next base: position 17,688,042 of record CM068318.1, on the reverse strand, counting down.
AGTAACTATAATAGAGAATACGTATATATGAATTATATATTTGATGATGAAAATATTTTCGAATTTTAAATGTATACACTTATTTAATCTTTTCTATTAGATATTCTTAAAAATTATTAATTTATATAAATATATATAAATTATTAACATACATTAAAAATGACCTTAGTTGTCAAACCGCAGTTAACCTTTATATGTAGAATAATAAAATTATGTAATATATAATAAAGAGTTTAATATGAATTTTTGATTAAACATTGGATTACATAATCTATAGATGGGGGTAAATAATTTTTTTCTTCATTATTAAGAAAGATTTAATAAAAATTAGTTAAAAAATGCATTTAACTATTTTTAAAATCTCGTTTATTTAATCTATTTAAAAGAAATAGAATTTCTTTAAAAGAAAAAAACCCTTAAATCCGAAAAAAGGAATTAGACTGAATAAAGCTCCTGAAACGAAATCTTGTATGCAAACGCACAACTCGAAACCTTCTCTACTCTACAAAGAACTGTGGGGTATTTCGGTAAAGTGCACCCCCTTACACACCATCAACGTCATCTCTCTGTCTACATCGTCCTTGGCAATCCATAAATCCGTACAGACGCACGTATTTAATCTGCGCTCGCCGTATACGCGAGCGTTTTTTTCCCCCTCTTGCTCGACACCGCACCTGTCGTTTCTCGTGTCGGTTATTTTTATGAATATGACGAATTATTTTTGTCGACTTGTCGACGTTTTATACTTTTTTCTACTCACTGTTTTGCTGGCGGACTTAATGAGTGATGGATGTGCCGTTTTATTATCCAAACACACATTAGCTGCACGTTTTTTTTCCGTTTCGCTTCCATACAGAAATTACACGACGACTTCATGTATGTAGGTGCAGAGAAATGATCAAATAACTAGAAAAAATAACATTCGCTGAGAAAATAGTGTAGAAACACGCAGGTTGTGGGTTTATAAAAAGAATCAAAATGAGAAATAGTTTTCAATATATGTATGTATGTATATATATATATATATATTTCATGAATGAAAAACATAATTTCAAATTACATTTTAATTTAGTATATATGAAATATATATATATATATATATACACAGTTACATTAAATCTAATATACTAAACCTTGACGATGAAAATAAAAAATATAAATATTTTCAAAATTAAATAATGTCTTCACTATTGACGTATTTTTCAAGAATGTGGTTCGTGATATTTGAAAATAAGATACAGTTTCAAAACCATTTATTTTACAAGTGATTCATACAAGTTTTCAAAATAAAATATAAAAGATTTAAAGAATATTTTTTCCACTGAGTTAGGTTTAAAAATAATTGTTAACTAAAAACTGAATTATTTTAGATACTTGAAGTATAATTATAATTCTGTTTTTTATCTGTAATCTCGTTTATACATTCCTCTGATAGTCTTTACTCTTTTGGATCATTTGGGGGATGTTTTCTGTACTAGTTTTGGTACGTTCATCATTAGGTAGATTTTAGATGGAAGATAGTAAAGCAAGCTAAAATTTACCTGAAGATGTCGTAGATATTAAAACTGGCATGGGAAAACTGTAAATCAGAAATCTGTTGTCAATAATTTTTAAAAAAATATTTTAGAAAAAATTTTAATACATTCATTAAATAAAGTTTTGTATCATTAATCTTTATTAAGGGGCTATAATAAGTATTTGATTCGGACACAATTTTAAATATATTATAATTTTTACTAGAAATTATAGCAAAATTTTATTTTCCTCTCTTAATTTTCACATGACGCAAAAATAATGAATTCTTTGCCTTAAAACCATATTTACTCATTCTGTTTTATAATCTAAGGATAGTTTATGTAGAATTCAAATATCTATAAAATTTGTGATCCATTTTTAATATTCTTTATATAAATTTGTGGTTTAAATAAGTGCTCATTTTGTCACAGTGTCAAAAGTAATATCGAGATTACTTGAAGAAAAACTCATTGAAATAATGTCTTTTTTTTAAGAAAATCTAAAAAAAAATAGAAAAATAATCGCGTCATTATATTTAATAAATAAAGCGGGTAATTTCTTGTTCTTTTCAATGTTTTAGTTTCAAAAGAGATGATTGTGAATAAGATTGATTGAGGACACTAGTATAAAATATCATATCATTTATAAATATATATATATATATATCAAAAATCAAATAAAATATCGGAACTTAAATAACCAATTTATGGGTAGGAACTTTTCGAACGGTAAAAGAAAATATTAAAGAAAAGACCAGAGTTTGCCAATACAATGAAAGGAGCTATTTGTTGGACATTTATTTATTATTAAAATTTATTAAAAATATGATAAAATATAATAGAATCAATTCTTGTTACGATTTTATGTTCTTAGATTAGTTCAAAAGTCATGAGTAACAGAAATAAAATGTTGATTAAAGGATCATTCTCTCTCTCTCTCTCTCTCTATATATATATATATATATATATATATATGTGTGTGTGTGTGTGTGTTTAAATTAAAATCGATTAGAACAAAATGAAACGTATTAAAAAAACAAACGAACTTTATATAATTATCTAAGATAAATTATATTTAATTATAGTTATTTTTAACTTTAACGATTATAGAGATACTGAGAAAATGACGAAAGAATCGTCTGTCTGTATTTTTTGATGGCAGTCAATCGGAATCTGTACAGTAGTAATAAAAACTATTTATTCATCGCCGTCAGTATAAAACAGTCGTTTATATGGAGCGACACATTGAACTATAGTCCACATTCGGTCCGCAGACGTGCCATACGTCGCAAGAGTGTTTTGTCCACCCGACCCGATGCGTCGATCCGCAAAAATGCGAGACCATATGCTCCCGATATTTCATCTTCTCGGACTGTCGTGACGACGACGTCGTCACATTCCACTCGACGGGACGTCGGATTCGCTCACACACTCGCGCCAGATCCAAAACTGTACGCAACAACATCACAACACATATGTTGTGTGCTAGAATGATGCGCGTATTTGACGATCCGATCGTTTGTTTGTTTGTTCCAAGGAAAGTACGTTCGGGTTTAACGCAGTTGCGATTTCTAGCTGAGATCAAAATTGATAGACCATGACGACATCGGTTATGAGTAGACTGTTCAGCAGACAGTATATTAAAAAAGATACAATGTATTGAACTGGCTATTTAATAAATCTAGTTTATTCATAGTTTTTATATCAGTAATAATTATACAATAAATAAAACATTAAAATTTAATAGTGTTCACAAACTAGTTAACATGTTGCATCTATAATTGTGATAATAAAACTTTTTTTCAGTCTTCACACGCCATAATATTTTTTGTTCCTATGTGATCTGAAGGTGATGACATCACCATCAAAATGAAGTCAAGTTACTTAAAATGAAATTTTATTCTAGATATTTTATAAATAAAATTTGAGAATTACTGATTTGTAAAAATGAATTTAGCCAAAATATTAAAACTATAAATGTGTATAAAGATCATTCCGATTATTTGTATATGTTTCAAATAGAAATAATAATGATTTTTTAACCACTCAATGGGCAAATAATGATTAATTTAAAAAAATATATTTAATTGCGAAAACGAAGAATAAAATCTAAATATTTATTTTTTGTATTAGGAAAGTATTATTTTATTAATTCATGTACATCAATTTCGTCTGCTTAATACCTTTTTTGTATTATTTATATTGTAATAATCTTGCAGTGGCATCATAAAACGATAAAGAAGATAAAAATAAGTTAATTTAGAAACGTATATTTTCTTAAATCAATCATAAAATAATATTTTCATTTAAAATAAATTCATTCTCTTAAAATTTTTAGTTTTGTAATCTAGTATATTATTTTAAATTTTTTTTTATTGAAATAAGTAATTGAATTAATTGTATGACTGTTTAACCTTTAGTGATTCTGTTTTTTATTTTGAGTAATTAAATTTATTATATTTGTGATCAAAAGGAAAGAAATATATATGTATATATTTATATTATATATATATTATATATATATATATATATATATATATATATATATATATATTTACTTGAAACTAATTAAAAAAAATGACGACATACCTGATAGAGCATTTAATCATTTAGTCAGTTTATTATTTTCTAATTATCACGTCTACTTGAATGTTTGTTCAAACTCAATTATGTAATGAATTGACAAGTTATGTAGTTTAATAATTATTAGAATTTATTATTAAATTTTAACCCTTATCGGTCGGATGTCGCCAAATAGAAAACAATAGTAGGAGGACTTCTAGTCATATGTCGCTACACAGGAAATATGTTGATCGAGTATGTCTGGTAACGCAAGATATTCTTTTTTAATTAATAAGAATTTTATTCGATGGATTTTTTGTTCTATTTTCTGATGTTTGGAAGTCAATACTATAAACACATACATTGTATATAAATTTTATGAAGAAAGAAAAGGCAATAAACTAATGCTTCATTTGCAGTTTGTTAAAAAATTGATAAAACAAATTGTTGGTGATTTTTACTCATCTACAACTGTTGAATGGGAACCTAAAACTTCCAATCATCAGCAATGATTGAATCGAAAATTTCATGAAATAAACCAACTATCCTATGAGAAGAAAAAAGGTTTTTGTGGTTTGCTCAAAGTGATCAATTCCCGGTGGAAGAAAACTAATTATATTTTTTTATCAAACTTGTGATGACCACTCAAAGTTACATATTGGAAAATATTTTTACGATATCATACGTTATCTGATTATAAAAATAACAAAAAAAATGCCAAATAACTAATTCTTAAGTATTTATGTAAAAATGACCTGTTTTTTATTTAAATTTATAATAATAGTAACAAATGTTAAAAAAACTCAGACCAGCAGAAATTTTCTATAAAAACAAACCAACCGATAAAGGTTAAATGTCTAATAATATTAAAATAAATATAATCTCACATAACCACATTCGCATAGTCATTTAACCACAGAGCAGTAAGACAAATTTATAAATTTGTGGTTTAAATAAGTGCTTATGTATTAATAAGTGTCAAAATTAATATCGGGAATTACTTGTAGAAAAACTCATTGAAATAATGTCTTTTTTAAGAAAATCTAAAAGAAAATACAAAAATAATCGCGTCATTATTTTTAATAAATAAAGCGGGTAATTTCTTATTCTTTTCAATGTTTTAGTTTCAAAAGAGATGATTGTGAAGAAGATTTATTGAGAACAGTAGTATAAAATATATCATTTTTCAGAAGATGCTAATTATTTAGAATAAAATAATAAAATTCATCGATAAATGATGAATCTATAACTGAATTAAGTGAATTGAATATAGCGAATGGACAAAATACTAATTGATCCAGAATTTAGTATTAAATATTATAAACGAAACGAATTGGGTTGATAGAAAAATGATTGCGGTTTATGACCTTCAAATTCATATACATTTTTTAATTTAAGTTGTTTTAAGTGATCCAGAAATGTTAGATGACTAAAGCTTAATTTTTGTGCAAGCTCTCGAATTGTGTGTGGGTCTAATTCAACTAACGCCTTCAGTCGGTCGTTATGAACTGAAGAAGGATGTCTGAGACCTTTTTCATCATAAAGGCTGTTGTCCCTAGCACGAAATCCTTGGAACTACTTTAAAACTGTACGTTCCTTAACAGTATCCACACCAAAAGCATTGTTTAGTTTACGAGAAGTTTCTGCTGCTTTACCACCCATTTTGAACTCGTATAAAAAATTTGCTCTTTTTTGCTTCTTTTCCATTTTTAGTTCAATAGACCAATTTGAAGCAAACTTAATAATGAAACCGAAATCGATATTACCAAAATACATACCACAAATACTCTTTAAAATGACCTTAACATGAATACGATGAAATGACACTTCCATTAAAAAAAGTTAAGGTTAGATTTCACAAAACAAAATGCAGAATTATTTTCCTACCTAATACAACAATATTTTTTATAAAATTTTGACCAAAAATACTGAAAAGAAAAATAATATTATAGGTGAAAAAAATTATATTAGTATTGTTGCTAAATCAGCAAAAACAACGATATGTTTCTTTAAATTTACATCTTTTGGAGGATATTAGAAAATTATGTCATGTTCACAAGATATCTTGATAAAAAGTGATTACTAACATTACTTACAATTGATACTTTGTATGTTGTTTTTTTATAAAAAATGTTCTTTCGTTACTATTCCTAAGAGACTACCTCATTTTGAAAATAGTATTCCAGTAATCTGTTTCTCAGATTACCTTCGAGTCGCATTACTGAGTTTCGTTTCTCTCCTTCGTTTACCGGTCATACTTCCCGTTGGGATTTAAACCACAACCTTCCACTTGGTTGTTCGGTTGAACAGGTCTACCACATATAGGTGAGAGTTGAGTTGAGATATAGGGAGTAGATTTGAGGCCGTCATTTGATGATGACCTTAATCTGAGTATGGATTACATAAACTGTATTATAAACAATATTAAATATTTGTTTCTTAGATTTATATAAAATGTAATTATCATATTATTCTAAATCATCAGTGTCACAAAAAAATCTTTTTATCAATGAAAAATATTATAATGTAAATTTCAGTTAAAAATTGAAAATTTTTTTGGGTCACTGAAGAGAATTTTAACACACATTTTTGTCTTAGAACGTTGGACTAAATGTTAAAAAATAACATTGATAAGATACTCGCATATTGTTTATTGAGTTTGACAGTTTTATTTTTTTTACATAAAATATTGATATTTATATAACATAAGACATTTTTAATATCCTGTTTAATCATATTAGAGATTACATTTTATGTTTATTGATAGTTACATTTTAAAATTGGTTAATAACACCTTTTTTGTAATTATTAAAAATTTATATGATATCTGACCTTTTTGTTGTTGGACTTTTATATCAACGGTCTAAAAATTTGAAAATGAAAACGAATATTTTATGTATATATATATATATATTTAATAATTTTTTGAGTAATTTGAACTTGAATATTTAAATAAAGAATCCTGCCTGTCATATTTGTCTAACAGCGGAATAAGTAATATTTGAATACCCCTGATTTTTTAATACACAGTGCTAATTGATTGCGAGCCAAGAAAATCGACCGCAACCATAAATCACAACGTTTTACGTATTTCTCTGCATTTTTGACTTTTTGCGTATGTTAAAACATGACGTAAATGCGATATTTTCTTTGAATTTCAGCGAAGTTTTCATTAATGAATTTTTTATTTATGGTCTGTATACATGTCTGTTCATTCAAGTTTAAACATTTATATTAATCATCACTCGACGCTACGTCGTACGCAACAAAATGTGCATATATAAACATAAATAAACACTTAACGCACACACGCACGTATATATATACATATATAAATCTTTTTAAATAATAAAAATAATAAGTAAAGTTTTTTTTTTAAAAATTTAAATAAACATTACAAAGTGTATTAAAAGAACTATTTAAAAATAATCCTTCTTATAAATTCTTAAATTTATTTTATAAAATGAATTTAAATTAAATTTTTGATATTTACTTAAAACTTAATGTCTATTATTTGAATTTAACATTCTTGTTTTGAAAGATACATGTTCGAATCTTAATAAAAACGCTTGAAAAATATCGAAAACCGATGTTTATTTACTAAAATCATGAATATAGTAACTCATAGTAGTAAAATCAATTATATTAAACAATTTGTATATTTAATTTTAATTGAATCGTAGAGAAATTGAATATATAATTTTTAAGACTACTAAAAACGATGATGAGTCTATAGCAGTAATCAAATGATACAATTTTGCTCACTTACTCAGCTCATTTCTTGGATTTCATCCAATAAGTAAACTGTGGAGGCGAAACGGAAAAAACATTAAAGTTAAATACCACTGTTGTGCATCTCTGTTAATTTATAAAACGATTTAAACCATTTGGTTGGAATATTTTACATAAAGGATTTATGAATAATCTTGTAACGGTTTAATTAAATAATATGATTCATATATAAATAGATTTTATAAGTTTCGTAGCCCAAATATAATGTTAAAATATTATAAACGAAAAGTATGAGTTGATTAAAAGGATAACAATTTCTGACATTAATTTATCTACTGAAATAATAAAGTTGATATTTTACATGCGACAAGTTTTTCTAAAGACTATTGGTTCTATATTTTATTAGTAAAAATAATTACATTTTTTAGGCAAAGCTAAAAATTAAAGACAGAACGTTTAAATAGTATTAATTGTATACTTGTATTCAGAAAATATCCTTAAAAACATTTTCAGAAAATAGTAAAGCAGGGAAATTGTGTTAGTTGTAGGTGTTATTTCAAAATAAATCTTTACCATCGAAGCTCATTTATCTAACTTATTAGATCTGATTTCTCGACCCATATTCTATATACATTTTTCCTGATCAAAAATGTTCAATATTTGATGAATTATTGTGTCTCAGCGTTCTGATGATAATGGGATTATCATCGAAATCCATATAAGTAACAATTAACAGTGATAAATAATCATTTAGTGGACATTTTTGTTCATAAAACGTTTTTATGGTTTTTAAAATGAAAAAAGAATTCATTTGAGAAATTGGATTTAGTTGCAATTCCAGAACAATATAATCTTTTTTTGCAATTAATTTTTATAAATATTAGGTTGATGCAAAAATAATTACTGTTCTTACGTATCGAGTATAAAGAAGCATCATATATCAGTTAAAAATTATATTTATTAATCAAAATAAAGACCATTGGCCTGAACACATTTCTTTTAACGGGATATAAGTATGTTTAATCTTATAAGATAGAATTCTTTAGTCCTGGAATTAATAAACTCATCGAAAGTACTTTGAGCTGATGCCTGATCTTTGCAAAGCTACTCTCGTAGGAAATTACTCAAATGTTTAAAAAAATGGTAATCTGTTGGTTCGGAGAATAAGGTGGGTGAGGTAAGGTTTCATAACCCAGTTCATTTATTTTTTTTAAAGTAATTTGTAAGATGTGTAGTCTGGCGTTGTCATGAAGAAGAATTGGTTTTCTTCGATTGACTAATGCTGGTCGTAAACGATGCAACTTCTCATGCATTTTTTCAATTTCATGACAATATTTTTCTGCTAGTATTGTTTCACCAGGATTTAAGAAGTTATAGTGAATGATGCTACTTGCAGACCACCAAACAGTGATCATAATCTTTTTTTCATGAATCTTTGGTTTAAGAAACTGTTTTTGTGCTTCTCCTGGATGAAGGTACTGTGATGAACGTTTCCGATTGTTGTAGAGAATCCACTTTTCATCAAATTTGACAATACGATCAAAAAAGGATCATTTTTGTTACACGAAAAAGCGCAGACCAGATTTCTTATCAGCGAATTGGTTGATGTTCATTTGATTCATACGGCGCCCATTTATTCACCTTTTTTGTTTTTCCAATTAAGCTCAAATGTCGTACAATTGTTGAATGATCAACATTGAGTTCTTTTTCCACCTCTCGAATTGTTTTATATGTCAATAATGGTTCATAAATCATTATTATTTATAACTGAAGTACATTCACAACCTTCCTCCTCATCAAGGCTTTCGTTTTCATTATGCAATTTTTAGAATCAGTATTTATTGAGCTGTATATTCACGAATTGACTGTTCGATAAAAATAAATTTGATATTTCGAGTAGTTTCTATTGCTATAAGTCCCAATGTAAAACTCATGCCAAATCTCCCGAATTTGCCTTTTTTCTAAATATTTATGACTAATTGAACAGGTGATATAAAACAATATTAAATAATGAAAACAATAGACATAATCTGAAACCAGTACTGCTAATTTTATTGTTTACAATGATGTATCACATGACTATAACAAAATATAACGGTAACTAGAAAAGTCGGTGCCAAATTTAGAATGATAAAAACCGAAATTATTTTTGCACCAACCTAATATATTGTCGATATAAGGGTTCCAGTTATATTTTTTTCAAAACTGTGTAATTATAATTCAGATATTGAAATTAGAAGTTTCATTAAAACAATTTCTTTTTACACCGTCAATTGGTAATTCAAAAATTAACGATTTTGAGCAAATTTCAATTTTAATAGTATTTATATCCTTAATTAAGTAAACTATAATTTCAAGTCTATAAAAAATAATAAGTAAGATATATAGTTGCATATTTTTAAATTATTTGAAACGATATTTACTTCTTTATATTCTTTTCAGTTGTCTCAAAGTTTATTTTTCACATACTTTTCATTTTCACTACTTTTAAATTGAATTTTATGATAAATGTCGTGTAATGATTATAAGTAACAGGATAAATATTATAACACAAACTATTTCAAAATTATGAATTTTCAGTTACGACAGTGTTTTTCTAGTATTACTATATGTTTAGTACCTTGTGTTGTAAATATCTTTATTGTCACATAGTATATAGTTATTGAGAAACGCTGTCTCTTGCATAGATTCCAATTTTATGATTAGAAATCTTTAGTATAGAGATTTGAAGTTAGTCGATTTTTTAATAAATGTTAATAGATTTAGATACTTAATCATTATCATTAGAGAATATCTCCTAATGAGGTCTATAAAATATAAATTGATATATTGGGCATGATGTCTTGAACAGACGTAACGTGTCGCTATTTTTTTAATACCTTTCGAAGCGAAGCGAGCCGACAAGACAGACGACCGTGTCTGTTTCCTATTTCGTCAGTGCAACCTCATTACAAAGCACAATAGTGCCAAACAAACAGATCGACCATCCATTATACACACACATTGTAACGTTACCGTCGACGTCGTCGTCGTCTCGAGCGAGACGCAACCTTCAAAAATGATTTATCTCGCGAGATGTCCTGGCGTGTGCATGTTACAGAATCATCTATGTATATTATTATCGTCCATCGCCTACTGGCACAGTTTTTCTATGATGAATCATTTTTTTTGTTGCATTTTGGCACACGTCTCCCGTTCGGTCGGCGCGACAAACGAAACTCGACCATACGACAAATATATTAAATCGCGTTTTCCTGTTCGATACACGACGACAAATTTTTTTAAATGAATTTTCCGATTGTCCGCCGGCGTTCCTTTTTTCTTCTTTTTTTTTCAGCGCCACGTGGAGAAAATAGCATACCAGGAATTTGTTTACTGGTTTTTCATTATGTATATATGTATAATATAAGACATTAAGATGATAGTGATGTATTGTTATACGAATTATAATTAGAAAAAATTACAGCCGAGCGTGTTTATTTTAGACGTTGAATGAGTGATATAAGTTAATTACGTCTTGTTTCAAACACCAGAAACACTTGGTCACTAGGAAACGATGTCGAGATCAAAACTTAAATTATTTTATTATTTCAGTAATGTTCAGTTTGTTTGATATACTTTTAATGAGAAAACAGTAATATCATTCATTAACTGAACTCTTTTTGAAGTTACATTACTCAATTTCGCAGAAAAGAAAATTCAATTTTAAATATTGATAGAAGTAAGTTTCTCAAATGAATTCTTTTTTCATTTCAAAATCTACAAAAAGTTTTATGAACAAAAATGTCTCCTAAATAACTATTTCCAAATATTTATTACAATTTGTTTAACCATTTCAAAAGTTACTAGGTTGACAGGAAAATAATTGAGGTTTTTATTTTTTGAATTTTGATCTTAAGTTTTTTCTATCAAAATGTCATTTTATCGTGTTCATGTTAACATCATCTTAAAGTACATTTTTCGGTCTATATTTTGGTTACACCAACTTTGATTTTATTACTAATTTTGCTTCAAATCGAGCTATTGAATTAACGATGGGCCATTGAATAAAATCAATCAGATAATAATTCTTAAATACTTATCACTATCATATTAAAAATGTAATTTTTAGAAAGCCGGTTTTAAAATTATCTAGTGAGCTTCAGGTCGCCACATCATTTTTTATACCATTATATCAGGTTGGTAGGAAAATAATTGCGGTTTTTATTTTTTGAATTCTAACCATAATTTTTTTAATCAAAATATCATTTCATCATGTTTGTGTTAATATCATTTTAAAGTTAATTTTTCGCTCTGTATTTTCTTAATCTCGACTTTGGTTTTATTATTAATTTTGCTTCAAATTGAGATACTGAGTTAAAGACTGAAAAGAAGCGAACAAAAGCAAATTTTTGTATGAGTTCAAAACAGGTGGTAAAGCAATAGAAACTGCTCGTAAACTAAACGATACTTTTGGTGCGTGTACTGTAAAGGAATGTGATTTAATGATGCAATGGTGGTTCTAAAAATTTCGCACTAGGTGAAGGCGTTAGTTGAATCAGAACTACGTACAATTCGAGAGATTGTACAAAAGTTAGAAGTTTGTAATCCAACAGAAAACAACTAGAAAAATCAAAAAAGAAAAAATTATAAATGAATTTGAATGTCATTAACTGCAATTATTTTTTTACTAACCTAAAATTAAAAATTCAATTACAAAAGTTACATGTTCTTCAATATATCAATATTAATATTCTTATAAAAAATTACGCCCTGCATTTTTAGAATTAATTATCATTTTTACATAAATCCTGTTTCCATAAATAACATCGTATAATAAACTTTAATTTTTTTTACAAAAATAAAATACTAATTTTATTCTTGTGCCTATTATCCAGAATTTAAATATACTTTTAAAAATAATATAAGACATATTTTTTTAAACATGCTTACATTTCCCAAATGCTTATTTTTATCAAATCATGAATACTTATTAAAAGTAAGAATAAAACGAATTGAATTATTTTGTTGATACAATTCTATTCTTATAAAGTTTCTGAAATGTTTTTAATTTACGTTCTATTATAATTTACTAACCAATGAATTCATCTTATTTTATACCATTGTCATATGCATTCGATATATTAAAACCTGTTCCATTATTCTAGCTCCAATTTGTACCTAAATTTTAAGGAAAGATTTTCAAATACAAGAGTATTTATAAAAAGTAATTTGTATTCTTTATTATTATTGCTATTATAATATACAAAGGGGCTTCGCCCACTGCTCACTGCGCTCACCAATCACTGGGCTTGCTGAGCTCGCCCACTTGTCAATTATAAGTATGTCGTGTATATATATATATATATATATATATGTTAGTATAATTATATAATCATTATCGCAGAGAGATTACAACGTGTTATTTTATATATGGGATAAACATATTCGGGTACCATAGAAACCTTGTCGTCATAAATAAATAAGTCGACGTCACTGATTTGTTTGTGGATAATTTTGGTATATATATATATATATATATATATATATATATATATATATATATATGGTTAGAATTATATTAATTATGTAGTGAATTATAGAATGGTTTGTGATAAGAGATACAATTAGACATATTGAATATTATTATTTCAAAAATATAACATATATAAAGTTAAGATTATAATATATTTTTATAGTGTATTTTAATTATTTCCCATATTATTACAAAAATGTTTGTTAAAAAGGACTGAATAAGTTTCTTATCACAATTTCCATATCTATTTACATTTTCTTCTAGTAAATTCTACCTTTCGAATCTATAACCAAAATACCAACTTGTATTTTATAAAATTTCATTAAATTTACCATATATACACCTACAAATATTTCATACTTAAAAATCTAAGTCCAAAAAATGTTTAGTTACAATGTAGTTTTTTTTTGTTTCCTTGATTTAATAAGAATGATGTTTTTTTATAATTTAAAAACTGAAATATACACGCTGTAAAATGTAAACTTATTAAGTATATAATTTATTTATAGAAAATATACTGAAAGCCTGCAAAATTTTTTGTCATTATATACTAAAATTAGTAAATAATAAAATTTAATACCATAAATACACTATATTTGATGAGAAAAAAACCAATAACAAATTTTAAATTAGCGTGAACTTTTATATACAGCTTTATTCATCATATATGTGTGGTAAAAACTTTATTATTCATAACCAAGAGGCTCCGCCCGTACTCGATACGATTGCTGATCCCCAGGGAGGTGCGCCCCCCTCGTTTTGTTCACTCCCCTGACTCGTTTCGCTCATACTGCATGTATTCGCTCTATATCATATATATATATATATATATATATATATATATATATATATATATATATATGTGTTTATGTATATATATATATATATATAATGTTAGTATGTGTATATAATCATTCTCACAGATATATTACATCGTTGAATGCTAGTGAGTGTCTTCCTCTCGCAGATATATTGAAACATAGTTGTTATATAAAGTCTTCATTTCATTGTAGTTGTTATGATAATATTACCAGATTTTTTATGAAAATGTAGTCTAACCTCGAATGTTATCCTTAATAATAATTTAATACAAAATCTTTAATTTTTTTTTAAAATTCGTTGTCTATTTTTTGTCAATTTTTTGAAATGGACAAAAATGTAATGTTTTTTTATATGTATATAGATATTTTATGAAGAAAAAATTAAAAATATTCAGTTTTTATATTTACTTACTTTCCTTATCTATTTACATGATTTATTATTGCACTGGTAAATAGTTCTTTGTTTAGATTCAACAGCATATATATTTTTTTCCATTTCGTCATTATCAAAGAAAAACATTTTGTTATATATTTATACTTTTTTTCAGTACTTTTCCTAATTACTAATTTGATTCCATTTTAGTTGTATTGAAACAGTTGTGTCATTGTGAAGGTTAAAAAATGAAAGTTTACAAAAAAATTCGAGATGTTTTCAATTCACAATAGACTTTAAATAAAAGACGTTTGCTTAGAGCACGTGGGATGGAAATGTTTTTAAATAATTTGCTCTGCGAAAACATAAACATAATTTTTATGTGCTTAACTGAAAATAAAACAGCTTTAGTTCATTCGTTGAATATTTTCAATTACTTGAAAACATTTATTTTGTATTTTATTATTCATATAAAAATATTTAATTATTAATAAAAAAAAAGATTTAATTGCGAAAAAGAATGAATCATTAAATTTTTTATACAAATAAGATATGTAGGTCTTTTATTACCTTCAATTTTATTTTAACTGAAATAGTTTAAAATACATACGGACACAATCACGAGCTTGTAATTTACAAAAAGATAAAACTCTATGAAGTTCATAAACGAAACGGAAAATTTAATTGTACATTTGCCAAAATATCGATCACACAGTGATCATGATTTTTAGTTACAGGTATTTTTAAAATCGTACGCATATCATAGTTTTTACTCCTCAGCAAAATTACGTAGCAGACACTTCAGAAATATTTATCGATGAATCATATTTTGTTTAAGAATCTTTGATGCAATGACGACATTATGCATAATATTTATAATTAACGAGTTTTAGGTGTTTTACACTTGCTGAGAAGTCAAAACATCTAAACAAATCATTAAAACGTCTTTCATAAACTGTGACTTTTAATAGTGTTGATTTATAAACGTTTTAAGATGTTCATACGTATAATCATTTTATTTTATATACGTGATTAATGATTTTTTTAACACATATATGAAGATGCATACATATATATATATATATATATATGTATATAATATATATGTATATAATATATATGTATATAATATATATATATATATATATATATATATATATATATATATATATATATATATATATTAGGTGTTGAAATTAATTCGTAGCGTTTTACAAGAGGTGGCGAGGTAGTACATTCTTCCATTGTTCCCTTTAACCAAATATTGTCCGTAAAACAGCTGTTTAGGCGTCAGTTTCAGTATAAGTCATTTGGTTGAAGCGTCAATAACAACACTTTGTACTTTATCGAATATGTCGAATTTCGTGTCGGATAAATTGTTTTTGCGGGGAGTTTTACTTCATTACTTTAACATGAAAAAAAGTGCTGCCGAAAGTCATCGTATTTTAGTGGAAGTTTATGGTGACCATGCTCTAGCTGAGCAAACGTGTCGGAAGTGGTTTGCACGTTTTAAAAGTGGTGATTTCGTTTGAATTGATCTATAGAGTTTAGAATAAAATTTAAGAAAAATGAATTATAAACACTTGATATTGATATTAAAAAATAGTTGACAGAGAAAATAAATATTTTAAGTGTTAATTAACTGTTGGTGTATA
>CM068318.1:17629370-17666870 GCA_034766995.1 Acanthacorydalis orientalis | reverse complement strand
CAATAATGATTTTTTATAAATTTTTCGAAAGCGTACATATTTTTGTTCCAATTTACAGGTTTTGAATTAATTAATAATCATTTTTAATATAAAAGTATATAAAATAAATAACTTCAATACACATTTTTTTAAAGTAAATAAAACGTTTTTACACTTAAATGATATATCTAACAAAATCATTTATTTCTTAAATTGAAATGTAAAATTATGTTCATAAAAAAGTACTAAAAGTAAATCATCGATCTGTTTATACTAACACACAAAACAAATATATGTATATATATATATATATATATATACACACATATATATATATATATATATATATATATATATATATATATCAATAGTAAATTATAATCAAATTTTTATATGTGAATTTTATGGAAGACAAATAAAATGTTATTTAAACGTAGCATATTTCAAACTGTATATTTTATGAAGAGCTCTTATATGTTTTTTTAAATGAAATGATATTCTTTATTAAGTTTTTCGCATAAGAATCACATTTTCTAAGAAATATAAAATACTTCATTAAAAATGAAGCAAACATATAGAAATATTAATTCAATCAGAAATTCCAATTCATTTCAAACATTTTTATTTGTTAATTACAGTCGAACTGCAATTTTGTCAAAGAAAACGTATATAAAATGTAATTAAATAAAATCCTCGTACGAAGCGTATTAAAATCTAACGTACAATTCCATTTTTGTGTTTGTGAAGCTTAAAGAAAGCTCTTTTTTGATATTTAAATAATACAAGAATATACCATTCATTTAAAATATATTCGATTTTTGACGAATAATATACTAAACGAAAAACATTAAAACAGTGTATTTGAACTAATTCAATACGTTCTTAGATGAAGAATGTGAACGTATAAGAATAAATGAAACAAGGACGTTAATTTCCTTAAATATAAATTCGAGTGAATGTAGAATGAGTGTTTTAAAAAAGGTCGTTTTAAAAATCATATGAGCGTTGTAGGAAAAGTAGATAAAGACGACATCGAGACGTTGATTATGAACGAGAAGAAGATGGATTGAGTGTGAAACGCAAAAAAATATACTGTTTCACAGTAGGTGCGCATCTACCCTTATTATTTGTACCCTATACGACGGGGCAAATGTCCTCATTCAAGGTCGAAAGTTCATGACGGCCTACTTTATTTGTCTGCAAAAAGTGAGTGAGATGAATCGGGTTTTTTATATAGACAGGGACGGAACTAGAAACAAATCATTATTTACCTCTATTTAATAAATTTACATGTTTACTGATATTAAATAAATGGCTACTAGTTTAAACAATAATAATAAAAGAAAACAAATAAGCAAAGCTTCTGATAAAATCATATTTTTAAATCACATTTTATGTCCACGTGTAATGAATTTTAATTAGTTTTCGTTGCAGTACGAATTAGAAAATCTAAAACTTATGAAAATTCGTATGTTTGAAGCTGCAAGAAACAGAAATTATATAATATTGCTATTTATTTATTGCTTAAATTTGCAATATAGATAAAAAAATTAAATGTTACATGTAAATAATGTACTTATATAACATTAGGTTGTAACATATATTCGTCCCGTTTTTTTAGTGTTCTTAAAATCATTTTTTGTAAACTAAGAAATAGTTTTAATGAATTATGTATATGTTATTGTGATCGATGACATTCTTTCATCTTTCTGGTATCTGAAAGATACCTCTCTTGAAGAATTCCTGGTACTTATTAACGAAAAACTGATCCAAGTGGTTTTGGCAGGAGTTCAAATCTGTTAAATTTACACCATTAAAAGGGTTCTATAAAGCTTTAAATAAATTATAGTCTGAAAGTACAAGGTCTGTACTATATGATGGATCCATTAAAACATCCCAGATAAGTTATAACATTTTTTTCTGAATTTCCATAGAAACGTGTCGTCTAACATTATCATGGTAGAACACAATACCCTTTCTAATGACCACTTCTGGCCTCTTTCTGTCTATTACTTCCTTCACTTTGGTCATTTGTGAGCAGTGCTTAGTGGAATCAGTAGTTTGGTATGGTGGTAGGATCTCATAGTACATGTTACTGTTCCAGTTCCATCAGATACACAACATGACCTTATTTAGATGTAATCCAACCTTTGCGATTTTCAGTGCTGGTTCACTTCGCTGTGACCGTGACTTCTTCGGCCATGATCTTTTTAAATATTAATTAGAAAATTTATATGATTTCTGAAATACATTTTATAAAATTTGAAGTAATACATGTAGTTAATATTTGAAGTTAATTTCATAGACAATCGTTTGTTAATTAATATCTAAATTTATTTTTTGATAAGCTTATTAGAGTGTGTCTATTTCGACTTTGAAGTGTCATTCAAATTCACTAAGAGTGGACCGAATTTTAAGAAAAATAAATGCGAGTGGATGTAAATAAACAGTGCATCTAGTTTAAAATTAATTATTGTGTAGACAATAAATAATAATTTAATAAATTTTAAAACAGTTCACTAACAAAATTAATTAATGGAAACAATTTGATTCCTTTGAACGCGAATGTAGGAGAATGAAAATATTTGTTACTAATCAAATTCATTTATAAATTGTTTTCATTTTTTTTGAATTATTATTGAGTTACATTTTTATTGAATTATTATTAAGTTACATTTTTATTAAAACACACCAGTCCAGATATTAATAAAAAAGTACGTTCAGTTTTTCTCGTTCTTTTTTTTAACAGCAAATCAACTTCCTATCGATACTAAAAATTTTCTAATATTAACATTTACTTGACAATATCTCAATAATATATTTTCTGTATTAGATTCATAAGTATTGGATTAGTTGCTCTTAAAGAATATAATTTAAACATTTCTAGATATTTTAGACAAAAATTGTTTTAGGTTTTATAAGGGACTCATATTCAATAAAAATAATTAAAAGAATTATTAACAAAATATTTTATAATATAATTTTAATCTAAATAGATTTCTTATTTTAGAATAAATTGAAATGATAATTAATTAACATATAACTAAATATATTAATGTATAAATTTATTTAAAAGTTCAAAACATCGAAGGAAATATATATTATGTACACATTGTAGCTAATTTTACTTCTCAAAGTGATTCAATTTTTCATGGACTAGAAACATTTCTTTATTAATTATAGATACAATATATCTTAGATACTCTATACCTGTATTCAACAGATAATGATATTCAAATGTGAATATGCATTATCTTAACAAAACAAGTATCATTGAATTAATAGTAATTTTGATAAAGATTTGTGTAGTATTAATTGATCTGCGAAACAAAATAAACTGATATTGAATGTAAAAGAGTGGTAAAATATAATACTAGCGATATTTATTAAATATCGAACCGAATAAGTATCTACTCCTAATGTCGTCCCTGCGCTCGATTCTCTAACAAGCACAATGTCAGAGTGTCATGAGACCGTGAACGGTATGAGTGAATGTCTACCCCATATTGGGGAAGAAAACGAGGGTGGCGAAAGTGAGCGAAAACTTAATATCATATATAATACATGGAATGAAATTTTGTTATAACTTTTATAGAACTGTATGCATGCATAAAATTTAAACAGCCTACTTTGTATTTTATTATTAAGTTCAGTGTCTTTCGGCGGCTTCATTTCGAGAATATGAAAACGTGCGGGCGGGGTGCGCCGGCAGCGTTGTCTTCTTCGTCGGAAAGCAAGCCAGAGCGAGAACTGTATTCGACCCTGTGTTGTGTTTATACATATATATATATATATATATATATATATATATATATATATATATATATATGTGTGTGTGTGTGTGTATGTTTGTGAGGGATACGCAAAGACGTTTCGGATGGCGACACTGTGCATCATAATGTAGATTTTATGCTCGAGATGAAAGTATAGAGGGGTTATTAGATGTTTTATTAACTTTCCTTTTTCATTTTTAATAAATACTTTTTTTCAAAGAGTTATCCACGCGTCCGGTATTTTATTTATTACATTCTAGCTGGTAAATAAATGTTAACACTTAAGTTGTCAAAATAGTAAATATCGTATATCTTCTTAAACGAAGTGAAAAATAATATTATTTTTTTTTAATAAAATATAAATATCGTAGAAAGATATTTCGATAAAATCACTTAAATAATTTTCCCGATTAAATATGATCTTTATTCTTTTTATACTGTTTTTTTCATCTATTTTCTGGATGTTTCCGAGTAAAATTTAACTCATAGCACATCTGTAGTTTATATAATTATAGAATGTATTTTCTCTCAAAAAGTATTGTAAGGATTGAAATAAATAGTAACCAATTGAAATAAATATACAAAATGAGTAAATATATAACGAAAACTCACTTCTTTGGTTTTAAATTCGCTGATATTTAATCATCCATTAAGAAATGTAATTAAGATTACAAGAAAAACTATTCCTTTTTTTAGAAAAATCTTTTAATTTTAAAAATGAATATTTGTGCCGTTTTTAAATACAACTAATAACATTTTTTTTAAATTATGATCTATTTAGATTTAACTATGTACTTTGATCCATTTTTTATCATGCTCATTCCTTATCTCCACCTTGTCTTAATTATTCGATTTTTTTTGGATATTTCTTTTATAAACAACCAAACATTATCTATACGATTATAGTTTAAAATGCATTTTAGTTTTAAACATACAATATTATTTTCTATATTTTGGGTCATTATCCTCTAATAAGATTTAGTGTTGGTTTTTGTGTTTCAAATCACTTATCTGCCGGTTTGAATAAACTACTACCATACAGATTTTCTACAGAAATTTTCTAGTAAAGTAATCTAAATGGACATTTCAAGCCTTGTTAAAGGGGTTCAACAAAAAGCTCAAACTACACTACAATGAACTTTCTATAGGCATTTAAGGATTACAACCTGATATTTTTTAAACTTTTATTATATGTTATCCTTTTGGAGATAATATGCTTCTGAAAAAAATATTTAAATTATATTATTAAGCTTAAATTATATATTAGGTTCTTGATAAGATTTTCATACATATCTTCGAGTATTTACTGATACTAAATAATATAATCATAAAGAATGACAAAAAATCTGCAACTTATCAAATTATTCTTTTTAGGTAGTTGTTTCTATTACAGTATTTCTTCCAAAAAAATATTATCTAAGGCTTGATTATATGACTGTTGATTTCTGATACTTTATAAAATTTTATAGGCCATACAGTAAAAAATATTGTAATATTTTGTACATAAATATTCATGAATTTTTTACATAAATATTCATATATTTTTTCAATATGAATCAAAAATACACATGTATTTACATTATCAAATCATTTTTTCTTATTATAACACTGATATTTTTTTTGATATTACAAAACTAATATCAAAATTTTGTATATTTAAATAAAAACTTCTTCTTGTCTCCCTCCCTCCCTCTCACTATCTCTCTTTATATATATATATATACACATTTCAGTTGAGTATTGAATTAATAATAAGATTGAAAATGGCATGTATTTGCATAGAAAAATAATTTAATAAAGCTTATAAAACGATTTATTATATATATATATATATATATATATATATATATATATATATTTGTTGAGTACTAATGCATGTTATCTTTGAAACTAAATGGATTATAAAATGAGAGCTTTTATATTTTATTAAAATGAATTTCAAAAGAAAAAAAATCATATTTTAGTTAAATTTTGACAATATTTTTATTTTTACGATAGTATTGTGTGTATTTTGTTATTTTAGTACAACATCAAATAATATTAAACAAGAACCAGTGTTGTATTGTAGCAAATGTGTCAAAAGCTAGTATCGTCTCAGACCCAACTTAGTGGTGACCATATGAAAGGGGTTAAAGTACCAAAATTTATATATTTAATCTTCATAAAAGTAACCTCGGACGCGTCCCACAAATTCCCTTTAAAATAACACCGTAACGCAAACAAACAATAAAATTATCCAGAACAAACACGTAACAACATAGCGGGTTATGACCGAAATACGAGACAAGCCAGATAGGCCCGTGGGCCATAACAAACAGACGGCGACGTTCGGGTCCAGTTTGCTATTGTTGATGTTGTTTTGTCGCCGTTGTCCCAATTTAAGCGGACGTACTGACAACGTCGGCGTCGCGTTATCATAAAATAAGAGCGTGGACGTTTTACACCTGACCCCCGGGTGCTCGTCGTCTGCAGCGATGGCCACTTTCTTCACAGCGTCACGCATACGACGCGGCCGTTTCAAACACAAATGATGATAAGGGGTGGCAGGATGTTCGTGGTGGTTGAGTAGTTCGTTTCGATCGATGGGGATTCAGGGAGAAAACGAAAAGGTCCCCAGACGCAGTTAAAACCATATTAGCTAAGTCTCCTTGGTTCATGAATTATTCCGCACTACCTCTTAAGGTATACGCAAAGGTATGCTACCGTAATGTGTGTATGTGTATACGTGCTCTTGTATACGACAAAGACGGATGAAGTTTGAAAAAGTGAATTAATTTACAGGCACGTATTATGAAAAATATTTATAATGTTTTTAAATTTTTTTTTAAACTTTTATCAACATTTTACAGACATTATTCTCAAACATATACACAATATATGTTCTACATTACATAATATTTTATTTCCTGAATAAAATTAAAAAGTATTATTAAGTAAAATTATAATTACTCACTCCTATATATTATGATTAAAATAGAATCTTTATTTTGTAAGGAAAGCATAAACACATGCAATTAAATAATATTTCAATTTAAAAAACATTTATATAGAGCCACTCTCAACAACTCGGAATTAATATTTTTGTTTTATTATTCTTATAATATTGTTTTTAATCTATTTGTTATAAAAATATAATCTTCAACAGATAATAAGATATTTCAAATCTTATCTTCATTAAAACTTTTCATTTATATGAATTTTATTTTTTTTAATTAACATAATTTTTAAATTTATTTATTAATGTAATTCAATTGATATTAGTGAAATCAAAATTATCTCAGAAAGTAGATTCAGAATAATTAATTTCATTGATTCTAAACTTAAAAATTACGAAATGAATTTTTTTTTTTCATAAATTATGTTAAAATGAATCTAAATTAGTACAATATGTATTGATTCATTTAAACTTATTTAAAACAAATAAAATAATAAAAATTGTAAGAACAATAAATAAATTGTCTTTTTAAGAAAAAAAAGCAAGAAAATGTATTATATACATATACTTAAGTAAGAAAGAGATCAGATAAAAAAATGAGTTTTAAAAAATCAATTATATATAAAATATGTGTGTGGTTCTCATTCACATATAATCTTCATAATTACGGTTTGAAAAATATTTTAAACTTAATTAAAAACTGTTAAATAAGATTTATAAGAACGTCAGAGTTTGTTGAAAAAATAGTTTCTTTAATTTATTTGTTTAGGTTAGAACCATTACTTATAACGAAAATATTGCTTAAATTTGTTTTTTAAAAAAAACTAAAATTCATAATTTTTGTAATAAAAAATGACTGATAAAGATTATAAAAGATTCGTTTTTTAATTGTAATTTTTTATCAGTACTTCAGGGTTTTAGTAAAAAAGTCTGTGTTGACAGAGAAATGAATATAGAAAATGTTTTCCTAAAAAATGATTTATGAAAATTAACTATGCTTATTTTGATATACTTTTATAAGGACAGTTTATTTTTTGGCTCAATATAAAATTCGTTTATTAAATATCCATTATAAAAGAATTTCTAAAAAGAAAAATACAAACGTTGAATATATCTATTTTTACAATGTTATTGGATTTTATTACCTAATTTAATTTAAATTTACTGCTATGTTTTAAGAAACAGAAATCACTTGCAATACAATATTATTAATGTTGAAATTATAATAGGTTTTGAACAACCAGAAACTTATTGATTGTTTTTATTTATATTTTCACTTTAGTAGGATTAAAAATTTAACTTAAGATTAATAGTTTTCCTTAAGTTTACCTGATCAGAAAATATTACAATAATTTAAAAATTCCAAAAAGAAAGAATTCGAATAAAATACTAAACTATTTTTTAAAAATAATAAATTTTCATATCAAAAAAATGGAAAAAAACTCATTTAAATCAAGAACATAATTTATTTGCAGGACATTATATCATGAAATGTATAAAATGTTATCATTGAAAAAGAAAATTGGATAAAATATTATTGTTTAAAAATTGAAACGTTATTTAAAAAAGTTTCTTTCGACATAAAAGTTCATAGCATTAAAAAACTAATAAAAAATAAATCATTCTTAAAAATTTCACGAAGAAAATCTCATTTGTTTCATTTTCATGCTAAAAATTATTACTGTTTTACTTACATTCTGAATGAAAAAGTCCAGAAAGATATAAGAGATACTCCGTAGAAATATATCTTAATACTGGCACGTGTATGAAATGTACATGACTGTTCAACCGACAGAGCTTTTCTCGCTCACTCGCCTACATGCACTATTCTATCTTCACCCATGTTGTTTGTGCTAATAGCCTCATCGTTTAACGCCACTGCTATATACCGTATAACGGCACCTAAGTACATTTCGTTACTCTCATTCATTTTTTATAATCAACGATGGAAACGTACGTCGTCTTAAAGATTTTGTAAAAGCTTTATTACCTGTATTTATTTTTCATATGGTTTTAAGTGTTTAATGGATGCTGTATTCATCGTCCGTGAAGATAATTCCCGACACATTTTTATATAATTAAATTCCTTAAAATATAATATATATATATTACACTCGTATATACCATTAAAAATATGTTAATTAAATAAAAATGAAGTACTTTTATCATCATTTCAGATAAATGTTTCTTCAGTTAAAGTTTATTATTTATTTACGGCTCATACTTTTCTTGATACAAAATTTATTTGTAATATTTTATATACATTGAATCTTAATAAATATTTGAAAATATATTCAATAAATGAACTCAACTACTAATAATTAATTCGGTTATATTCGATTTTGTAGATAGTTAAATATTTAACAAAGAATTTTATCGCGTTAATATTAAAATGACTGATATTGCAAGAAACTAATAAAAATATTGCAACTATTTATTTACAATTTAACACTTACTAATGATTTTTATAATCTGGTGTTTTAGCCAGTGACCAAATTATTTGTATATTTTTATTTATTTTAAAATGATTTTATTTAAAATTATTTTTATCGCTTATTTTTTAAGAAAATTTGAGGAATCCATTACAATTTTATATATATATATATATATATATATATATATATATTACAAAAACATTCATTTATTTTATTTTTAATTATTGTTTATTTTTTTTCAAATTGAGAGCTTATAGACATAATTTTATTAAATTTTTAATATTAATATAATGTAATATTTGATTAGTATATAAGAGATTTTGTTTACAGTTCTAATAATGAATATTGTATTTTTTTGTGATTTCGTAGTTTCTATAAAATTCATTAAAATTATAAAGAGTAGAAAATTGTGATATAAAAATTAAATATCTTCTTTTCTTTTAAAAAATTAATAAAATCTTAGTAATCGTTTGTGTTCTCTAAGTCTTCGAAATATCTTTCGGATTAGGGTAGCAGTGAAAAGGTAATTCTTAATAAACAAGAATTAATGTTCGGATCTTTTTAATTTATTTAACAAGTTGTAATTTTTTAAGTTTTTTTATTTTTTTTATTATAATTTTATTTTAATTTTAATCAAAAACATAACCAATATCATTAAATTTCGATAAAAATCAATCAATCAATTTGAATTAGTGAGGCCAATATATTAGACTGTTATAGTGATCATTTCACAAACAAATATCTTAAATATCTCTTCCCAATATTAAATGTTAATTTTTTTGTATTTATTTATATTCAGTCCTCACATACAGTTTTGTATCAATATTATCATTTTTAGAGAAGAAGCACAAAAAATCAGATAGGAATTTTTTGTATTTGTGCTTTGAAAATTATACTATTGCTTTTTAAATGAATCTCTAAAATCAACATAGCAAATAAACAGTTATTTATCATTTTGATAAATACACTTTTGTCGTATTAATTCATTTGTGAAAATGAATTGATCCATAGTTTTAAACTATAACTATACAATAATTAAATTACATTTGTGTATATCTAAATTCTTCTCTAATAAAAAATCAGTAATATTATTTCAGTTAAAAAAATTATATTACTTTTTATTCCCTAATATTACATTATTATTTTCTAACTATTTTATAGCATAACTCATTAAATGTGTTTATAATTCTTTACTTTTCTATAATTAAAAAAAAATTATATGTAAGTTACTTGGTTTAAATATATTAACATGAGTTTGGAAATAATATTTTAAAACTTGATTAGGTTTTTTTTTAAATAAATTAAGTTATAAAAGATAATTAATGATAATACAGTATCTTGTTAAAATACAATTCGAAAGTGGTCGGATTACTGAAAATTTCAGATTTACGGAAAAGTCGAAACGAAATTAAATATTAATTTTAAGTAAAAAATACGTTTAATTTCGTTCTCATTAATCACTAACTGGAATATCCAGAGCTGCTCAGATAGCATACCTTCTAATTTGCAAACGTTTTGTTCAAATTTAGATTAACATATTTATACATAATTCGATACAATTTCTGGAGTACCTATATAATACTTTTTTAAAAGCTGTTGCATTTTAGACATTTTTGGAATATATATCCTATTATTCGTAATTTTAAGTAATGTTCTAATGGAGTTATTACAAGTTTCTTGGAAAATCATGTATTGATTCGTCAATACGATTTTATTTTTAAAGTATTGTCTCAAGTGAAATTTTGTTTTGTTTTTATCCATCCGAAGGCAACAAAAAAGTATATGGTGAAAACTATATTGAAATAGGTTCAGTAGTTACTGAATTTTACAAATTATGAGATTCATGTTTAATACATTTGATTATTTTTTTAATATTAGAAAATTTTACAATACAAAAATTATGACGACTATTATTTTAAATTATAATAGTGAGTTTAATAAAAAAATGATTAATTAAAATCGTTAACCTGAGACAACATCTCATAGTTTTAGATGATTTGTTATTTTGGATTTATGGGAGCGCTGAGAACTCAGAATATTAGTACTGGATCGCAGATTTAGAATATGAAATGTCGAACAATTTAAAGATACAAAATCAAGAGTTATGTAAAGTGTAATTTTGTGACAACTCTATATTTATCTATAATATGTATCGATTAATAAAGTAATATAAGAATCAACATAGTGAATTATATTTCTTTTTTCTCTTTATATATATATATATATATATAATCAATAAATTTAACACATCTTATAAAAAAATCAACAAAAAATTAGAAACTTTTTACAAGTAAGTCAATTTTCTCATAAAATAATTGCTTTAAATGCACTAACATATTTTTTTCGATATATATCGATATATATATATATATATATATATATATATATATATATATATATATATATATATATATATACATATATATAGTTATCAAACAGATTCATTAAAAGTTAACATAACTATTAATGAGATCAACGGTATATTTTTTTTTAAATTGAGAATAATTTTAATAAAAATATTTTTATATAAATATTTAACAAAAGAAAAATACTGTATATATATATATATATATATATATATATATATAAATATATCGTTAATAAATGATTAAAACTTTAAAAATAATTTTTACTAACAGAAATACGGAATAAAATGATCAAAATGCTTAGTTTACTTAGACGACAGACTTTGAAATATAAATATATGAAATTAAAGAGAAAGAAAAAGCATTTCAGGACTTATTCAGTATGCGCATATTGTTACAATGTTGTTTACTCTGAAACTTTATTCGAACTTTGTGTCAACTTAAAATAAACGATGATGACGGTATATGCATTTGTGTAAAGTGAGATGGATGTAACTTTATTACCGGATGACTGATGTTTTAAATAACATTCGAGCGTTCATATCTCTTTCTATATATTCTCTTAAATTTATTTATATATGTCTATGTGTGTGTGTGTGTGTTGCGTGCAGTTGTAGGGGAAATGTATTTCAGGAAGCTATCATAAACTTCTTAATATTAAAGTTTCACATTTATCATTCTACCGTGACTATATTTGTGAAGTTTAAGATGGTTTTGATGAAAGATAGAATGGACATTAACTAAATATTATATTTTTACATATAAGCAAAAATTCGCCATGGAATTGCTTAGATTTAAATAAAGAAATAAAAATATTTAAAACAGAATATAATTTTTTTATAAAATCAGTACATATATAACTTTTTTACATAATATTTCACAGAACACGTTTTTGATTTTGTAGTTTTTTTTATGAAATTTAGATTTAAAATTTTTAACTTATTTGTAAATTATTTCTTCTTATATTTCATATTATTCTCCTAACAGTACTTTTTACAAAGTTTATTATACTTTTCATATAATAATAATTTAAGATTTTTCTAAGATGTAATTAAAATTAATTTTAATTATTTTTTTTTTACTTATTTTGAAGAAAATCATATACGAACGAACTTTCTAAAATTCACAAAAGAGCGTTTATTTTTAATTAAAAGATGTTTAACAAAATTTTATTCTTTTTTGTAATAAAAAGGTTAGTGATACGAATCTAAAATTTAAGTTCGTCATAAAGAATTCTAATGAGCATGTTTTGAAACTAAGTAAATCAGATAATTCGTTCTTAAATATTTATCAATATCATATTAAAAATGTAGTTTTTAGAAATCCGGTTTCAAAATTATCTGTTGAACTTGAGGTCACGGTGACGACTCTTATAACATTATAATTTCTATACAGTTTGCAACTTTTTCGACGACATATATAGATGAAATTACATGGATTAGTAGTTCTTATTGTCTGAAAAATTTTAGTCGATAACCATTACCTTTAAAATATGATTCAGAATTACTTAATACGTCTCTACTCCAAGAGCCATAATTTGAATAATACTTGAAATATTTGAGTAAAATACAGATGACAAATATGTTAAATATTATTAAAAATTAAAAATAGTTTCATTGTTATGATTTTTCTTAATGAATATAATTTCTCTTTCATTTTTCTTTACTTATTGTTACTATAAATTTTTTATTAAATTCAAGTTATCAAGTTATAAATTAGTGAAAATAGTTTAAATTTTTTGATACTTTTTTGATTTTCTTAGTAAAATATTTTCTATCATTACCGCGACATTAAATTATTAAAAATCAGTCTTCTTAAAAAGCAAAGAATGATCTTTTAGCATTTATAAGTAACTGTTTTCTAAATAATTATGCTTCGAATTTAAAATAATTTTTGTTGAAATACTTATTTGATTATAAATAAATATTATATATTTTCATCAAACATATTTTAATATTTAAGAGTTATAATTTATTTCGTTGAACTAATTTTAACATGATCTAGTAGTAAATATGTAAAAATATACACTTTATATTTACAAAACATTTTAGAAACAGTAAAATTTTATTATAACTATTTTATAAAATAGTTAAAATAGTTGATAAAAATTTATTTAGACAGATAGTTCTTTACTTTTTTATTCAATTAAAATTACTTTGATATTAATATTGTCAGAATATAAAATTATATATATATATATATATATATATATATACATTTGTGTTTATATATCTATATAATAAATATACAAATTAAAAATAATTTTATATATAATATACTTTACTATATACAAGGACTATTAAATGGTCTAAAGACAAGCATTATCGTACAAAATTTTGTAACCATCATCAATAAAAATACTCGATAGAACACATATCATCGTCTGTAATGGTTCCATCAAACGGCGTCGTCAAAAACATTGTTAATAAAATATAAACGTATTACTTGTTTACATTTTTACAGAGCTCTAAAATTTATGTTCTACAACAGGTGACGATTATATTATCAACATCGATATAAATAACATTTTTTAGTACTGTAAATTTTTTCCTCTTAATGTATCTCTTTTATAATACATACATACATATACACACATATATATATATATATATATTTATAAATAAGTATGTATTGTGAAATATTTATTTATGTATATATATATATGATATTTTATATGAAAGATCGAATAATTTCTCGCTTGCTCGCCGAGCATAATGAAAGAGGTAGAGAATATTAAAGTTGTTACGAAGACGTGAACATTCATTTGCATAATAACTGCATGCGCAGGCATCGATCTGACTACATGCTAGCGAATTAATCATTTTGTAATAATGTTTTTTACATTCCTGTACGCTTAAGTGGATAAATTTATAGGAATTTTTAAATTGAAAATATATGTACCTGTATTTAATACTTATTAAAATCCTTTGAACAATGAATTTAATTAAAATTGTTAATTTATACACACAAACACATACATATATTCATACATACATACATATGTACACATATATATATATATATATATATATATATATATATATTCAGCAATAAATTTTAGCTCTTCAGTTCTGAACGCAAACTTTTGAAGTAGGTGGGTCGTTTGATAAGTATGGTAGAAAAGCAAGTTAAATAAGTGATAGAAAATCGACACATAAATTTACACTTTATATAAATTTGTTTTATATTAAACATATATTAATTTATAAAATCTTTAAATGAGTAATATCTCTATGATTGGTTTTAATTGATTTCTTCTTAGATAGTTACGTTAGAATATTCAGAGTTCTATATTAGTATTTTTGTATTAAAGCAAAAAAATATTAATTTGTATAGTGTTTTTGTAGAACACAGTATACACATTTACTTTTCACGCTTCGTAACTTCTCAAGGTTTCTTTCGTGCTATAACATAAATTTTTCTATTAGAACCAAACCATTAGCACCTCGTCGTCGAATCGAGGAAAAAGTAAAAGAGAGACCGAATAAAATGATAACATCAAACAAACAACACATGTAAACAGTATAACAAATTAAAAGCTAGCACACTTCGTCGTGAAAGCAAAAAAGCTCTTCTTAAGCTCTTTTAAAAGTATTGCAGTGTATGATTAAGAACGAACGCCGACGATATTAAGTCTAGTTTAAGATTACCTTGGCAGTGTTTCGACTCGATGGCCTGACGGACAGATGTACGAATAAATGGACGGATGGTGGAAGCGCCGAATAGAGAGAACGATATTATTCTCGTTTAAAATAACGACCGCTTTCTTATATGATTCTCGGTGACTTTGAACACTCGCCAAGGTAAGTATGACTTTCATGCCAGACTATTTATTTCGACAGCGTCGTTATTCTAACTGATTTTTCAGAAAGAATACGTTATAGTCTTTGACGTTTTTTTTTTGCTTTATTTAATCAATCTCAGTTTATTTTAATAGCGAAGGTAATAAAAAAGAATGAACTTTTAAAAGAGTAAAAACAGTTATTTCTACAATTTTGTATGCTGTTCATTGAAGCTTTTTATAGATAATATCAAAGTATTTTAATATCTAATACTATTTTTTTCGCTTTTAATACCGAACACGATTTTATAAACGAAATCAATCTTTATAAATATATTACTAGAAATCTATTATTTTTATATTCAAGTTTTTATTGCATATAAAGATATTAATCTTTCTTTACTAAAAGTCTTTCAAATTTAAATATTATTTAAGAAATATATGTTGTTTCAAATAAAATTAATATAAATTTTACATTTGTAATAAATATAAATCAAAATACAATAAACACTTTAACGTATAAATCTGAAAAATAAAACTTTTATATGCAATTATTTTCTAGCGGTTAAGAAGTATATTCATTTTGTTCTAAATTTTCATTCTTGTTATTATTAAACAAAAATTTTCTTAACTCTTTCACACATAAGCAAGAACGAATCAATACAATAATTTTAACTTAATATTGTGACTAATTTAAGACACAGTACTGATAATTTACTGTGATTTTCAAGTGCATTATTATAATTATAAAACATTAAAAAATAATATCTCTTAATGCACTTTAAAAGATAATAATAACAAAAATGTAAAAGTGTTATTTTCTATTTAAATTTTAGTATGACTTGTGATAAACTAATTCAGATTTATATCACAACTTAACTGAATGTAGAAAGTTGTAAAAAAATGATGTAATTCTTATTTTCGTGATAAAATTTACAAACATATTATCTTTATATTAATATATATATATATATATATATATATATATATATATACAATTTATACAGACCTTAATGAAGTCAAATTGGTTGTATACTAGTACTTTTTTTTTATTTAAATGCAAAATGAATCTATTATCAACTGTTTTCAAAACGAATCTTATGTCACCTGAATAGTTTTGAATAAGAGTATGAAAAATTTATTGTTCTAACAAAAAATAATAGAGTTGATCTTTTTAAATGTTGTATTTCCTTCTTTCTCTCTCTCTCTCTCTATATATATATGTACATATATAAATATATATATATATATATATATGTATGTACATATATATATATATATATATGTATGTACATATACTCGTGTATATATATATATATATATATATGTATGCATGTATTTATATTATTGTTTGACATAATAAACATTCATTTGTAATTGAAAAGTTCAATAGATATCTAATTTTCTTCTTTCAAATTTATGTTTTTTGATTATAATCCTTAAGTATTAAATTCGCGTAAATGACAATATAATGTAAGTAAAATAAGTTTATCCAAAAGTTAAACTTTATATGGAAAGTATTGAATTGTATTCCACAAAACTATATAAATACCGCTTGGAAATATATTTTCTTATACTGGATATGTTTTAATCATTCTTGCGTTTTATAAAAGTCCGTATATATATATATATATATATATATATATATATATATATATGTGCGTATATATATACATACCAGGGGACTTCGCCTGATTCTGGATGCGTTCGCCAACCCCCGGAGTAGCTTCTACCCCACTCTCTAGTTTTGGTTATATCTATATTATTTTATTTTTTCACGATTCTTTTTGCTTTTAATAAACGAAGTTTATTACATTCTTCAAGATTTATTTTCATTCTATGCCTTTAAACCTTTATTTTCAAGATATGTTACAATATTATTAATTATTTAAGTAACATATAATTTAATTTTTACATTAAAATGTCAATCAGAGGACATATCAAGCGATATTTACCAGTCAATTAGAACACGAATAAAAATCACAAAGAAGGAGGACCAATGTTCACTTATATATATTTATATATATATATATATATATATACATGTATATATATATATATATATAACAATTATTTATACATAAAAGACAGAGGAAGCCAATGACTAAATTAATTTTCTCTATCATCGTTGATAGTAAGATTCGGTAGAAATATAAATAAATGCGGAGAATAGGAAATAAATACGGCTGGATAAAAGCAATATGTATGAACTCGATTTCATTAAATTTGAGTATTAATACTGTGCTGTATTTCTTTGGTGGTGTAATATAAAAGTACCTCAAACACCAAATAAATCACAAGCCTTTTTGTACTCTAATAATATTGAGTATCGCAATGAAACTGTATCTAATATAAGAAAAAGTATTAATTGATTTGTCACCAAGGGGAATTATACATTAAAATTTATATTATTATAACACTGTGGAAAAACTTTATTATCTAATATAATCACAAGTAGTTTTTAATTAATTCGTATATTTTTGATTCATAATCACATTTGGTGATGTTGTATATTATGTAAAAATATTTAAAAAAAAAAATAATAAATCATATATTAATTAAAAGGTCATAATGGTTATTGAACTTGATATTTCATGAAAAATATTGACTACGTAAAAGCGATTTATATACGTTTAAAAAGAAGAAAAAACGTTAACTATTATAAGAGAAAAACGTCGAGGTTCCAAAAAAGGAACGAGGAAAAAACATAATAGAAATTTCAATCAAAATCCCATTTTCGTGTTTATAGCGCCACTAATGCTCGCAGAGCGAACAAATCGTGCGATTAAACGGAGACGTCTTTACGTCAGCGGGCGACGTTAAGACACGTAGATTACACGTGTCAAAAAAAACACACTCACATACACCTTTATATATATATATATACTCATGTGTGTGTATGTATCTATGCATCTGTATGCTTTCACACACAGACAGCTTCGTCTTTCTTCTACATTCCAGATTGATATGGCGTCAGAGTAGATTTAGTATCAACACGCTATTTTCAAATGTAGTAAAAATTACTATTGATTAAAATATTTTTAATCAAACCAGAGATAAAATTAAAAAAGGATGATTGCTTGAATTATTTTCAGTTGTAAAATTCGTAATTTTATCTTAGTAGTAATTAATAGTTCAGTAAAACAGATTTCTAGATCTCTATTTGTATTAAGATTTCTATTTGTATTTATTTTCCAAACTAACTAATTTTCTTTAATAGTTAAAGATTCAGATTTAACAAAAAAAATATTAATAATTAATCTGAGTTATTAATTTTATAATTAAACGACAATTAGGTTTTTAATTGGATTTTAATTTTATTATGAAGTTAAAAAGATATTTTTTTTATTTGAAAATCAGTAGTTCATTTGTTTAACATAATTTTTGAAAATTATAAATATTGTAGATTTAAAAAATAGAATATTCTGTAAAGTATTGTTATTTAGATTGATTATATATATATATATATATATGAGTTATATATTTTTGAGCTAAATTTATTGAAAAAATTTATAAAATAATTGAAAAAAAATATAAATTTATTGAGCTAAATTTATTAAATTTTCATCAAATGCATACCAATGTAGAAAAAAATCACTGAAATATTTTTATAAAATATAACTTATAATGTTGTTCATACTAATTAGAGAATTTAAAGTGAGAATTTAAAGAATCGTTATTAGAATAATTTACAAATATCAAATAAATATTAAGTTTTAGTGTATTATAATTGTTAAACTATTTTTTTTATTCATTTTTTGATATCTTTTGAGGATTTTCCTTTTTAAAACACAACAATATTAAGAGAAGAAAACATTTTATAACAAATATAGAATTTTTAAATAAATGTTAAGGCGTTAATATCTTTTACTTTAATAGATTTCTAATATTTCTAACAACTTAGAAATATATAATTCAACCACATTTGTAATTTTTTTCCTATTGAAATATATTATTTAAGTATTAAGGATTAGAATGAAAATAGATTAAATAATATGTAGTGTTTAAAATTATTAAAAAAAAAATTCTTCTTATTAAATAATGTTTTTAATTCCTCTCAGTTCTGTACTTTTTGGAATTTTCTATAGTAATATTTTTTTTAATAGGTATTAACAGTTACAGTACATATTTTCACAAAAAATTGTAAAAATACTATTCAAATAAATATAATGAAAGATATATAATGTAATTCTTTTTAAAAAATTTAAATACTGAAAATTTATATAACAAAATATTAGAACTATTGTTATAATATATAAAAATATTTAGTTAATTCATGTTGTGATTTGTATCAAACACAAAGTTAATATTTGTCATAATACAGTATTAATTACAATAATTTGTTAAAAAAAATATCATGAGTTCGAATCGAATAGTATGTCATTTTTTATTAGAAGATCAGTTATCTTGAACGTTTACTCGGATAAAAGAGTAAACTTTGGCCGAAAATCCTTAGCTCTCTTGAGAAAAGGAGTTGCACGAAGGGATAACAAACTGTTACAGAGAATCAATCTTTGTTAAATCTCAATAAAAATAAAGAAGATTCGAAAAGGGCACAAGTCAGGTGAAAGCTTCATTGATGATGGAATAGACGTTTGAGGAAAAATGATTATTAATGAGTGAAAAATGAATATTATTTTTAAAAATTTCATTTTTGTAAAATACGTATAAGTTTTCATTTATTAAATGAATTATTTTATTATTTCTTATTCAAAGAAAATTTTGAAAATGATCTAACAATTATTTCTGCCTGAAAAAATAATTGATATGATAAAATCTTTTTATGTTTGAAAATGTTACTTTTAGACTTTGAAATTGGCTAAGTAAGTAAATAATACATTACTAAGTAAAATATAAATTTCAATAAAAATCTTTAATAAACCAAACACATATAATAAAAATGATATTTGCAAACTCATATCTACAGACATGAGTTTCAGATTTTACTGTCAACGTAAGTAATTTTACAACATACGTTGAAAAAATCTCAGAAATCGAACAAAATACACATACAAAAGAGTTGTAATATCCATCGAGTCGAATCATAACGCCACATTTGCTAAATTTTCTCATACACGTTCCTATATAGATATATGTTGTTATCGTTGAAAATGGCTTGTTCCTTTTTCGGTGCGATTTCTCTCGCTCATATCAACATAACAATAGTGTTGTAATGTGTTCTAGGACATTAGGCCATTTTCTGGTCTACGTTGTGAGATTGTAAAAGTAACGTAACTGTAAATTGATAGAACGTTATTGAAACGAACAAATCAGAATTTTCATATAAGGAAAAAATAATTTCTTTAAACACATTGAATATATATATATATATATATACATGAAATATTGAAATCCATTTTATATATTATTTTTATAAATAAGTTATTTCGAATTAAAATCACATAAAGTATATGAAATACTAAATTTTTTCGAAACAAATGAATGAATAATTTCAATTTTATAAGCTAATTATTTTTTATTCCCTAAACAAATTGTTTTGTAGTCAAAATGTTTTTTAAATCATTATTGACATCATTCTTTTTAACTTGCATGCGTTTCTATGGCAAAAATATCATGTTCAGAGTACCAAAGTACATAAAAATCAAACATTTTTAAAATTGAATCTTCTTCTCTCTCTCTCTCTCTATATATATATATTAGATTATGCAATAAGTCAGTGCTGTTGTTTGTTTTTCTTTGCATTGAAGGAATTGTGTACTGTCTGTAGTACATAACCAAGTTGCTCAGCCAATTCCTCTTGTTTGGCGGTTACCACTTTTAAAGAAGACCTTCCAACCGCTCTTTATTAAAACTCATAGAATGTCCAGACTTAGGGGCATAATTCAGCCCAATATCGCCTCCTTTGAAGCGGTCAAACTGTTTTCGGGCTGTCTTGTTAGCAACAAAACCTCCGTAGGCAACATTAAAGTTTCTAGCCCGCTTGCATAGCACTACAGCTTCGAGTAAACTCTTAGAAAAGTAGATGTCGGAAATGTGGGTTTTTGTCGACCTGAATCTTCATAAACCTGGGTATGAAAATCAATTTTAAATAAACGAAATAAACAAACTTAATAGTGATACTGAAAAAGAAAAAATTATAAAATGCAATTTAATACTCAGTAACAAGTAATTCCTGTTGGGACAAATGATGCCTTAATAAACAATGGAACGATCTTAATGGACAACCCATATATATATAATTGCTTCTTATATTTAAATGCTTTTTAATGAATCTCGGACAGTTCTCTATTTCTGTTGCTATTATTTTTGTTGGTACTATTGCAATAATTAAATCTTTAGTCATTATATAATAAATTACTGTAATAGTATTAAGAAAAATAATCAGGAACACATGGCAAATCTTTAATAATTCATTGAACATTTTCGACCAAAAAAATGTAGTTTGTGAGGTAAAAAATGAATTCATTGCCGAAAGCGAATTTAGCCACAATGTCAGAATTTTATTGTAAAAATTTCAATATTTCTACTAAAATATAATTACAATAACACAATTAACGTTCGAAACATTTCAGTTGACTTTAATTGAATTGATGGACATGAATTGAAAATAATTTGTACATACTTTGTGAAAAATAATACATTTATCAAATCTATAGATCACAATATATATCCTGTAATAGTAGAAGTTTATTCTATCAATTTATATTTTTTTATATTTAAAACAAGAAGTAAAAATAATAAACAGACATTTGAACATTCAATTGTTCGAGTTTTAAAATATTTTTTATTTTATAATTTTTCGGAAGCAGAATCCAGATTACTTCTTTGAATAACAATCATATTTAGCAGATTTAAATTAGTATAAAAAATATTTTTGAAGACAGTGTTTTATATTTATATAATTATTACTACTTCTCATAAAAAGCAATATATATATACATATATATATATATATAAATAAATAATTTCTGAAAAATAAACACTGAATAATTTTTGTATAACAGTTTTTTTATTATTTTTTCAAAATTATCCCTATATGAAATTCGTAAAAGAGTATTTAAAATTAATTATTGATTATTTCCATCATTCAGTGAAGGAAAAAAATATAATATCTTTTAAATTGAACTCAGTTGAAGATTAAGGTTTGAAAATATTCAAAAAACTCTGCTACCTTAAGCTATGTCATTTATTTTCATAGCATTAAAACTTATTTTCAGATTACTGCCGATATCTTAAAAACACACACTTTTTCGTACGTACCATCAATTTTAGTTACGTACACATACATACATACATATATATATATATATATAAAAGTATGCTTATACTTGTATATATATATATATATATATATCTATATATATATATAGATATATATATACATACTTATATTTACATACACACGTATAAGATGTTACTCGTGACAGACAATTTAAATCTCGAGTCGCCCCATACGACTGATCTATATAACGCCTCCGGTGTACTTGAGAACGTGCAAAACGTGCGAAAAAAAGAAGTCGTGCGGGCAAAGCGTACGAAGCGAAACGACGACATTAAAAACAGGCGAACGAAAACGGGATTATGTAATCGTGTCTATTTCAGATCGTCGTAAACGTGTAGCTACCAATCCCACAGGACAGGGCGAGGGTGGTATAAAAAAAATTTTTTTTGCCCCCGGAAACGTCCGGAGAAAAAATCTCCGCGAGCGATTACCTGACGAGGTGATTTGTCTTCGTCAACAGTCGACGCCCCAGAGTCGGACGCGTTGTGTTGTGCGGGCGCCTTGACGCCTACCCATACCAAATGTATTTTATAATACTAACGAATATAGAACATCATATATATATATATATATATATATATATATATACATACACACATATATGTATGTATGCATGTATGTATTTATACATCAAAGTCAATTAATTAATGAAATAGCGATTCATATTTATTTATTTAAAATAACAATACGGCCGTCGATTTTCATATTACGGTCTTTAATAAATCTTTATATCAAATATTTATTTAACGAAAATTGTTATTCTCGTTAATAAAACTTTGTATATATACATACGCGCATTAAATTACAATACAGTGTATTGATTTTAATCAAATACATACTTGCAAATGTTTATTTACATTTTTTTATAAAACTTGACTAATTGGAATATCATGCCAAAAAAAATTATCATAGAGTTTGTTTACGTTTCATTATTTTTTTTTATATTGTTTATCAAATTTGGTGGATTTTTTAAGATATTCCAGTCTTTGTAAAAGTAAACATAGTTATTTTCTTTCCATCGTTTAAAATCTTTCACATATACATCGTGTTTTGAATGACAAAATGTTTTAAAATTGAGATGACCAAGATTAAATTCTTTATTTTTTTATTTAAAAATTGAGATTATATCGTTTTAGTTATTTACATTATTTTTTACAAATAGTAATAAACTACATGAAAACACCCATACACAAATATGTGTGTGTATATATATATATATGTAGACCAAGAAAGAGACCAATTGACAGGTGGGATAAGGAAATTAAAATTTTAACTGAAAAATGAGGCTTTTAATTGTACAAAATAGAAAATCTCGGAAGAAATCTTCATCCAGCAATGGATTGACATAGGCTGATGATATATATATATATATATATATATATATATATATATATATATATACATATATATGTACGGGTATAAAAATTATTTTGTCGTATTTCTATTGTATTTTTACGAGAGAGTTTTAATAGAATTTTACTAAAAAAATATTTCTCCACCACTGTCAATCAGAGCTTGTATTCGTATATATTTCAAATAAAAAAACTAGACGATTTAAAACAGATATTTATCATTAAATTCAATTAATAATATATGTTTTAAATAAATTAATTTATTCATTTAGCTTAAGAATTTGTAGTAAGTTGTAAATATGGATATAATAATTCTAGGTATAAAATGAAGAAAATTTCTATTTATTTGTAGATATTACGTTAATTCATTGGTTTTTCTTTGGCTTGTAATCAACATACTAGTAAATAGTAACTTAAGTTTATACGTTAGACAAAGATCATTGATGGAATAAAATATTTAAATTTCCCATTTGCTAATTTAAAAAGTAATAAATAGTATTAAATAGTATAGTTTCATCGTGAAAATAAATAATATTAAATTTTTTGATATTTTTGTTCACACTTATACTGTTCTTAAGTATATTTTTTAAATGACTACTATTCTGTACCTCTCTTTATATATATATATATATATATATATATATATATATATATATATATATATATATAATATGTTGTATTGGAGAAATATTGTACAGTATGATTATATTAGGTTAATAGGAAATAATTGCGGTTTTTGTTTTCTGAATTTTAATCTTAATTTTTTTCAATGAAAGTTTCATTTAATCATGTTCATGTTAATTTCACTTTAAAGCGCATTTTTCTATTTGTATTTTGATAACATAGACTTTGGTTTTATTATTAAGTTTGGTTCAAATTCGGTCTATTGAATTAAAGATGGAAAAGAAGTAAATCAGAATTTTTTGTATGAGTTCAAAAAATTCTTATTATATGCTTTTCGGGAGATAAAGCAGCAGAAACTGCTTGTAATCTAAACGATGCTTTTGGTGTGGATACTGTTAAGGAGCACACGATTCAATGGTGGTTCCAAAATGTTTGTGCTGGGGACGTAAGCCTAGAATATGGAGAAGGTTCGGGTGTTCTTCTTCATTTCATAACGACTAACTGAAAATGTAAACTGAATAGAACCACTTATGACCATTTTCTGAACCACTTTAAACTATTTAAATTGAAAAATGTATATCAATTTGAATGTCATCAACTGTAATTATTTTTCTAACAACCTAATAATTACTATTTATAGGTAATATGTGCATTTATGAAATATTGTACAGAACTATGAACGATTTTAGGGAAAAATAGTGTGGAAAATATAAATTAATATTGATTTGTGTCAATATAGGTTACATTTTACGTTTGAATTTAACTATCGTTGATGAATTGGATTTAAGAATATATGTTCGTTTCTTTGTTAGATATAGAAAATAATTGCTTATCTTTTGATAAAATTATTATAATAACTAAAAATTAATGTTATACAATTTTATATTTTGCGATAAAAGACAAAGAATGACGTTTGAAAATATATAATAACTGTATTATAAAAGCTAGCACTTGTCCAGAACTTTTTTTAAGATTTTTATTTTATGTAATGGTATAGAATAATTCATTCAACTTTCTATACGAATATCACCAATATCATATAAAGCTGAAATTGATTTGATACATCTTTTCAACTTTGAATACATATAGCTTTAATTAAAAATGTTAATTTTTAATAAATTTGTAGGGTAAACTACTTGTAAAATATCTAATGTATTGATTCGAATGCATTTCCATCAAACTTTAATTAATTTATGTCTTTTTAAAATTATTTTTTGCCCAAATTTCAAAAATACTAGCACTACAAAATAATCAAAGATTTTATCAATGTAAAAAAGTATTAATAAATATCATATAAATCTGCACCAAAGTAGAATAATCTTACATTCATTAATTAAAAACATATTCATTAATATATTCGTCATTCAATAACACATTCATTAATAAAATTAATTAGATTATCTACTGAATACTCGTATGAAGAGTCCTTATATTTTTTTTATTATAAATTGATAATTGAGATGATGTTATGGATAAAAAAAAATTAGTGAAAAATTTAAAGAGTTTAACGATTATTCATTTATTTAATTTTTGTATCGTATTCATATCATTCTTTATTTTTCATTTTTTGGACAATAGATTGATTAAAGATCATTTAAACAATTCAAATTTAATTCAAATAAAATGTAATTGTGTGAAAGCATGGACTTATGTGTATATATATATATTTATATATGTATGTATGTATGTATGTATGTATATGTGTGTATGTGTGTATGTATGTATGTATATATTTGTATATAATTATAAATACAACACAATAGAGGCATTATGTTTATTGCAATTAACTCGTGTCTCAACAAACCATTTTGATGTTCGTATGCAGAAACAATGTGAAGGGAAATGTACATATAAACAACCATAAACAATGAATTACTTAACGTACCCGTTCGTTTTATTACGGAAAGCAATGGTAAAATGTTAGTGCAAGGGAAGACATGGACTTGTATGGAGTGTTCCAGTTAAATAGGTAGACGTTTACATACCGAATAATGCATTGTTGTTTCTTGAAACGTATATCTTGCGAGTTTAACAACTTGAATCAAACAATATACACACATATATATATATATATATATATATATATGTATATATGTGTGTCTGCGTATGTATGTATGTATAATTTATTCAATTAAACACTCGTACGTGCATCAAACACAGAAGTAATCGATATATCAACGGAAGTTAAATGTTATGCAGTTCTATTTTACTGTAATTAAATTAAATTAATAGTAAAACTAGGATGTTACATTAAAATGTCACAAAATTATATTTAAATCTGAAAAAAATGATTGAAAAATAATATTATTAATATGAAACTTAGTTATTAAATTTTAATAATATTATCTTTTTTGTTATAATTTTTTAACAAATATAGAATAATAAAATATATTAATATAATAGTTTCTTTTTATAAAAAATCAATATAAATATAAATACTATATTTTTTAAAATCATAAATTAATACAAAATTCTGATATTTTAACAAAAAGTATGACGGTAATACATAATTAATTAGATTTTTTGATCATATTTATTGCTGATAATA
The DNA here is from genome assembly GCA_034766995.1 of Acanthacorydalis orientalis. NCBI lineage: Eukaryota > Metazoa > Arthropoda > Insecta > Megaloptera > Corydalidae > Acanthacorydalis > Acanthacorydalis orientalis. The sequence continues at coordinate 17,639,834 of CM068318.1, read as the reverse complement.
ATTTCACTACCTTGCTTTTGTATATAAATAAACTTATTGAAAAATGATTATTCTTGTTTTTTTAGTTTTTTTTTCCATAATCATCAATTAATTTGATTTTATTTCTACAACTGTTAGTTTTAGTTATTCTTAAATGATGATTCTTGTATTAATAAATAGACAAATAAGATTTTGTTGAGATGAATACTGAAAATCAGTTGATATAAATTTGATCAATTGAATCAATTATTATCAGTTGATAAAAATTGATTCAATTTTTCTTACCGTTAATACAAACTTGAAGAAATCTACTAAAATTTATATAAACAGCTGTCTACAATGAGAACGATCTACGGCTTTGCCTAAAAGTGAGCATACAAAATATAAAAAATATAATTTAAAATATTTTTAAAGTGATTTTTTATATTAAATTATGTCTTGTTGCAAAGTAACCTTTAGAAAAAATGCAACCTTTTTTAGACAAAAAATTATTATAATTTATTTCATATTCTATTCTACTCTCAATTAATATTTTAACCAATAATATTTATATAATATTTTAACCAATGAAAATTATTCTGTGCTGTTAAAATTACTTAAGATAATCAAATTCTCTTTCTATATATATATATATATATATATATATATATATATATATATATATATATATATATATATACATATATACATATATGTCATAAATGTACATATATTACTAGCAAACATATATTATGAAATTCATTTTAGTCATCTTTTAACTACATAAATCATTACTTGTCCAAAAAAATAATTAAATTAATTTGATAAGAATGTTTCCCGGGGGTACAAAAGACACCGCTAAAATACTCAATTAAATGATCGTAGAGATAAGTTTTTTTGATATACTTAATACACCCTGTATGTATAAATAAATACAGTCAGAGATAGAGGAACGTGAAAGGAACATATAAATACACACATTCAGTCTGAAATTTACATAACCCATGACTCTTTCAAATCCGTTACGACGAGAAAACACCGTTTCGGTTTACATTTGCATATATATATATACATATATATATATACACATATATATATATATTTATATATATATATATATAGAGAGAGAGAGAGAGATGTATGTGTACACGTTTGTGTGTATATGAATATGCGTACGTGTGTTTTAGTTACGCGTCGACCTCTTCGTGCAACCGTTATTCCAACTAGTGATAACGACGCTCGGCGCGTCGTTGTCCACAGGAATTTTACTTTATCTCTTGGCTTAGGACCCGACGTCTCGTTTTATTCAATGCGACAACGACGGCTCGCTACAATGTTACTTGTTGATCTATTTGCTCATATTTTTCATCTTTCGTTCGCCCGTTGCGTTTGTAATACATTTTTTTCGTTTCGTTTCATTTTTGTACAACGTCAACGTCTCATATGATGAATGGTTTATAAAACGTAACTAGGTCATGAAGCTCTTTCGACATTTTTCTCTCTGAGGTACGCGAGAATTGTCGAGAATGTTTCACTGATATTAATTTAATGTAAACTTTACTGAATTATAGAAAATGAACACAAAACCGAATACATGTACAAAATGCTGGCAAGTATAAATTCACAGAATATCTAGGTTTTCTGTTCTTATTATATATATATATATATATATATAAGTCTGATTCAAGTTAAGTTTTCATTAAAGTTTCATTACAATTGTCATAGCGAAAGCTGAAATGTTATTAAAATCGAATTGTAAACTTTCATAGAGTAATTTTAATAATTGTTTATTTTATTAAGTTTCAGTAATTTATAAATGATATATTGCATAACAAAAAAAAAACAATAATATAACTAGAAGCATAGTACTTGCTTTGATGTTTTCTATGTTAATGAGATTTTATTGAATGTTGTAAACTGTTAATGTTTTGTATGTTTATGAAACGTATTTCATTTCTTTTCTAAAATCATTTAGATTTTAATTGAATTATTATCAGCTTCATTTCAAAACTAATTAGTTATGAATATTTTACTAATTATTTTTTTATAAAATATTCATATATACCAATACAGACTGCCATTTTACAGTTATTTTTTGGATATATTTTTAATTTGTATATATTTTTGGATATATATGTGTATATATATATATATATATATAAATTAAATATATATATATATATATATAAAATTAAATATATACATTAGATATATTTTTGCTTGACTAAACTAGTGCATTTCCATGATGAAAGAATACATTTTTCTTGACAATTCCAGTTTTTCCACTATCTCTGCCTTCAACTTTTCCAAAAGTGCTGCATAGTATTGACTAGTAATTAATTTTCCCTTCTGAAGATAGTCGATTAAGAGATTTTCTTTCGCATCCCAGAAAACTGCCGCCATCACCTTTCCAACCTAGTGAACCATTTTTGTTTTCTTCGAACCCGTTTCACTGCATTCCGTACACTGTTTTGATTGCGTTTTCGATTCCGGTGTTTAATGGCACATCCAAGTTTCATCCTTAATCACAAAACGACTTATAAAACTAATCGATATCTTAAAAAGTTCCAAGAATTCGGCTGATGTTTGCGTACGAACTCGTTTTTACTCTGCAGTGAGCAAACGTGGCAGCCATATTGATGAAAGTTTTTTTCATACACAATTCTTTATACAAAATGAAGTGCGTTTGCTCATTTTAGATGCCTGTGATCTCTGCTATCTCGTCCACTTTGACTTACCGATGGGATAAAACCATATCGTAGTCTTTATTGATGATTTCTGGCCTGACAGCTGTTTTCGGACCTTCTATGCTCGTTCTACCACTTTTAAATTCACCCAAAGTCAAACGGTTTTATAGGAAGGACAAGATTTATTCAATGTAGAAAATATCTTCTCATGTGATTTTTTCCTGTTCTCCCTTCAAAAAAAAAAGAAATGAATCGCACCTCATATTCTGATTAATCCATTTTATATTTTCACACGAAACGCTTTTGTTAAAACAACTGTTAAACGAAGAATTAATAACGAAATGACTTGCAACTTCGCATGCATTATTAAAAGGAACGGATCACTATATGACAACATGTACAGCTGTCTCCTTTTCCTTAGTGAGTACTCGAATCAAGTTACTTTTCAAACCGCCCTCGTATATATATATATATATATATATATATATATATATATAAGTAAAAATAATAACACTGTCAATAATGCCACATAATGAATTGTTTTTTCACATTTTATACTGATAACTTGTAAAAAAAATAACTCATATTATTAATGAAGCAACTGTCAAAAGTATAAGAAATGAATTTATGACAAGCAAGTATTTATGTTCATGATATTTTAGGGAAGAGGATCATTGATTTATATGTAAATATATTTGATTTATTGTTGACGATATGGAAACTACTTGAGTTATATAGAAAATTTATTTAATTGAATCTACTGAATTTCAATTAAGTGTTTTTTTTTGAAGAATTTTAACTTTTAGGTAAATTAAACGAATAAATAACTAGAATAAATTATTTGATGAACAGAAGCATTATAATGTACAAGACCAGGTTTTTATTGTCAATTTTGAGAAAAAATATATAAAAAAATTAAAATACATCAAAATATAATGTTTCACTACAAATGTTTATAACTATTTGTTGTTATAACAAATAATAATACTCATATTTTAAAAAAGTAGTTTGGTTATATCTAATTTCATTTTAATAATAGAAAGTGATTTAAAAATATATTTACTGATTTTTTTTTGCATTTCTTTGAATATTTTTATATAAAATTGTTGTTTTATGGATAGTGATATGAAATAAAATTTTATCATATAATAAACAACTAATAAATTTAAAGAAATTTCTATGAAATTAATACAAAAAATTGTAAAGAAAATCGTATTTTCTATATATTATATCCTTTGATAAATGTTTATATTATAAGACATGGCATTGAATAATGTTTCTATAGTAGTTGCCTTGAAAGAAAATCAATAAAATATAAAAGCAAGCAAATCAATAAAATACTTCATGTTACAATTTATTAGATACACTGTGAGAGAAACAAAAAAATAAGCTGAACAAAGACATTGGAAAGTAGAACATGTGTGTTTTCTAGTCGATCGTTCAATATGGTACTCGTTATGATTTAGATAATACAGTTCTCCTGTTCAATTCTTTACACAGGCATCTAATGTAATTGGTTGCTTTAATTGGCACGATAATTAGAAAAGCCCGCAAGCCGTTTTATGCGTCGCCTCGAACCCTATCCGCACCGGCGTCGTTTCGTTGGCTGTTTGTAGACGAGAGAAAACGTCTAAACTTCTTACAAAGTCGCGCGTATTTGTAGCAAAATTGGATTACGTCATTCTTAGGCGCGCAGATTGTTGACGGGCTCCGGCAGCGGCGATGGTGGCGGTGCTGGGAACGAGACCGACACTCTTCAGAATCGGCGGGTGAAAACGAATGGGTATAGTTGAAATCGACAGGGGTGTACGGACGGGTGGTACGAAGACGTACATAGTAGAAGGGATAAATAGAGACGTCATTACGTTCGGTTGATGGCGTTCTTTTGTCTGATTTACAACACGGTCGCAGATTTTAGAGCTCTTGTTGGTTGCGCTTGTTCTTCGACGAACGCGATTGGAACAATGGATTGCATTTTCTGTACGTTTTCTTTTTTTTCTTTATTTTACTTTGTATAGGAGTTTTTTTATTACTTATGTTTATCTGCTGATAGTATTACCAACCGTTGATTTTGATGAAGAAGTATTTAATTTTTTGCAAGGCGGACAAAATCAATAGAATTTTATTTACTTGTTCTTTTTTCATTTAAAACATTTCGTTATTGTTGTTCATTCGAGACAATCATTTTCTTAATGAAACATGACATCTCTTATAAACTTCGATTTCAACTCCTGTCACGTATTCAATAGCTTGTCTTGTAAGCTTAATAAGATATATCTGTCTCGTATTTTTATTTCTTACTACAATTTTTATTACTACAATTTTTATTTTTAAAAATATTACAGAAAAATAATATATATATATACACGTATGTGTGCGTGAGTGCATATGTTTTTATGTGTATGAGTCTATTTTTTATTTCACTATAACCTGAAAAATTAAGATCTATATATATATATATATATATATATATATATATATATATATATTGTTAATGCTAACAATATGAATCTATGCTCGAAAGCCAGAACATATAAATATCTAAAATAATTACTCTAATAATATAAAGTATTCGGTCTATTCATCTTCCATGATAATCGTTATAACAAATTCCACAATCTTCTCTCAAAATGAAAATTATGTCAGTCGAAAGTCATAGGCCCCATGTTTAGTACTTCTACTAAATATGCAGAAGCGCTCATAGATATGATATCTAATGGTCATGATTTTTAAGATATGATTGGTTCATACAACAGACATCTGAAATAACAGAAAGAGTATTAAAAATTAAGTTAAAAAATTACGTTGTTACTTTAAAAAAAAACACAATGTTTGAATACATTATTTTATATACACTCTCTGTTTCAAGAAGAATTAAATTTGAGAAAATCATAAAAAATATTATAATATAAAACTCTATTCATATTTAAAGAAATAATAGTCCAAGAAACTTGTAAATAATTTAAAAAGAAACAAATATTTTAAAGGAAACCATGATTATTTTAAAAAAATAATTTGAAATAAATAATAGATTGTTTAAAACGTTAATCAAAAATAAGACTAATCATATTTGTAAAGATATTTAAATTCCTTAGATTACAGAAATTAGGAAACTGTTAATTGATTTGAAGTTATTTTATTTTTAAAGTGAAACCTGATTATAAATTTCAATATATTTTTTAAAATTTTAAATAATTTTAAAATTTATTAAAATTATTAAAAAAATATTTTTTTCTCACAGTAAATATTTAATTAAACAAATGGTTGTTTCAATTAGTCAAAAATTATTTTCAAATTTTTCTGGTATGAAATACATGCCATATGCTTTTCGTTTCTGTAGGTATGAGGATTATTTTCAGATAAATATTTAAAACGTTTTCTTATACAGAATATTCATAGAAAACTCTACATTTATATTTTAAAAGTACTTATAATAATCTTTAAAAATCTTGACTGTAAAATCAGTTACTATATACTGACGTTACCTAATCAGTTTCTATAATTTCTGCAAGAACAATTTTCCTAGAATTAAAATAAAGGTGTTAATTATATTATTATATTTTTTAAATGTAAACACTTTTGATATTTAAACTAACAACTTGCATTAAGACATCTTAAACCAATTCTATTTATAGAGTTTTGTTTTAAATATGATTAGTGAGTGAAGAAATATTTTGATGTTCTAAAATAAAAGATCTTAAATACCAAATTTGTTCCAACATAAATACAAAGAGTTATTTGTTAGCAGAATGTTAAAACTTATAAAAAGATGAACAAATATAAATGAGTTTAAGAGATTCTACTACAAAATAGTAAATTTGTTGTGACATTCTCATAAACTAATTTAAAGTTAATTTTATATTGAAATATATTTGAATACCTATATATAAAAGTATACAATATCACCAAAAAAGATCAAATTATTTTAAATAAAAATCAATACCACGTGCCACATTATCCAATAAAAAGAAACCTTTTGTGATTCGTACAACGTACCTGGTTTTTTATTTCGTTTCGTATTGTTTCTAAAAGCTGTACATGGCCAATTTCGTTTTTTTCACTCATTACCAGCACACCGAATGGTCGGATTTCAGTTCTAACGCTGATAATTAAATCGACGGGCGTTTGTAGGCCACACACGTATTCATTTCGTTGTAGATGATACTAGTTATCTGTACGACTAGAATCGAAGGAAATCAAGTGTTGTGGTTCTAGTTAATAGTTGACACGAAGGACACATCATTGTAAAAACCTGTTGGTACCAATAAAATTCTATTGAATTAAAATAAATTAATGGCTTTGGATTTAAAAAAGTCCGAATTTGTTTACATGTTAGCTGGAATTAAAATTTCTTTCAAATAAATGCCTTCTTTTAACTAAACTTTATATTTTTTAAATGTAAAATAATTAGTACAAAATAAATATATAGCTTAATGTGCAAAATATATTTTTTTTTATTAATAGAAAATACAATTGTTCATAAATTTAAAACATAAAATTCCAATTTAAATTTTTAAGTTATGTACAAGTTTTGTTACTTAAATACACTCGATTTTCAGGTTCAGACATATTTCAATTAATCAATATAATAAGAAATTCAATACGTATAAAAATATTAAGAAACATTACACCGAAGAACAGAAAAAACGTGATTTTTTAATAAAATGTTTTTCAGAGATCCGTATGTGTATGCTTTATTTATTGAAATTCTCTTGTATGTAACAGACATGTAAAATTTGTATTAAAGTAACAACTACATACACACATATACACCCACACCCACACACACACACATATATATATATATATATATATATATATATATATATATATTCGTTTATAATACATGTAAAAAGTACTACATGGAATAAGGCAAACATTTTTATTTTATCGCCGTATGTCTATCAGTAGCAGGACACAATTCAACATACACCCAAGTATATATATATATATATATATATATATATATATATATATATATATATATATATATATGTAAACTGTACACTAAAATGTTCATTTTATAAACGTATGTGTGTATTTACTTTGACTGTCCGTGGATAAAACGAATTGAGATTGAACACATTCTACGATGAAATAAATTGATGTATATATGGATGAATTAATGGGGAAGGAAAACGTTCAACGTTTTCGTAAAAAATCGACCGCTTTGATGTAGCGTTTTTTTGTGACTATATTGAAATATCTTAGACGATTAGATAATATATCAATATTATTTATACGATTTCGTTTATATAAATGCATATATATATATATACTGTAATATGCATTGATATTTCTATAAATTGAAATTAAAAACAAATAAAACATCTTAAAGTATATTACTTTATTGTTAGCAATATTTATGTAATTATAAAAAATTGAATTTAAAATATATCCTTTAATTTTTAATATTAGGTGTATTGTCTTTTACATATCATTCAAATAATACTTGTTAATTTTCTAATTTAATATAAAAAATTATTATATTACAACATAAAGACTTTCAAAAAAATTAAAGAAAGTTAGGAATTTTTATAATATAATTGTAATGATAACCATTAATTTTTAGAGTTTTCAAGTTACTTTAATACAAAATAGTATTACTGTTTCTCGTTGTGCTCTTTATGACAGAATACAATCACACAACAGTATCAATATCATTTTTTCTTTTTTTTATTACACTTCCATTTTTATGTATCTACTCAGAACCAAGCTATATTCCTTCTCAACGCTTTATTTAATAGGCAAATAAAATGTACCTAACTGTATTTTTGTTTAATCCTAATAATTTTAAGGCAGCTAGCTTCTCTTTATAAAAGTTTCTTCTACTGTTAATTGATATCCTAATTTTAGATGATTTTATCATTAATTTTAGTTATTTTTTTTCATATTATTTTTGTAATATTACATCATATTTATATTTTTCTCATTATATTTAGTAGCTTTCCTTGTAAACTTTATTATTATTATTTGTGTGTAACATGTTACTCCTGTTAAAAGACAGAATATATATATATATATATATATATATATATATATATATATATATATATATTAACGCTGTCATTTTGACAGTGTTGCTATTGAAATGCTCATAAACAACAATCAATCTTGATTAAAAATTATTTATTTAACATTTTTGACTAGTCACTTTTTTGTTGTTTATGGAGTGAAGAAAAATTCAGTTGTGAAAGCATATAAATTTTTTGTAGATCAACCACTGTCTGTGAAACTAGCACCATATCATCGTCCGCATGTAATAACATATTTGTTTATTTTTGATTTATTGACTGTTAATGAATTTTATTATTTTATGCATATGGTTTAATACTTATATATATATAAATACACACACACACACACACACATATATATATATATATATATATACAGAGAGAGGGAGAGACAGAAAAAGAGAAGGAATAAGTAATAATACTGTCTTCAAATCGTTGACACCTTTAGATATCTTCTAAGAGTTTTGTAATTTACTTTCTTTATACTAATTTATTTTTTTATTAATTTCTGCTAAAATATTTAATTATTTTTAATTTCCGTGTTGTAGCAATTTCGTTTAATTTAGTGTTACTTATTTAAATATTTATTATTAATAGATTTTTCTACAATATATATATTAATACTATGTTTTTCATTTTTAATATTAATCGTGATAGGTGATTTGAGTATCGATTTTTATTAAATATTAAAGAGAATAAGGTAAAATTTTACATCACATTAAATACTAATAATAATGTTATATGTACATAATATATATATTTATATATATATATATATATATATATATATAATGTGTTTGTTTTATCCTATATTATTTTGAAAAGAGCAATTTTCAATGAATTATATTTGAATGAAAAATAAATAGTGAAATGTAGTTAGTGTTAAAATAAAAAAAAATTTTTAAAAGTAAAAAAAAATAAAAGTTATAAACTTGAACTTCACTTTTTTATTTAGAGATATTAATTATTTCTATTAAAATATCTTAAAAATATAAATAAAATGAAAGTTATATAAAATATCACTCACAAGATAAACAAACTAAACATCTTTTAGAAATATTCCACCATTAATGATTTAAATCGTTGACTTTTTTCATTGACAATTCATTCATATCTAAATTTACTTTATTCAAAACAAATTTCTTTGAATTTTATTTCCAATGTATTTTCTCATACCACTAAAAAACATATAACTAATAGATTCTTTCATAAAATATATTCCTTAAATAGTTATTTTTCTACTTATTTCTTAAAACACAGAACATAATTTAAAATTCAATACTTGTTTATCTCTCAAAATTGAAACAGTTAATCTCTTGAAGAAACGTTACTTTATTTGCTTTCATATATATATATATATATATGTATGTATAAAACCATGTTTATATTGTAAGATGTATGAGGGAAAATGTACCAATTTACATAAAAATAGAACCGTAAAATGCAGAAATAACATATTCGATCGACTAGTAGGAACATATTCCGCAAGCACGTACATCTTCATACAGTCTTTCCTGTAATACATACTTAGTGAAGACTACATCAGTTGCAAGTTGAAGTTTCTTTTTGTATTATATATATATATGTATATATATATATGTATATATATATATGTATATATATATATGTATATATATATATATATGTATATATATATATATATATATATATAAATGCATACATACAATTGAAGTGAATGAATACGATAGAACAGCTTCAAGTCCCTTGTGGATCTGTAAGTATTTGAATCTCAAATCGGAAGAGTTTTTCTTTTGAATGGAGTCTTCAGTGGCGGAACATGA
>CM068318.1:17594370-17624370 GCA_034766995.1 Acanthacorydalis orientalis | reverse complement strand
AAAAAAAATACAATACAGTCCTGAATAAAAGAAAATCCACGATCAACACAGTAAAGTGAAAACGAACTCGACGAGACGACACGCCAATAAACTAAATTCAATGCTTAAACAAAAAAAAGCCGATCCAATAAGAAAAACATTTAGAAAATGTCAACGTATCGAACGAACAGTTCTTTTTATCGAAATAATCAAGACATAAAAAAACGTACGAGACGTAACCCTAATCGAAAACCATACACAAACTTTCCTGGTCCCATACAAAAATCTCCAGAGCGTTACTTTGAAACTGTCATCTGCTAAAATTGGGTCTCGTTACTGTGCACAGCCTCTAGTATAGAATTATCAAGGTTATACCGTACGGCAAACTGGAGGACGACGACGACGACGACGACAACGGCGACGACGCTCGAGTCGTCGTCGCACGCGCAAGCAACGCACTCCATGCTAAACTTTCTACTTTCGGCCATACAGAAGACGGTTAAAACATCGTAGGGGGAGAAAGTGAATAGCTTTAATAGTACGTACTAAACCCACTATTACTACCCCAAGTATCAAACACCGTTAACGGTGAATTCGTTAAAGCGTCGACCATCTTCCCCACATTCGCTCTTTTACGTACATATCAGTTCTCTCTCTTCCACTCTTGATGTTTTCGATAGCGGATCGGGTCGAAATCGTAACATCTACGAATACTTTACTAACTGAAAGTAAACACATTACATCTCTGCAAATATGAATTATAAATTCAGATGCGGAATTTTGATTTGGAATCTACGTATATTCACTTCACAAGTAGAATTTAATAATATTTTCTGTATATATCTAGGCAGAGACTGAGAAAGGAGATTGAAATACGACAAATATGTAAAATATTATTACATATATATATATATATATATATATATATATATATATATATATATATATATATATATATATATATATATACAATTTATAAGATTTTTACTTTGAAGAAACTAAGAAACTGGGTCAACAATTAATATTTTATACCATGCCTAAAGTAATATTAAAGAAACTTAGTTTTAATTAAAAGTATTATTTTTCTTATATTTTCTCTGTGTACTTTTATTCAAGGTAATTGAAAAAGTAAAATTATCACTGTTTAGATTTGTTTTAAAATATTTTTATCTGAAATCAATATCTTAAATAGCACATAAAATGATCAATTTAGGTATCTAATCAACAGCTTACATAATTCAAAATTATAGTTTGACATTGTTTTCTTGTATTAGATTTCATTTCGTAATTAAATGGTATTGTACTCGTTGCAAAACATCATTATAGTGCTCAATAATTGACTATTGTCTATAGTGATTTAACGCACATCAAAATAGAGAATAATTAATTAATAGGCCTTTGATAAAATAATATTGTTTATGAGGTATTAATTTATTTGTGAAAATATAATTTAAATCTAATGAAATTTATTAACCTAATATTTTCTGTCTATTTGCTTTTTTAAATAATATTTAATTATAATCTTCAATTTGTTGTTTATTTGTTAAAAAATCAAACGTTTTGGAATCAACAACAGTTGTTAAAATATTTCTCAGACGAATCGTCAGTCTTAGAATTTGATTTTTTAAAAATTGTCTAATCTTTGAAATAAATGATAATCTGAATTCAATTCAATAAGTATAATTAGTGGGATAACTTCATTTTAATGAGTATAATTAGTAAAAAAATATTTCATACAGTTTTGTCACTGTCGTTAAATTGATTCTCATGTAAATATTTCACTCCTCTAACAAATAATATTTTTATGGTTAAAAATGTTCAATAATTTATTATCGATGACTTAATTATTTTTATGAGCAATTCTATGACGCTGCAATTATTGCAAAGCTCGAAACATTACATACTTTTCTGTGCTTTATAGTTTTGAGGATAATCCTCATAAGCAAGAATGAAAAACGATCAATATTAAAATTGTTGTCGGTCGGAAAATGTTTGGTGATTTAATGAATGAAAAAGTAATCATTTATGGAAATGAAAAAGTGATTTTTAATTTTAATTCACCTATTTTTTATCGTGATTTATTATGTCTATTTAAATTTTTTCATTGAATGAAATAATGAATTTTCAATTAATGAAGTTCCGAAATTTTTCATGCTTAAAATTATTGACAATATTTCAATATTTATTTTGCTTAATAATTTTATTTTACTAATAAAAGAAAGTATTAATGACGTTTTTGACTGAATACCAGACTGAAATCAAACTATTATGTGAATAAAATATAAATTTTGATTTTTTTCCATTTTTTTATACGTGCAACTATTAAATACAGTAACTCCATTATTGTTGAAAGTATAAATTGCATTCTGTGATTGAAATAAAGCAAAAGTGGGTTATTTTTTATAACTCGAAGGAAAGAAAATATATTTTGGTTAATATCCATTTTTAATTAAACCGAATTAAATTAAAAACATTCATTTAAGTATTTTTTAATAGCTAAACAGAAGTATTATTTACCAAATAATAATTAAAAAAAATATAACTCAAACAGAATTATGAATACAAAAATAAATATAAAATTTATTAAAAAAAAACATTCATAAATCATACTTTTCAAAAGAGGAGCAAACAAAATAAACTCTCTTTCACATATTATATTATTCATTTTAAATAATTAAATGTATATTTGATTGCAAAAGAATTCTTTGTATTTTTCGTTTTTTATACAATTAATATCATTATATTTTCATTTTATAAAATATGTTTTGTTAAATGAAATGATGGTTTTCATTTTATAGAATATTTATCTAATATCTGAATGAAAGTACATGTTATTGTTTATATTATATTACGTACTATAATTTATTCACAGAAAACGTTTTTTTTATTTTAATTGAAACACGATAACACTTCATGAAATTTATCTGAAATTTTATCGTCGTATTCGATTCGGTAATTTTTTTCTCTACAATTTACTCATTTTTCCTATTCATGAATGTGTTTCGTATGCGTACATATGTATCTGTAACATCAAACGTTTATCTGAGCACCGAAAAAAGTCTACGGAAATTCTTAATGCAGACATATACACGCACGGCCTGTAAAGCATTCCGAGTGAGGACGTGGGGAACCGTTCCGCAGGGCTATATACGCCACAAAACGCGGCTTGGAGTGTACTGCTACGGCCATAGCCTCACTCTGAAGACACTATAACTTTCGTTAAAGTAACGTAAAAGATCACGTACATGCTTTGAATATAAAATTTTATTGTATTGTTATTTTCGTACGCGAAATTTTAGTTACGGGAATATTTTTATTCAGACATCCCTCTCGCTGTAAATATATACGACGCTCGTATTTATTTATTTCAACTTTCGACTTTTCTTTCTCTACAACGATAGTTAATACAAGAAAACCTACGTCGCCCAGCTGTGTGTTTCTCTTTTTCTCCGAGAAAACATCAAAAGATACGAGTTTGATGTTGTTAGTTAAAGAATTTAAATAAACAATATTTCAGCATTCTTTATGTCTGGATTGTTTTAAATTGAAATTTTTCTACTTCAACGTGTCGTCTACTTTTATATACTTTTTATAAAGTGGAACATGATGACGTGTGATGATTATAAAGTTTGAATCATGAATACTTGTTTATAACTTGACACGATGGCTGTTGTTCTTCTATAAGTTATATTTTATTAAGTATTTTTTTTACATCCTGTTCAAATTAAAGCTAATTAAATATGTAGAAACATATGCAAATAAGTAAATAATTAACTAAAATCTATATTATTTATATTCTCGACCGAATGACCTTGACGAACATGCTGTGTTTTTTTTATGTTTACAACTGACCCATTTTGTTTGAATTTCTTGATTAAATTCCAAATTGTGCGTTCAGAAGATCGATTTTATATACCAAAATATTCATATAGAGTGCGGTGTACTTTTTCTTGAACGCCCATTTTCATAATTGGCTACGATAATTTTAATGTGCTGTTCTGTCATCTATTGCTCCATGATTAATTTTGTATACGTTTCTACTCTACAAAACCACTGTAATATTGACAAATACTTTGACGTTTGAAAAATATTCACCACTGTCATATGGAAACACCTTGAATCACCCTTATATATATATATATATATATATATATATATATATATATATATGTGTGTGTGTGTGTGTGTATGTGTGTCATGCTCTCAATATAATCCCTCGAATTTTCACCCACTAAAATTAAATAAATCAAAACTACTTATTCTGATCGTCTAGATAACACATAGTATTCAGAAAACTTCTCAACCAATTAGCGATTTTTGAATTAAAAAAAAACAATATAACATTAAATATAGAAACGTATAATGAATAAGTATATGTAATCATGTTATACATATAACATTTTGGCTGTAGTCGGTTAGACTCAAAATAGAATCGTATCTATATAAGTATTTACTATTACTTGATTGCTGAAACATATGCTATTTACTTTAACCTAATCTATCTTGTATGTAACTTTCATCATTGTATGACTCATAATATGAACATGGGTTTAAAATATAGTAAATTTTGTTTTGAAAAGCAGAATATAATTTTTAATTAGTTTAATATATAAAATGATACTTTTTTTATCTATTAGGTTGGTAGGAAAATAATTGCAGTTTATGATCTTTAAATTCATATAAATTTTTTAATTCAAGTGGTCCAAAACTGCTGGATGACTAACGTCTAACTTTTGTGCAAGTTTTCGAATTGTTGTGTCTGGTTCTGATTCAACTAACACCTTCAGTTGGTCGTTATGAACTGAAAGACACCTACGACCTTCTTCGTCTTCAAGGCTCTCATCCCCAGTACGAAATTTTTGGAACCATCATTACACTGTACATTTCTTAACAGTACCCACACCAAAAACATTGTTTAATTTAGGAGCAGTTTCTACTGCTTTACCACCCGTTTGAACTCATTCAAAAAATGATCTTATTTGCTTCTTTCCATCTTTAATTTAATATCTCAGCTTGAAACAAAATTAATAATAAAACCAAAGTCGATATTACCAAACTTCAGACCAAAACATGTACCTTAAAATGGTATTAACATGAAAACGATGAAAGGACGCTTTCATTGAAAAAAAAATGAAGGTTAGAATTCAGAAAACAAAACCGCAATTTTCCTATCAACCTAATGTCATATATATAATGTCTTATATATATATATATATAATTCTTCATCAGTGCATTTTATAAACATGTATTCAGAATGAAACTAAAATTTCCAATCAAGTGTTGATTAGAATTGTAAGTTATAAAATATTCTCATTAATTTAAATTTCTTATTATCTACATTTTCACTCGTATAATCCAAATTTACGATTGATTTGTAAAAGAAGATATTTTTATTTCCTATAATCTACTCTCCAGTAGTTATGTATTGAACTTATCTGTCTATCGATATATTTATATACCAATTTAATTTACATGGAAACAAGATATTTATTTAAATTATCTAAAATTGATTATAAACGATTAAATATGTGTTTTCATTTGATTATTTTTACATAAAAAGTTTGGTGTTCGAAGAATAGGTACATTGGCTAGTATATCATAAACGTTTTCTTTAAAATGATTAGTTTATTATTTTATTAATCACCAAAATATTCATTTTCTTAAGAAAATATAACAAATTACAAGAACAAACACAAATTTATAAAACATCTTCTAATGTCTGAATTTGTTTACTACTTAGTTACGAGGTAAATTTCTAATTGAGTTCAAGGTCTTTTTATTAGTTATTATTGTTAATAAAACGATTATTTTAAATGATAAGTGCACAATTTTTCAGTGCCAATAAACATAAACTTTTCATTTTATGAAATAGACAAAATTTGTTTTTATATTGAAAATCATTAAATTTATCAAAAGTGACTTACTTGATTCGTTTAAAAACTTTTATTTTTATAAAATACTATTTTAGAAGAGAAAATTGATTTGATATGTATTGATTTTTGAAATAGTATAATAAAAAAAACACTAAACTTATTTTCTCTATTCAATTTTACTTAAATACATTTTCTACTTCTAAAACTGCAGTTTATTAAACTTAATTAACTCAATGTTAACTTTTATGCTTGTATCTATTCACAGAATTATTTCATACAAGTCTTTTTAATTATAAAATTTATTAAAAACCCATATGACATTATTCTTGATAACTTTTTCCTTTTTGTAATTTATATTAATACGATTAAAAAATATCATTTTCTTGCTCAACGTTTACAAATAAAGTAAAATAAATTATATGAAATAAAAATTGCATCATAACACTGATTTTGCAGAAAAGGAAAATATTTTTTTAGTTTGTTTATCAAGTTTTAATTTTTTTAATGAAAATTGATTTGAATTTCTTTTCTAAAAAATGTAAAAAAATTTAAAATACATATCAATATTATTAAAACATACTTTTTTTAGTTTTTTAATAATATTTGATTTCTAAATTCTAATTGTTTTTTTTAAAAAAAGGAATCAATATTTAAGAAAGGTTTGAGTTGATGATTATTGACAAAAATACTTTTTAAGTGGCTTTCGTTAAATGTTTTATCAAATTATAAAACAATATACCTGAATTTGATTTACAATATTGCATATTAATTAATTTTTAATAAAAAAATGCAAATGATCTTCAAACTGCAAAAAGCTTTAATCTTATTTAATAAATATTTTAAAAAGTGTATTTATTTTAAATATATTTCAGTAGGTAAAGTTAGGTAAAGTGTTATCCTTGTGGTTCTCGTCTTCTTGTATCAGATAAGTATCTATTCTCTACTACTAGTTTCGGAAAGTATACCATTACATGTAGTGAAACTAGTATAATAGTAGAGAACAACCACTTAGCTGATCCAAAATAACAAAGACCATTAAAACAATGCACCAACAACATCACAGCTATATAATCGTACAATTTTAATTTTAAATTAGATAATATTTTTATATTTTTCTTTAGAATTTTTTTTACTGAATAAATTGAAATTAAATGATATTTTTCAAGATAGGAAAATATGATTCGGTGAATTTTATTATTGAAAATAATATTTTTAGTAATATTTGGTTGCTAAAAATAGAAAATGTAGCAAAAGGAAAAGATGCTAGTTTTTAAATCAATTTCTATAAAAGAAATGTAAAACATGCCCTATTTCTTGTATAATTTGTCTCATTAAAAATACATATTTATTCCTGACTTGTCATCTAACATTGTGATATTTCACGTATAAAGTAAGCGTCTCTTAAATTAGAATAAAACGTAACGCATAAATAACAGTTCCAAACGTGTGTCACGGCGGTGCGAACAAACAAATGAGGCATCAAAACAAAACATGAAATCTGCATAACAAGACATAACAAGAACCAGTTTTATTCGTTGTCGTTGACGACGTCACTGGCGCAACGTTTCGCCCTTCTCTGATTATTATTACAAATTCTAACCATTTGACTGCCGACCGAAACAAGAAACATCCTAGTTGACAGCCACGCCACAAACAGCCAACGAAGTTCTTGTATCGAGCGAAAAGTTAACTTTTAGAATTCCTTGAATTTTGTATGAATAAATATGGTGGTAACGCGATTTCGTTTAGTTAATATTGACAGTTGAAGTGGTTTTTCATGAGGTTATGTTTTGCTTACTTCCCATGTTTGTACAAAGTTAGTCGTCGCTCTTCCACACAGTGGCTTAGCGAACGGTCGGAGGGGTAGGTTAATTTATTAATTATATGTTTTTAATGAGTTTGTACAGGACTGGAGTTAGATCTTTACAGATATACACTTTTTGTACATTAAAAGATTTATCTAAGTTGGAGTTAATTTTTTTTCTTATTTTTCTTTCTGTATTTTGATTTTATCCAATAAAAACATTTTTCAATAAAAATTTTCGTTATAAACTTAATTAACAATTATCAGTTGAGGAAAATTGTTCAAAACTTAATAAGAAATCTCCAGTCGAATTAAAAAAAATATTTTGGAAGAAAATAATGAAAAGCTATATTCCAATAACAGTAGAAATTAAAAAAAATAACTTTATAATAAGATCAAATTTTTTATACTATATAATCCACTGAAAAAATTTTTATTAGCATATTTTCTTCATAGACATTTATTAATATTTCTTTGAAAACTTACAATTATTTTCATTAAATAAAATATTTGGTAATTAAAGGACTGACATTTAGAATTTTAAATTATGTTATGATTTTGGATTTAGCATTCTTGAATATATCATATTTTATTAAAAATATATTTCATACATTTATTAAAGTTTGTTCCAAAAAACATTTCTCGAATTAATATTTGTACAAATTCAAATATTAATTTTTAATTTTTTTCTGATAATAATTAAAAATATTTGTAATATTTTAAACTGTTATTTTTATAGAGAATTAATATATTAATTAGTCAAATTCAGTAGTTATCTCTGAATGCTGTCTCTAATTCTAAAACTCTTGAAAGCTAAAAAAAAATAATATATATATATATATATTTATTTACAAAAACATAGATATTTTTACAATGTTGTATTTTTATAACTTTTTCCACTCGGTATTTTTTTTTATTTATTGGCATACGTATATATTTTTTGTATAATTTTTATATACCTCTAACATCATTATCTCTGTACGCGTACATACATTCACATGTATAGAAATGCCAAGATTTTCCGCATTACATGTTGTTTTTCAGAGTTTCAAATGAAGAAAACAAGTTTGTTGAACTTGATACGAGAACAAAAGCGTCGAGTACGCTTGCCAAGTATTTCGTTTTCAGGCGAGAAATAATCGTAGAACTGTATTGTTTATTTTGACAGTTGCATAAATCGAATTTGTCCACTGTTCTCATGGAATTTGTATTTTTATCTTAATAGTCACTGATTTTTTTTCGTTTTTTTATGAGTTTTGTCTCGATCTGTTATTAGAAAAAATGCGGGTATTCTGCAACTTAATTGATCAATAATAAAAAAGAGATTAGGTTTTTCTTTCTTAGCTTTGATATTGATATTTATATATTTTTAAAACTAATATTAGTATTAAATAATTAATTGACATATTTAAAAGATGTATATCAGATTTATTTTTTAATATTTGAATTCCATTTGGAACAGGAAACGTACACTTTTCCTAAAAGTTTTATATTTAAAACTTCACTTCCTTTTTTATTAATATTTTATATAATGATAATTATTTCATTTCATTTTTACAAAAAATGATATATAAATAATATTTTGAAATAATTACTTCTTTCAGAAAGGTATTCGTATATTAATAAATTCGATTTCAATTTAAATAAATTTCTTAATAATTCGATATGCTAGTAATCAGCTAAAATCATTATGTACAAAGAAGACATTACAAATTTCACACACCTTATAATGAAAGAATTAAAATTTAAAATATTATTGAATTTATGCACCTATTTTGATTGTTTAATACACAATTTAAATAATATATATATATATATATATACGAATTTTTGGTTTTTATAAGTAAATAATAACAAATTATATTCAACTGTTTATTAAAATTCCAAATTTTAGTTATAATTCAATATTTTACATAAATATAAGTAAATAAATAATTCTATAAATCAAAATTGATTTATAATTGTAAACTGAATGTTTTTTGTTACTTAATTTTTTTTGGTATTATTTTAGATAACAAAAATTTAGAATTTTAATAACATAATTTTGGACGGTTTAATTTTTTCAATTTCTAACACTCAAAATTTGGTCTATTGGGGTAATAGATCTTTTTTATGTAACATGGCGATGAGTAATAAATTCAGTAATTATTGTTGTCAAATGGATAAAATGTTACAAAATTTTTCATTTTGTATGTGAAAAATGATCAAACCAGAAGATTTAAAGTAGTATATTTTTGTAAATTGTATACTAGTTCGAAAAGTTGAAAATAAAATTATATTGTAAGATAAAAATTTTTGTGATTACAAAATTTTTTGAAATTATTACAATTTAATAATAGATAATATTCAACATTAGATAATATTGTTCAATTTATAAAATAAATCAAATTTGTATATATCTGTAACGAATTGATTATAATTTATATATATATATATATATTAATTGTGAATTGATATATGAATGTGAATTGTGTATCAAAATTAAAATAGGTGCATATATTCAATAATATTTTAAGTTTTTAATTCTTTCATTATAAGTAATACAAAACTTATTTTCACAATTAAATGTGTCATTCCTCTATAAATCACACAAACTTTTTCGAATCAATCAATTTTAGTAGTTGATTATATATACTTGTTTTGTACCTTGCTGCTGTAAATATGATGAATTGCCATCAAATTTCGGACAAATAACCATCTAAATAATTAATAATTAGTTATTAAACATTTCTGACCAAACAAATAAATGTTTGGAAATAAACTATTTATGAAAGTTAATTTAATGAGAGCTAAAAAATTTATTATAATTGAATTTATTTCTTTTAATTATTTCATTCAGTGTTCTTCAGTTTGAGAAAGTTCCCGAAATAAGACGAATTTTCTTTCTCTTTCTCTCACTATATGTATATATATATATATATGTATATATGTATATATATATATATATGTATATATGTATATATATATATGTATATATATATATATATGTATATATATATCTATATATATATATATATATATATGTATATATATATATATATATATATATATATATATATATATATATAGATGACATTGGAATAAGAATTAAAATTCTATTGGATAAAGTAGCACATTGGTTGATAAATCAAACGGATTAATAGATGAATAACAAGAAAACCAACATATTAACGCAACTAAAATGATTTTTTAAAAAAAAGAGGATTGTTTTTGAAATATGCAATAAAATATATTTGACGTTAAGGATTAAGTTAAGTTTTGAGAAGCTTTACGTGCCAGCTATTCAACTAAGATTAATATAAAAACAGATCTGATGAATTCCAATTGAGTAAGAAATTATTTTAGAAGCTGATATTTGAATTTAAATTTACCTGGTGTTTCATATATATGTATATATATATACAAATATATATATATATATGAAACAACAGATAAATTTAAATTCATATATCAGCTTCTAAAATAATGTTTCATATATATATATATATATATATATATATATATATATATATATATATATATAGCTGTACTTTATTGACAGTTAATTATTTAAGATGCTTTTTTCAATATATTTAATAATTTTATTTAAAATCGGTATGTATTTAAGGTGATACTTTCAATTTGTTTTCAACAGTATGACACATTACTTGAAAAAAATAATTATAAATATAAATTCAAGGATTTTTAATGAGAAATGACATACTTATTATGCTGGTCTTGCAATGATAAACATTTTTTTTAAAAAAAATGACATGGTATTTATTTAACTACTATTTTTCAAATATTGATTTTCGTTAGTCAACCAAACTATAAAAAAATATTTAAAATTAATTGTACTGAATTATTGCGACACGTATAAAAATATAATAATTAAATATATAATAACTATTATGGTGATTAAATAATATATTGAATTTAATATTAGAATAAAAAGTAAAAATATGTAATAATTATATCCAGTTGGCTGTCACAGGCCCTAAAATAGTTTGAACCTAAGAATGAGATGTGTCTATAAATATTATTTTAAAACAGAGTAAATATTTTTTTATATTCACGTTCGTAGACAAGAAACTGTGGCTGTTAAAATTTTCATTTATGAACATGAATTATAGACATATATATATATATATATATATATATATATATATATATAAATATATATAAATTTATATATATATATATATATATTTGACAAGAAATTAAACGTATTTTTAAGTTATTCACTTGAAAGATTATTAACGAATAAAGACATTAACAGGTTTTTGGGTACATTAAACTAATATAAAATCGTTTAGAAACATGCGAGTTTTCTAAAACTCCATTACACTAATTGATTAGTGAAAAACACATGTGTCTCTGAGCGAAATTTTGTCATATACAGGTGTTCACAAAATAATTAAGAGAAATCAATATTTTACTGTAATAAAAATACGAATAAACATTCATGAAAAGACCAGATATCTAGAATTTTATACAATCTTTCGATGAATAAATGTGAAACATGAAATATTAAAAAGTCACCAAATCTAATCAACGATCGTAAATCTTTTTGTATTCAAAAAAACACAAAAAGTAAACCAGAAAAAATTCAAAACAGTAAAACATAAAAATTGACAGAAAGCTCGTAAAGTAGATCGCTTGTAACCTAAAAAAAAGTCTTACAATTGTACACGGTAACTCTGAAACATATCTCACGACTAACAACAACATCCATAAAAAAGCTGGTAAACAGGTTAACAAAACATGGAAATAAATAATACTTCCGTTGGGCTTAACCCCTACGTTTTAACCATACCCACTATTGGCCACCCTTTAATCGCGCACACAAACAGCCGAACTGAATCGCGTGCACGCATACACAAACGTACGAAATTCGAACGTCCGTGTAGCGACAAAACGGTAGAAATTTACTGCGAAGATCCTGCTCGTTACACGGCGTCGCATAGAAACAACGAAATCAGCAAAAAGGTTTGTATTTACGCCCGTTTCGCCTCCATGTTCGTAAACCGCCGTCTGCCTTTCGCATCCCACACTACTTTGCACGGGTACACCAGCCACGATTATTTTCTGCGGCCCCGTACACTACAGAGATGGAATTAGATATTTAATGTACCTGTACTATACAATAACACTTCGTACAAAACTGGAAAGTAGACAATATTTATAAAGTTTTTGAACGAAAAAGAACCACACATATTTTATTCTTTCAAAAGAATTCAAAAGTGAAATAAGATTGAAATAGATATTTTTAAACTCATTTTTCAACGATTTTCTCAGTGTTTTGACAATAATTTTATTTAATTATTTAAAAAAGAAAAGGTGAGAAAAACAGAATTGTTAAACTTATTTTTTGACTACTCTAATATTAAATAAAATAATATTTTTTTAAAAATATTCACGATCCAAATTCAATTTGCTCAATAGTCATACGTCAAAGTTGATAAAATAAGACGAAATATGTAAGTTAATTAAATATAATCCATATTATATATATACACAATGTTATAGGAAATTTCATAGAAAGTATTTTCTTTATCCTTAGAGCCATTATAGTCAATAATAAATCTATGTGGCTTATGAATACAAATAATTGACATAAAAAATTAATTTCTGAAGTTAAATATAAGATGTGTTTATAAAAAAAGGTACCCAGTTGAGAAAAATCTATAAGATTACTTTTTATCTTTAATCGTATACTTAAAATTTGAATAAAATTCAATGCAACGATAGAATCAAATTTTCAGTGAGTTTATTTATGGTTTTATCAGAAATTGTTTCTTTTTGATTGTAACATTAAAAAAAAATATTGAAGAAATAGTACCAGTTACTTCATATGTGTTTCATACGTTTACTTTATGAACAGTTTTTTAATCGAATCAAATATGTGTATAGTTTAGAATAAAATCTATGTATTTAATATTATATGAAACATTATAAGTCTAGTCTATTTTAATAAAATAGCAGTAAATAGACTATCTTTATCTTGAAATAAAAATAAAGTGTATATTTTGAATGAACATTCCTGTTTAAACTCTTTACAGTCCACTGCCCAGGTATTCTAGACATCGTGTTTCGATTAAACAGATCCACTGTCTAGTTCCTCTGAACAGATGTCATTTCCATGCTTAAAATTGTTAATATTCAGCATGACAATCTGTCCATAGGGACAAGTCAGTGGACCTGTCCAATCAAAACGTGATGTTCAAAACGTATGGACAATGGACCGCAAAGGGTTAAGTTTATAAAATATTAACAAATTAGTATGTTTTTTAGATAATAGTTCGAAGTTCTTATGCAAAATATGTATTAACTACTTTTAAGAGAGAATGAAGTGAAAATGAGCTTGTTTGTATTTTGTTTGGTAAATTAAAATTTATCAGTATGAATTGTTACTTGAAATTAATTCTTTTTAAGTCAAGGTTCAAATCTATATATTAATAAAAATATATTCACCTTTAGACAAATATTAATAATTTGTTTTATTGTAATGAAATAAAAATAAACATAATATCTTACATCACATTAAAAAGAATATTTTTTTTGGAAAATATTTCATTCATCAACAATAAAAATTAAGATGACATATCACATGATTATCGATGTAATTAATTTTGATAAAGTGGCTCACAAATCTCAGATTTACTAATTTAGATATTCTGTATCATCTAGTATAATAAAAATTAATTAAAATGCGATAACAAATTTTTTTATAAGAAAAAACTCATTTCTTATATACTCTGTATTATACACAATGTTATTTATATTCATTCAAGAATTTCTTTAGAATAAAAAAAATCTAAATTTAAGTTTAGGGATTTGACTTAAGAATATTTATAAAATTTAAATATTATTTGATTTGGGTTTTTGGCTGTTTTTATCGAAAATTATAAGTCTAATATATCTTTAAACCAAATCATGTAAAAATCACATGCGAAAAAAGTATAGTTTTGTTGACAATAATGGAAAAAAATAAGTTTCATAATGAAAACATACGGGTGAATGACAAGTTAAAAGATAAGAAAATACTAAGATGAAATGAAAAATAAGTATTTATTTATGAAATAATATTTTAAAAATGTATTTAATTTAATTTATAAATTCTTATTGTCGTTTAAAATTATTGTAGAAAAAAATAAATGAGAAAGGAAACTACTAGAATACTAAAATATATTTTTCAAAAATGTAATTATAATTATCGTTTGTAATAAATAATTCCGTTTAGAGTAACAATTTATGTGTATAAAAAATATAAATCGTATTAAGATGATTTATATGGCGGACATTCGAATTTAACCTCACTTTTTATTCGCATCTGCACTGATTCAATCTAATATTGAAGTAACTTACATCATTTGACAGTATAAAAAGTTCATAAGAATAAGTTCTATAGAGAAAAAGAAACATTCCCGAAAACTTTTTCCATTCTTTACTAAATGTTGTCTTCATTTATTTCCATTTCCTTATTTTTATTCTCTTCCATATTTAACTTTAGTGATTTTTAATATTTTTCTTTTAATATTTGAAAAGCTCATTTTGAGATTTATACAGGAGAAAAGTTTACTGAAATCTTTTTCACTTTTTATTACTCATCGCTTTCATTTTTAATCGATTTGTTTTCATACTTCTATGAGTTTATTTAAGTTTTGTTATATACTTTTTTATACACTTATATAATAAATATCGAATAAAATAAAATTGAAGAAACAAAAATGTACCAAAAATAAATAATCACAATTCTTTCATATGAAAAATTTTAAAGTAATTCTATTATAATTTTAATATATATATATATATATATATATATATATATATATATATATATATATATATATGCAAACATATTTAAATAATTCACAGATACAAAATTTATTTTTGTACTTTCTTTGATAACCCAAACTGTATTCTTGAATATATTTGTTATTATTTTCTTAAATTTCTTTTTATACGAAAACAATTACTTGAAAATAAATACAATTAAATAAAAAGTTTCGAAATTTATTATATCTTAGCGTCTGTTTCACTTCTGTTATTTTCTTGCTGTGATGAATGTATATTTTTATTACTGTAACTTTTAATTTTTTTTCTTTTGAATGTAATTGTTATAAAAATTATAAAGTAAATTAAAATTTCTGTTGTCAGTTTGTACTTACATTCATAAATATATATATATATACTATTTATATATTTTCATATATTTTACTTAATAGTATATTTAAATACACATTTCATTAATTTATTTTAATTTATCTTTATAAAATCATAAAACTTTATATCGATATGTAAATTAAGCATCATACCTTAAGAAGGAGATCACATGATCCACTATATATTTGCATATATATATATATATATATACACATATAATAATTGTCCACACTTTTCTTTTACTTTGCAAATAATAATACTAGAAATTATTTTCGTTCATTTACGCTTTTATAATATTTACTGTTTTCGTTAATCGACCTTTGTACTCTTTTTTACGAATTAATTCGAAAATTATAAAACGAAGTCTGTCTTCTCTGATCCTTTTAATTTGTTTGTTCTTTATTAAATGTCTTCGTTCGAAAGTTTCTATGATGAATTCATTTAAATATTTATAGATTTATTTATCAAAGGCGCTATGAGTGCCGGCGAAAAGTTTGATATACGGTAATTAATGACGTTTATTTTGAAAAAGATATAGAATAAGTGTTAGCGATTGAAGTTGTTTGGTGACTGTCTAAGACTAGAAACAAACATTGAGAAGATGAACAAATCAAAGACTTTTTTTTGTTTATAACTTCTAAAAGTGTTTCTGAGTTTCCAATTATTTTTTCCAGTATTATGAGAATTATTTTTTTAAAGATCCAAACCAATAGTCTGAATCTCGATTTTGAATGATCAGATATTTTTTTGAGTTTTTTGCCTCTAATCTTTGAATACCTAACACCTTACTGCAAAATATCAGGCTTGAAGCTCTCAAACCCACTTATAAAGTATTATCAATATTATCATAAAGTATTAAATAAATGAGTTTGTTTAGACACTTTCAAACAGAATATTGAATTTATTTCTAAATGTTTTAATCGTGTAATACATCTATGATATTTATGGACTATTTTTATCAACAATAAATATTTTTCAGTAATTTTTATCTTTAGTTTTTTTATGCTTATAATATTTATTGATACTTTATAAGTTAAATACATTTAAGAAGGTTAAATTTAACTGTAAATATAGTTAAAGACAAAATTAAAATTAAATTCATCAATTATATTTGTTCATAAACAATTTTGTATAATACAGAATAAAGGTGAAGTTATTATCTGGATCGTTCATATCTACCCAGAGTAAATAGTTTGTCAGTGGTCATCACATTTTTTGGATTTCTCAGACAGTGAAAAACAAGTATCACTAATCCAGTGGCGCGTTATCCTATGTGCAAAAAACAATTACTTTTGACCGCCACTACGGGGGGGGAGAGAAATTAATATTTTATAAACTCATTACTTTAGTACAATATTGTACATGAGGCCACCTAATTCAAATTTTCTTGTGCTTCATGAAGCTATAACGCGCCACTAAACTAATCTCTTGATATATATACATATATATATATATATACATAATATTTTTTAATGTTATAATTATTTATTTAAAACTGGGATCTCGTTGATATATTATCTCAGGGCTTCAATCTTTTGAATTTAACGATTTCTTATCTGCTACCAAAACTAGAACTAAAAAGAAGATAAGAACTTGTGTGGTTCAAAAGAACGAAAGCCGTTAGAGAAAATAATATTTATTATTTTGAAATTATATATATATATATATATATAAATATATATATATATATATATACATATATTATTTAAAAAAATTATAAATAATCACACAATGTTATAATGCACTCTTCTTTATTTAATTTATGAAAATTTAAATCAATTTGTCACATTAATATGAATTTTTCATTTATCACGCAACCCATAATTTTTTTCTATTTACAAATATTCAACAAAGGATTATCGTTCATTTTTTATTATTGTTAATGCATACTTCAGTGGCGATTTCATTATTATCAGAACATTAAGATACAGAAAAATCTGTTTAGAACAAAACTGATTCTTCTGTATCTCAGATAAACTCACCATTGAAATGCATATAAGAAGAAATGAGAAAATTAATAAAATTGAACATTTTTGATCAGAAATGTATGTTATTAAAGGATGTTGTAGAAATTGTATTATTTAACTAAAAAATAAATATCCATTTATTGTGGTTCTATGACTGTACTTCTAGAGTAGCTCGCATGTAATTTGGGAATTACTGAATCTAAGTCAGAATTGAAAAATATAATTGATTTTTTTTTAAGAAAATGCTTAATCGAACAAAAAAGTATATATATCTGAAAAATATTAAAATAAATGTTTCTATTATGTGATTTATTTTATAGTTAGAGTACTAAAATATATTTCAAGTGTTATTTCACTTCAGAAATCATTATCAAGAGTGTATAATAAATTTTTATCTCGATCAAATTCAAAAATATTTAAAGAAGTGTTTTTTTTTCTTTTCGATAAGTCCTGTCTTGCTTTAAAAAAGTATTGCTGAATTAATATCACACTATATTTTTTAGTAAGAAATTGTAAAATTTACATAAATGATAATGAAACGGTTATGTGTGCTCATAAAAAGTAAGAGATACTTTTAAAAGTAGTCATTTAAATAAATATCTCTTTTTATTGTAACCTTGAAGTAAAAACAATCATTTCGCTTACCACATTAGCAAATTGTTTGCTATTCGAGCATTTTTTTCAAAAACTCGTGTATTAAATATTTAATACTCCTTTTAAGTACAAAACAGTTGTCAGAAAGATATTTTCACATTTTTTTACTTATTATACTATAATTATCTTTCAATAAAACATCTTATAATAATTAACCGACTTCTGTAACGAACCAAGCTACAAGAACTTTTAATATTTCTAGAGATTTTTGACAAAAATCTCATAACTGAATGGATAGTATAAAAATGACTGCTTATTATATTATATTTTCTCGCGGTTAATCTTGATAATTATTTTTCAAAAAACAAGGTTCTTCAAAATTCTATTTTCGTGAATGAATCAGTTTCTTAAATAGCAGAAAAATGTATTTCATTCTTTTGTGAAAGTTCACCTAACTACAATGCAAAACTAAAATTATTATAAATTCAAATTAAATTTAGATTTTGAAAGAATTCATAAATTATTAAAATAAATATTTATTATAATGCATTTATCACATTACATTTTTTCTTATTATTC
Source organism: Acanthacorydalis orientalis (assembly GCA_034766995.1). Classification (NCBI taxonomy): domain Eukaryota; kingdom Metazoa; phylum Arthropoda; class Insecta; order Megaloptera; family Corydalidae; genus Acanthacorydalis; species Acanthacorydalis orientalis. The sequence continues at coordinate 17,605,429 of CM068318.1, read as the reverse complement.
AATAATTCATATAAAATGAGAAAGTACACTTATGAAATAATTTTGATATAATAATAATATAAAATAGATTCCTAAAAAAGGTTATACTCTGTTTGATTTATTTTATTCATTCAAATATTAAATATTTAGTTTTCAATAAATAATGTTGTTTTTTATTTGAATTTTTATTCATATCATTGCGTTTTCTAACTTCTGTTCTTTCTAGAATTCTTTCATTTTTAATGAGTATTATTTTATGTATAAGAACAATGTATAAAATATATAAATCGTAATGTATTAAAAATGATTTTAAAATTGATGAGTGTACTAGTTAGTGATTAGCATTTATATCAGTTGTATATTTTTTCAAACAAACGTATTAGAAAAATTAATTTTATTCCGAGGAAATTTTAAAATGTAAGAACCTAAAACATTACGTTTTAGAAGATATTTGTTTTTTAATAAAATAATGATAAATAACGTTTTGAAAATTTTTTTAAAATAACAATAAACATAAAATATCTAGGACAATTTTATATTAGAAAACATAATAAATTTACGTAGTAACAAAAAAATAAATACTGCCGAGAAATAAATTAGACTGTATTTGTAGAGTTCTTGTTCAGAATTATAGACTGAAACTAAATAACAGAATAACTTTATCAATCGGCTATAACAATCACAGAATATGTCAATTGTCTTAGTAAAAAAATGAATATAAATATCACTTTCTTTTATAGTTCTAAACGAATACGAATAGAAATAGTTAATTATTAAATAATGTTTTTTATTAATGATCACAAAGAATAATTTTAATAACTTCAAGGTTTTTTATTAAGTAATAATTGTAGAGGTTGTAATATATTTTTTAAATTAATATTAAACTACAAAATTTTTAATTTAATCCAATAGAGAAAAATAGTTGTTCTGTATAATGAAATTTGTGTACCTATAAAAGAGTACATAATGATAGAAATGAAAAAAAAATACTTTGTAGAAAAATCGAATTCTGAATATATATATATATATATATATATTCTTTGTGTAATTATTATTATATATATATATATATATATATATATATATATATATTTGCTATTCGTCCTCATTCATTATTTCTTCCTATATCCAGCATTGATGTCTCCGGGAAAACAATCAAAAATTTCTGAACTCAGATTGTATCATTAAATTATATCTGAAAGACAATAATAAGCTTCAAGCAAATCATAACCAATCCAAAGTATATTTATATGACAAATATGAAATTAATTTGTCAGGAAATTATTCGAATTCTCACCTGTGGCTCAGTTCTGAATCCCACTCTGTTATTCGTACGAATACACACGCGCACTGATACCATCAAGAATAGATAGAAAGAACGCAGAAGAGGCTTTAGACCTGAACATAATACCCGTTGCGTTCACCCCCGTTCACTTCTTACTCGTTCGCGCACAACAGCATCATCTGCCTGCCACCCCCTTAAACCATCGCGAGCGTAGAACACGCCGTCTCTCCGCCCCCGACAAACACGAACCCAACAACAACAACCGTCGTCGTCGTCGTCTCTATGCCAAAACACAACTATACGACTATCTCACAAACAGGCGCCGGTCGTAAATTCGATAGATTTTATCTGTGTCTTGTATCAACGTATTTATCTGATATCTTTTTGGAGTGGGCAGAATGTTGTTTGTTGCTAGTAGCGAATGTACTACCGCTGAAATATGGTGTGGTTTTTGTCAGGGGCGAGTTGCGCGCACCACCGTCTCCCGACGTGTACAATACGAATTTATGTAATTTGTATTTTATGACGTACGAGTAGATGGTTTTTCTATGTATGTATAATACGTGTGTATCTATGCGTGCATGTGTGCGTAACTTTTTTCTATTCAGAGCAAATGGTCGTTCCGTAAGGGGTAATTTTTTATCCACCCGCTTTGATTTGTTTTGTACGACGTGTAGTGTGCGGATTTACTGTTCCGACATGTGGATTTTGTAATTGGTAATTGATCAATGAATTAACAAATCGGATTACATATTTTTTACTACCGAACACTGATTGCAATCTACTTCGTAAATAAAACCTTGTTTTTGGACTATAAATCGTTCAAATTTAAACTGTACATCTCAAAATATATCGGCATTTTTTATTAGATTTATTATATCTTAATTATTTTCATAACACGAACTATGCATGAAAAATATATAATATATATATATATATATATATATATATATATATATATATATATATATGTATATGTATATGTATATGTATATGTATATGTATATATATATGTATATGTATATATATATATATGTATATATATATATATATATATGTATATATATATATATATATATATATGAATATATATATATATATATATATATATATGTATATATATATATATGTATTATATATACTCGTATATATATATATATATATATATATATATATATATAAGAACGCTTTGTTTTAACCGAACTTATCATATTTTGGACAGTGTAAATTAAATTATTAAACATGTAATTTAACTAGTATAAAAAATATTTTAGGAGTATTCCATATGATTTGAATGTAATCAAATGACTGTAACCATAGAATAACTTGTCTTTATTTTTGTGGAAATGATGATTATGTTCATAAAACCAACCGCCGTGACAGAATTTAAATAGAAGATAGCACTAGCGATCAAAAATAAAGTAGAAATAATATTATTTGTAGTGAAGTTAATATTAGTTTGGTGAAAAAATAATTCCGATTTTTACGCATCGAACATAAAGACGCATCATTCAAAAATTACATTTATTAATGAAAATAAAGACAATTGGATTGCGCACATTTCTCCCAATGGAAAACAGGTTTGTTTATTTTTATAAGATAGAATTCTGGAGTCCTATAATTAATGAATTCAGCGAAAGCGCGTTGAGCTGATGCTTGATCTTTGAAAACCTTCTCTGTAGAAAATAACACAAATGTTTAAAAAAATGATAATCTGTTGGAGACAGGTCCGGAGAATAAGGTGGGTGAGGTAAGGTTTCATAACCCAGTTCATTTATTTTTTTTTAAGTAATTTGTAAGAAGTGTGATCGGGCGTTGTCATGAAGAAGAATTGATCCTCTTCGATTAATTAATGCTGGCAGTAAACGATGCAACTTCTCATGCATTTTTTCAATTTCCTGACAATATTTTTCTTCTGTTATTGTTTCACCAGGATTTAGGAAGTTGTAGTGAATGATACAGTGTTACAGTGTTTTTAAACACATTAAAACACAGTAAAAATGCAGCAGAGATGTATTCAGAATCAAATATGAAAAACAACTATTTATAAACATATCTGTTAATCAACAACTCGTTGCTATGTTTTAATGATGGTATGGTAACCATCTGAACACATTTGTTGATTGTCGAACTCAGATCAGTACATTACTGAACATTAATAAATTTTGTTCCAACAAGTTTATTGTTTACAATGATATCACATGACCATAACAAAAGATAACGATAACTAGAAAAATTGACGTCAAACATTAAATGAAAAAAACACAATTATTTTTGCACCAACCTATTAGAATCAAAGTAGTCACAGAAGAGAAGCAGAGACAAAAGTTTCAATTGTTCAATATTCTTAAAAATTATGACCACTATCCATAATAGTCCCAACAGGAAAGAGAAAATTAAAAAAATATTTAGTTAGAATATCGTACACTGTACGTCTAGTTCTTGATAATAGATATTAGAAATTCTTATGCGTTACTAAAAACTTTCTATTTATATCTTATTTTAGTGACGACAAAGAGAACAGTTAATTCTAACGTAATTTTCATTGTATTATACAAAACAGTGCTAGGCAGAACATTACTGCTTCCCTCTGCTTTGATTCTGTCATGGTCTTAAGTTAGACAATTATAGAAAGCGAATAAGTGAAAGTTCAATCTTTCATGGAGACTCTCGTTCTTAGAACAAATTTCATTCCTGCATTTTGAATTCACTATCTTTGTCAATAAAACAGCCAAGAAAAAACAGATTTTTTTGATTTAGTTTTATTTTCCTTGAACTCAACGATTGTTTTCTGTTCTGATTTAACTAATAAAGATAACTCCATGAAAGTACAAAAAATTAAATTGTAAACCTTTTCCCTCGCACTTCCATAAATTACAATCTAGTTTTGTATTACTTTATTTTAAATACATTAAATGTGCATTTCTCACATCTTGAAGCTATCACTGATCTTAATATTACCTTGCTTTTTCTCAAAGTGCTTTGTCTATGTCTATTTGTGCACTTTTTTCCATTCTTGTTTTATTCTGTCTGTATGAACAATATTAAGTTTACTTTAATCAAAACGTATTCTCTATTTAAAATAATAAAATAATCAACATTGATATTTCTTAATGAGTTTTGTCTTTATATATATATATATCTTTGATTAAAATAACATATATAGTAAATTAATAATAAAAGTAATAGCAGAATAATTAGAATTTTTAACATCAACTTAGTAAATTTCTTAAATCATTAACAAAAGTTGTGTATACATTTTTTTAAATCTAACTTAAGAACATAACTTTATTATGTTAATTAAAATAAAATACAAAGAAGAAGTTCAAGCTGTTAGATAAAATAAATTTTTTTTTTGTTCTTTTTTTCAATAATTTTTCCACTATCTCTATTTTTTTCAGATCTTATTTCTACTTGCATGCATCTTTCAAATCTTATTTCTTATTTTTGTTTGATTTACATTTTCAAATATATTTAAATATTTCCTAAATTCCAAAAATAGTATATTATGCCAAATGTAAATATACATTCGTATAAAAATAGATATATATATATATATATATATATATATATATATATATATATATATATGCATGTGTGAATATATGTAAATATTGAAAGTAGTGAGATTCATGTTTACTTTGATAATAATTTGACTTGACACACCAACATATATCCTGTTCAATCAACAAGTGTGTTCCATTACCTCGTCATGTCATTTTTTTATATTTTCACACGCAAGTCTCGATTCTAGGAAACGAATGAGTAGAAGTGTGTCACGTAACACTAGTCCATTATAGGAAACATCTTCTAAAGTCTGTCACGCGCTCAAAATACACACTGTATATGCAGAAAGAGGAATTATTTTCATAGGCGTTCTGAGAATGGTATTTTATTCAAAACGGGATGAATTATTTGTATCGAATCATTAAAAGTGAATTAACTTTTAACGAGTTTGTTATGTTTGTTTGAAAATATATTTTCAGTAGTCATATTAATTAATTGTATTATAGAGTGGATGGAGAATGTATTTTACGAGAAACTTTTCTTTGATGTAACATTTTATGGAATCGACTAAAAATACGCTCTGTGATCTGCTTTTAAATTTAATATTTGTATTTACATGTATACTTAAGCTATTTTCTTAACATAATATATATATATATATATATATATATATATTAACACACATACATATATATATATATATATATATATATATTAACACATACATATATATATATATTAAATATTTTAGTAATGAGTGGAACCCTTATAATATTTCTAAAATTCGGAATATCAAGTACATGCAAAGAAAACTCATTTATTTTAAATATGTAACATAAATTCGATATCTCAAGTGGACAGGTATATATACTCGTATATATATATATATATATATTTATATTTATATATATATATATATATATATATATATTGGAATGGATTTGTTTGAAGTGAAAGAGACTGATTATAATTCGAAACTTGTCTTTTTAAACCAATTAAATAATATGCAATATACAAGAAGAAACTTGTATTTTATGAGAGATTAATTGCCAAATTCTTCATAAATGAAAACGATCGCGAGTATTAGTTTATAATAGAAAATTATAGAAAAAAATGTGAGTAGTTGTGTAAGAACTTGAAACGAAATGTCTTAAATTATGAAAATAAATTATTAATTATTATTATTTATTATAAATGTTGTGTCAGCGTAAGGACTCCTCAGGGGTGTTGAGTATGAGGTACGAGGACCTAATATTCAGGTAGAAAAAAGGTCGCTCTTGCAACGACACGAAATCATCATGTCGAGGAAAGCGGACGGCACTAGTTCGAGCTTTGTTTATGTTATAGTTACAGGGCAGTTATACGGGGGGGGGGTCGGCTTAGGGCGCAAGGGAATCCCGCTGCCCACGACCCGCTATTATTATTTAAATTATAAAAAAATTATAAAATTATAATATAAGAGATTTTATAATTTATTATTATTTCAATTATAAAATCTCTTATATTATGAAACCATTATTTTCTTCTTTGATGCCATAAACAAATTTTAAAGAAGATATGTTGTGAAATGTGATTTAAATCTTAAAAAACTCCTTTTTATCAGGCTAAATTATCTTAAGCAGGTATCTTATTATATAAAAATATTTTACCGTAAATATTAACCGAATGAAATGCCTAAATTCTTCATTTTTACAAAATAATAAGCTATTATATCTAATAATTATATCGTTTCGGTTAATGCAGATAATATAATAACATAATGTTTTTTAAAAAAACATTTTATAACTTTATCAAATAAATTGTCACTTTATCTTATAATTTTAATTATAAACATGTATTGCAATCAAAGTGTTATAAATAAAACCTGATCTGTTATCTCAACATATTCGAATATATCGTAATCTAAAATTATCTTACTTAATATAATTCGATCTAACCTAATCTGTCTCGACTTGAAATGACTTGAATTGATCTCATTTGTCTTCACCTGAGTTGATCTGACTTAACAACACCTGACTTGATTTCAAATAAGCTAATTTGATTTTACATGACCTTATCTGATTATATCTGATCGGACCTGACCTGATCTATCAACCTAACCAGACTTAAGCTGGGCTCACTTATCCTGACCTGTTCGATTTCACCTGTCTGACTTAATACTGTTATTAAAAATATATATCTTGCGTGTACATTAATCACATTCATGGTAAATATAAAATCAGTTATTAATCATGTTTTGTAATTTTATATACTGATAAATTTGATAATTTGTGATAAGATAAAGAAATATATCCACATAAACTAATTAATGAATTATTGTATATAATTGTTAGTAATGCATAAAATTCATGCATTATACAAATTAAACATACATATACACATGTATATATATATATATATATATATATATATAATGTATATATATATATGTGTGTGTGTGTCTAATTAATCTAAGTACATTATACAATATATTAAATTTTTGTTTTTTAATTGCACATATTCTACTGAACCGAAATTCTATTGGAAAAAATATAGAAGTTAAATTAAAAATAAGTACATAAAAAGATTTTTAACCACATGACGTAAAGAGTTTTTAATTTAAGAGAAGTGGGTGTTTTTCAGATCTTAAATTTTCTTAATTAAAATATCTGTTCACTAGTTATTCTCATGAAGTCACATTCTAATAAACAATTTTACAGAACTTAAGACAAATAACTGTAACGAATCTTGGCAAATGGACAAAATTTGTTATTTGTGGCTCGGTTGTCTGCTTTCAAATCAATCTAATATAAACTTTTCGATACAGTTTCTTGTCATGTATTTTCCTACTAGATGTCTTGAAAAAACCAATGAATTTTCTTCAAATAAGTGCACATTTCTTCCAAAGTGATATATTAGTTTTTTCTCAATAATTTATCTATTTCAACTGTATTTCACAATAATTTCGGAGCTATTTGCATCCGTTTGAAATATTTTATATTAATAAATATTATCAATATTCTTCGTAAATATTATACATTAAATTTCATTTGGTTGGATTCTCTATAATAATAAGAAAATTAAATGATAATATGTTATTCTCTATATTTATAAAAAAATAAAATAAATCATATTTTATTATTTAAATTATTTAAATTTATTTATAATTTATAATATTTTTTCTTATTATTTAAATTTATATAATATGTTATTCTCTATATTTATAAGAAAATAAAATAAATGATATCTTATTATTTAAAAATATAAAATATTACAGTGTTGGTATTTTAAAAATATTTTCAATATTGTTCGGGGTATTTATTATTGATATTTTTAATTCATTTACCGGGCACTAAAAAACCTTAGCTGTCGAAACCCCTTAAACACCAAATAACAACAACAATTTCTTTTATTTATGTTTTTTTTAAAAAATAATACTAATCAATGATGGCTCTAGCTGAAATAGTACACTGTGCAATTACTTTGAAACTATATAAATTATTTATGAATTTAAAATGATTAAAAATGATATGATAAGCGAATAGAATAGTAAAGATAATTTTGCTTATTAGCAAGTCTAATTATATGAAAATATGTTTAATTTGAGGTAAACAAAGCATTAAATACATTCTCATTTTCTTAAGTAATAGCATTGAATTAGTACCAGTTCTTTTTGACTAAATTACAGCATGTTTTGAAAAAAGAAATGTATTCAGGGCGAAAAAATCGTTCTAAATCACTAAATCAAGTATCTGAATTCAATACAAAAGATTTGAATCTAAATTTACATATTTATTTTCTTCAGTAAATTCCGAACAAATATATATATATATATACACAAAATAATAATAAATTAATGACTCCAAATTAATAAATTTGAAATATTTTTTTCCAATTTTTTTTTTCCTTTCAGAAATAGACAGATAATATGAAGTTAAGTTATTATCTAAATGAATATTCTTTAATTTTTTTATAAAAATAATATTAATTGAACGATATTTAAAAATTTGAAATAATATTTTTTTCATTTGGCGTTAATTGCTTTCAAAATAGATTTAAACAATTTAAATTATTTTTTTAATACAAATATATTTAGTGTAGAGTTATAGTAACCATTTTGTATAGTTTTTTTTTAATTTTTCAGTTTAATTTTTTCAATACTTGCTGAATGTAATAAAATGCACAAGAGATAGAGATTTTAATTAAACATTTCTATACATTACTAGTATATTTACTAACACGTATGATAAATAATAGATTTCTGTATGTATTGACTCTTTTATATCAGATATTTCAATTCCCTGCACATAATTTCCTGTGTCCTCGACACATATAAATACGCTCCACCGTGTACGAAAACCAACCCCTTATTCAGTGTCGACGTACGTTTCCGACCAACAGACCATAAAGATACTTTTAGCCATTTTGACAATCACTCGCGCGACGCTTGGAACAGTCAGCGGGCGTGAAGCGAGTGTCCTTAGATCGTATCTCGCTAAGTATAAGAGTTTCAATGAGGGGCTGTTTTGTTGCGAACGGTCGTCTTTTTTATCCCCTTATACAAGAGAACGACTTGCGTTCTTTATATCTATTTTTTCCTCTTCTTCGTATCACTTAAGAGACGGTGTCGGCAACGTTATGCACTCAATGTGATTTATTTTACATGTTCTATAAAGATTGTAAGGGTAGATGGGTGTCAATGAAAAATTGAATTGTAAATAGTAATTGATTATAATGAGATATACACTCGAGATATATTTTTTTTATTATGTTTGATTTGATATATTTGATATTTATTAACAGTTAATTTATCAAGAATGATCATTGTGAAGTGAGAAATACTAAACTGGAAATGTTTGTTTGATCTATGTGTGTATACAAATTACTAGATCATTTTTAAAACGAAAACATTCGTATATAGAGAAATATTTAATAAAACGAGTGTAAACACATATTTCATGAGTTAAAAATTCATTGGAAATTATCCATCCATTCAAAGAAAAGAAAATATAGTTATGTATAAAAAATAACTGATACAGTTTCCGGCATAAGTTATTTGACAAACAAATATGCCAGTATTCATAAATATTAGATCAGCTATGTATAATTTAAAAGTACACACTTTTAGTTTTGGCAGCGGACGAGTGTTGTTTTTTTCCACTCGCACAGTTGGCACCGACGACGATACGGCCATTTTGTTATCAGTGACCGTCTTTCAAACTGACTGTTTTGTTCGCCAATCAAATTACAGATGCTTTCCTGATATTTAAAATTATCTCATATACTATTCAATCTACTTGACAAAAAAGACAATATTAATTACATTTTAAATTGATAATTTTTCAAAGAGTTGTAATCAATTAGAATATCGTTCAAGTATAAATTTTATGATTAATTGTAAAACTGATTTATTTTTTTCCTTGAAATATGATTTGATAAATTTTCTTTTGTTTGTAAAAAAATGATAATAAATATTATTTAATAATAAATCAAAATAAATTTGACATGCATTTCCTAAGTAAACATCTTGTAAAAAGATTGCCAAGCCTTTGATATACCTACTTTGAAATGAAAATATTAATATTTATTTTAAAATTTAAGTAAAAAAATATATATAACATAGCAGTGGTCATTTTTAAATCTTAACCTTATTTAATTAAACATATTTTTATTTTTATTTTTTTATTTAAAAATATATTTTTAAAGATGTAGTACAGGAAATTCATGTTTCTATAAATATTTTAACAGTTTAGAAATATAATAATTGAGCAATTATTTTTATTGAAACTCTTAAGATTTTAAAAACCTTTTTACATTTTCTTTATTAACATTGATTTAAATTGACACACACACACACATATATATATATATATATATGTGTGTGTGTGTATGTGAATCTGCTGTTAATTATTATAAATCAGTTAATCTGCTGTTATCGTCTAGAAATTATATTTTGATTTAAGTTCAATTTTTTTCCGAGAATAAATCTGTAATTACTTGAATATAATATTATACTTTATTCTGAATTCTATATTAAAAAATGTTTAAATATTTAATTGTTCATTCTTTTTTATTATAATTTACTATATATTAATCGTTACTTAATTAATTAATTTTAAAGTTTCATTTTATTAATATTTTAATTCTTTTCTAAGTAAATAAAAAGTATTGTAAAAAGATACGAATTCACAAAACATACTTAATTTAACTGTATGTATATTTAAAAGGATTTATCTGAACATGATTACTATTACACAAATGTATTCCAAGCATATTTTAAAACAGTAAACAGAAAATTGGAAAAATATG
>CM068318.1:17284370-17586870 GCA_034766995.1 Acanthacorydalis orientalis | reverse complement strand
TGTCCACGGAGGATAAATAGTAGGTTGTAACGGTGTGGAATCGTTATGTGTGTGTGTGTATGTGTTCGAAAAGATACGTAGACAAAAAAGCGGTCGAAATATAGAGTAGTAGTAGTAGTTGTAGTAACAGTAGTGGCACTAAAACGTAGTATCTTTCTATGTATGTGTTTCTTATGTATGTATAAGTTTGGATGTTATAGTCCTTGTCCTCTTAAACTTTTGTTGTTCTTCTTTCACGCAGACATCGTTAAATATATTCTTATATCGTCAGCGTCTTTCTTCCACTCGGTGGTTTCTGCCCAGCGCTTCCACCATCGCGTAGAAGATACATAACGAACGAGGTTTGAAATCGATTCATGTTCTAATGGTACGCCTCTTTGACGTCATTATTGATTTTGTTTTTATTATCATGATCTTCTTTCATATTTTTTTGCTATTTTGTAATATTTCAGTTTATCTCTTCGAGACAGATTTCGCTCTATTAAATTTAAGCAAAATCCTAATAAGATTTTTTTGTCACAGAGATTAGATTCTAATTTTTTTCTGTGCACATTATTTTGATCTCGTGTATATTTTATTAAAAAAATATTAAAATTTATATTGTTTTGAAAAAAATATATTTATTTATTTTAAATATATTTATTTATTATAGTAAATATAAAGTAATGATAAAACTAAATTAAAACCTTTTAGAGTTACATTTTTGTCTGTATGAGGGTTGTAAAACATGTTTGTAATTAAGGTCGAGCAGTTATTTACTTTTTACTTTTATCTTTCTTAGAATTAGTTTTTCATGGAAACATTATTCTGGTAAATTTTTTCTTAGTTTTTATCACTCATGTCTTTTAGTTTTTAAGAAAAGTTTTCCAAATGTGAATCCAGAAAATAAATCTCTGAAAACTTATTACATCCAATATCTATTTACATTACGGTAATGAGAGAAGGTTTTTCACTTAATATTTAATTTCTTTTAAAAACTAGTAACTTCCATTATATATATATATATATATATATATATATATATATATATATACATGTGTATGTGTGTTTGTGAATATTTTATTTTAACGTTAACATTTTACAAACAAAAAATATTAATTTATTAATTTTTTAAAAAATAACACCTCTAAGAAATATATGTTGCTTAGATAAATTGATTTAACAGTTCATAAAAATCCCCATCATCAGCTACATTTTCTCCTGGGGTATATTTCGGGTTAATTTACATATTGGTGTTCGGGAGCATGAATTATTGTTAACCATTTATTTTATATATACTTTCAGTATATACTTTTCTTTTAAAATAATCCTAAATGGAAAATCTGGAGAAGATAGGTCACTAAAAAATTACAAATACGGATCGTGAAATCATACTGACTTCGAAGAAGTTGATAACAGCTGCCATATTTATATTAGCTGTACAAGTTAACTCTTACTATAACATCGTTGAGGACGATCATGTTGAGGAAGGATATTTATTCTAGATATTAAGACTATTTAAATCGTGTTTGTATAACTTTAAACCGTTTGAATAGTTTTTACTTTTAGGAAACAAGATATCCAGTTATACTCTTCTTTTTTTAATTAATATTATAGGAAAGAAACAGCAAATCAAGCCGTATCTGTGGTACTATATAGTAACTACTGATAAATTTCATGCGGGTTTTCTGCAATTAAATAAGGGAAGAATATGTGCTTAATTTGACATCCCACGTACTCTAATACACTATAATGAACTAAAGTCCAAAGTTAAACTCACAAAATTATCTCTGAATATGAAAAATACTTCCTAACACAATCATTAAAAATTATTGTTTAAAAACTCTAGTATTTCTTTATTTAAAATTATATAATTTCCTACAAAAATTAAATAGTATATACATGCAATCGTCTTATTTTGAGACAAAACTATTAAATCACTCACCTCTTTATTACTTTTACTTTTATCAGACATTTTTTAAAAAAATTCTCTCCGTTTAAACAAGAAAAGTTACTTCTCACTGACTAAAAATTTTCACTTTATTTATTGTTAAATTTAATTATATTTTTTATTAAATCAAATCTGAAGTGAAGGAAGAAAGCTTTTAGTTACTTTTTCAAATTAATCAAGTTTTCTTGAACTATATTTTTTATTCTAAAGAAAAGTTTATTTTTGTCTAACAAATCGTTAGTTTGATATTAAAAAAATAGCTCGATTTTTCTATTTACACAAAAAAATGCATTTCTTTGTAAAACCAAATTATAAGGAAAGTAATATATTACAGTTAAAACTTTTAAATCATTATATTTCAACGATATCTTATGTAGTAATGAAATATTGTCGAGATGTACTTAATAACAGAACAGAAAGATATTATAAATGAGATCAGAATATAATGACATAGTACTTAATATTTATAATGAAATTATTGAGATATATGCAATACAATTCACAAATATTACATTTTCATCACGAATAGAAATAGATTTACTAGAAAAGTTCCTTAAAATTATTCTAAATTCTTGAATAACAAAATCAGTTGTCACATAAAACTATAGGTGATAGAAAGAAAGCAATTATGGAATTGAAATTGAAGTAGAATTTTATATATAACACAGTGAAAGCCTTTTTATTCAATGTAATAATTGAATATTAACTCATAGAAATATAATAATTCATAATATTTTTATTTAATTTTAATATTTGAGGAAAATATAAATATTTTTTCCTGAGAAAAACCGAATTTAGTTTTTTATGTCATACAAAAAAATTGCTCGTTAAAGTAATTGAAAAAGGTTACATTGGTATCGTCGGACTGTCAATAAATCCATATACTAAATAGAATTCCTTTTATTTCATTCAACTTTCTCTCTTTTTTAATTTTAACACTGTTTCCAGTTCTGTTGAAACATACATTTTTCCAATCTGAAAACGGTACTGCGACGTAATATTTTGACGTCATATTTTAGCGGTTTTGCGTGGTGTAACAGCAAACCGGCCGAATCCCTTTCGGTGCGTTTTGACACGGGTAACGGTACAGCAATTTGTATTTTAACTTGACAGCTTTTTGAATTTGTTGTCACTATTGTTATGGACTTGTATACTTGAACGGGGTGTTACCCATTCGACGTTATTATTCAATGTTGGGTTGTTGAAAAAAATTCCTAATAATGAGGTTCCGTTTACAGTATATGTGTGCATGTGAGTGCGCGTTTTTAATTATTTTCGGGATATTTTTTGTTAAATATACCGACTTGCTATATTTACATCTCGATAACATCATTTATTTTTTTTCTTAATATATATATATATATATATATATATATATATATATATATATACTCACATTATTTCACTCTTCATTTTTAATTAAAAGTTTAAAATTTTAAATTAATATGAAAACTAATTTAGAAATGGATTTTATCAAATCATTTCATATTTTGAAATCTGAAAACATTTACATACTAGTTTTTAAACTAAAAAGTTTTAAAAAGCATACTTAAAATGTAACAGGTTAATTTTATCATCAATCTGTGCTAAAACTATAAATTATTTAAACTATATATATATATATATATATAATGGTATCTTCTCCAAAATGATATTTTCAATTCATTAAAAAGACAAAATATAAATTTAATAATATATATTTTTTCTTATCGATATATAACTGTTTAGAACTTATATTTTTTATTTTAAGAAACTGTATTATATGATTATATAATTTATAATTTATATTATTTAATATTCAAAAAACTGAAAATTATTGAGTTTGTTTAATTTATTTCAATTTTTTACAATTATTTCAATTATTAAGACGAAATACAATATATCTGTTTATATATATATATATATATATATATATATATATATATATATATATATATATTCAGTAATATTTACACAGGAATTCAATTTTTTGCTTTTAAATTTATTCAAAGTTGCTTCTCTCCGCTGTTATTCATTAAATCGGTGTTTATTTACTGAAGTGGTTTTGTATTTGTTCTTTGAAGAATAACTATTGATTTTAACTTAGTTATGAAACATTTATATATATATATATATATATATATATATATATATATATATATATATATATATATATATGAGTGTTTGTAATTCCTAAACTCATTCAAAAACACATAAATTTACACATATACACGTATAGATATACATATTAAATATATTATACTTCATAACGCCATATGTACGAAAATTTAAGTACTCCGTCAAAGTGAAGCTCGCGGCCGGCTTAAAATGGGCCGCAGACCATAAAGGCGCCTAATGACTGCCGTTATATTGGAGTGGCGCGTGCATATTTAATATTGGTGCCGGCCTGTGTGCTCGAAAACTAGCCGTGCGCTGCTTACTTTATGAACGATTTTATCTGTCATATTTTAGTGCGTGAGTGGTCGTGCCATAACGGTGAACAGGCCGTCCGTTATACGACGAGTGGTTGACGGTGGTAGGTAGTGACTTTGAGGTAGGGAACGCAATGGAGAGAAGTGGTCTGGTGGTCGTACGTTGATGTTAGTTTACGAGAGAGAACTGGTAAAAAGTAGTACAGACAGATTCATTACTGTGTGCAACTTTGACCGTTCATCAACGGGAATATTATGATAGCAGGAAAATATATTTCATTTCAGCCATTGATATCTCTCGTTGAGTTACACATTGATACTTCCTTAGAGATAAATATTTTTGTGTATATACATATATACTCGCATGTATGATAAAATATATAAAGAGAAAAAAAATAAAAAACTAATTGTACAAAACATTCGTAACCAATGAAATGGCTAACAAGTCATTGTAAATAATCAGAATAAACTCAAATTTAAATGAATCTTTATATTGTCTGTTACAATAACAATTATCTCTAAATGTATTCAACCGTGATCGACTAACACAATATCAACTCACGTCAAATTAAACCAACTGACGGAATAATTTTATCACGTTTTAAACATCACCCCGATTCTCTGAACTAAGCCAGATAGTTAAACGACAATAACGTTCCAAATCTACATTAATTCGTTAATACCCCTGGATAATATTTTCATCTATATTTAAACAGAGATGTATATATATATATATATATATTCGTTTAATGTGTACAAACTACATGTCTTCGTCCCACTAAGAGATTTAATCAGATATTACAGTTTAATACTGCTCAATATAATTTACTGTTAGAGGAAAATAGGATACCTATGAATAAAATTATATTAAATGCCATACATATTTCGATTATATATATATATATATATATATATATACAAGAACTAAAGTAAATCTTATATTTGGAAATATAATTGTGCTTTAATTATCTAAAATATTCTGGTTACAAACTGTTAGCATAGTAATATTGTACTAAAATTACACTTGAAAATAAATATTTGTTTATTATGACAAATAAGAAATCCTTAATAATATTTGTTGGATTATTTACATAAAACCTACAACTTTGTATCGTCAAAAAAAACCTTTCTATATTTCTTTCATGGCGTGAAACAAGACTACTGAAAATATACGACACGTGGTATGGGTAAGATCGAGATATGGGCAGTACGTGGGTGTTCCTGTATGTCTTTTGCGACCAAGAGCGATGGCTCCCGGTGGACGTCTTCGACAAAAGCATTACCTTCTGCTTCGTATCGAAACCGTGGCTATCTTGTACAGCAGCGTATGTTATACGCGTCGCCGTGGGCCAACCACATGATTTATACCCACAATCAGTCTTTATAATGACCATGTTGTGTACGGGAAAACACCTATTTCGCGACCTTGAACTGTTACATCTATCTCCATTTGCAACGTATCCTCTGTTCTGTACGCACGCGTTTCTGTTTCGTTCGAATCGCACGGATTTGATTTGATTATAAAAGAAACACGCGTTCGAATAGAATAATACGGTACCAGAATTACATTTAAAATGCGTTCATTGAAAAATTAAAAACATATACTGGTGTTTCGTTCACGTCGTGTTGATATTTTTAAAATCGTCATTTTTCAATTCAATTCCAATTCAGTATATTGACTATATAGCAATCAACATCATAATTTGTTGGTTAAATAGTCAATTTTAAGTTTATATAGCGGAATTTCAAAATGTTATGAATCGAACACAGATCGATTGCGTACAAAATTAAACAGTGTACGGAATGTACACAGATATTATTGAATCAGACCTAGATATTCAATGATTCGTTCTAATAATACCTTGATTTTGTAATTTGTAAAATTGTAATTTCCAATCACACAGATTGATTATTTTATCTCTATCTCCGTTCTGTATTTTATACGTTTCATTTACATTCGAGCGAGCAATAAGTAATCGTTTTTTCAAACGTATGATAAAATGCAATCAAGATATAATGAATTATTTTAAAGCTTATTTGAATATTTAATCATTATAACGAATATACATTAACACTAATTCGAATTGATTTACTTCTTTTATATTTTTCTTTCAGCAAAAACAAAGAATTAAATATATTTATCATAAAAAAATAATAACAAAGTGTAAATATTATTATCTTGTTTTTGCATTCTATGTATAGTCCATTTAAATAAATAAGTGACTGTGTTACCTAAAAATATGTAATGAATAAATAAGTAGAATCGAAATATAACAATACAATGAATTCTGTCAATAAATACAGGAAAAATTCAAATATATAACGTATCACAAAGAGAATATATGATTAAAAAGGATGAAATTTCGAACAAATTACATGTATATAAAGGAGATAAACTTCAGCTGGAAAGCTTGTACGATACACAGAGAATATATTAAACGTTTCAATGTCTAATTAAAAAATGATTACTTGTATGTGAAGAGCATAGTTATGTTCTAGTTGTATATAAAGATAATTTTATTGTATAGCAACTGATAAGAAGAAAAACTTATTGATTTTCATGTGATATGCTGAAAAATGTATTGTACGGGTATATATATATATATATATATATATATATATATATATAACAATACTTTCTTTAAGTAACTCTCAAAGCAAATATGAAACATTTACTCAAAAATATCATGTAATAAATCGGTTCGCTAGAAAACATTTACAAATATTAAATATTGTAAGATTTTATATTCTAAGACTTTCTCTTACTTTGAACTCTTAAGTAAGTAGTTTACATCGAATAAACATTATTGTTATAGATTAAAGTTTTTGTATTACAGTATAATGGATACTCTTTGATAAAAAATACCAATCCGAATCTCAAAAGAATTGAAAAAATCTGTTCCTATTCTATTCATTTGATCTATTGTCGCCTTTGGATACTTTTCAGATACAACGGATCGTATAATAAATCTTATTAAAGTAGTCGTACAATGTTTGCTTTGAAGAATTTTACAATACTGTGTACAATTCTGTAAGACATCAAAGAATGTTTTCACAACAAAATCTATATTACGTTTATTTAGTTTCATGTACTAGCAATAAAGATCTTGAGAATGTTTTTAATATAAAATTATATATATATATATATATATATATATATATATATATATGTAGATAAATATTGTTCAAGTAAATCCATTTTTATATAAATATTATAATACTATAAATTTATATAATCGTTTAAATACACATACACGCGACAATTGAAACAAAAATCTTCAAAAACAAGCAAGTAAACAGCACAGGCACAGCACATTCATATGTTCTCAAAAGCTCAGCAGGTGTTCTCGTCGTTGATATCGTATCGTCTAGTTTTATCTGCAACATAGCTCCACGTATTCTATACTGTGATAACAGTGGCAGTAACAACGGCACTAGCAGGAACCGTACAGGTATGAAGTCGACTCCCTGCGGGTATGTTTGTACGTGTGTACGCGTTCCTGCTCTGTGTACATCCGATTGAAGTAAAGGGAACGTACACACACACACACACACACACACATACACATCTACAGACACTATGACTCCTGTCTTCTCTACAACTAACATCCAGCTTTTCCATACTATCCGTTGATGGTGTTCAATTCCTGTGAGAATAGTGAAATTCTTGCTGTAAACGTTCCTGCCGGCTGAATGACTGGCTTGTTGGATATGTACTGTTTAAGCATACGAAGCTTTTCATGTTTCCCGTCTACAACGTCATGCTGTTACGGTGTCAGAGCTTCATTTGTACAAGGCTAAAATTATCAATTAGCTAAATATAAAAGGATTTAAACAACATTGCGTAAAATATATTGTAAGCTTTGTCCTCGATGAACAATGATAAAAAGTAAGCATTTATTTTCAACATTTTCAGTTGTATTATTGTCTGGACTTATCAATACATTCATTTCAATTTTAATAGATGACTATTTTTAGAATTATTTTCAGAAATTTTTTCAAATATTACAGCAATTTAGTTTTTGAAGTTTATATATATATATATATATATATATATATATTGAAATCAATAATTTTATTTCTTTTCTCAAAAAAGTAAATTATTTCTTTCTATATAAAAGTATATAGTTTCATTCTTCTATTAATATTAGAGTTCAATTTTTTAATATTATATTTTCACGAAATTTTTTGTGTAGGATGTTTTCAGAATCTATAAAAGTATAAGATAGTTATTACCAATGATGTTATAAATATAGTTCGTTGTATTCAATTTTATGAATGTAATTTTTAATACTCAATTTGTTTATTTTTAATTCCGAGAAAACCTTATTCTCGAAATTATTAAGAAATAGCTTTATTTTCGTTACGTTTGAGAAGAAAAGTACTATTATTAAAAAATCTTATATTGAATTCAGGTTAACCTGTCTGGAAATATTATATTCATTTTTTTTTTGTAAATAAGAACTATTGTATTTTCAATAAATAAAAGGAAATTTTTAATATTGATGGATTTACGTGTACACATATTTTATTCAAACATTTTTTTGTACAAACATTGAATTATACATATATATATATATATATATATATATATATATATATATATATATATATATATATATATATATATATATATGTATATATATATATATATATGTATATGTATATATATGTATGTGTATACGTGTGTGTGTTTGTGTGTGAAATATGTTATAAAAATCACATTTGAACATCTCAGGAATTTCTCAATTTAAATAAATGGGATATATATATATATATATATATATATATATATATATATATATATATATATATCCCCTTATATTAATATCGTACATTAACAATTATATTAAAAGCAATCTAATTGTTTCTAAAATTATCTTTATTACTTATTTAAGAAAATTAATATACTTAACTTGATATATTTAAAATATTACGCTATATGACTGTTCAAATAAAACAAAGATTGTTAACAGAATTATTTATAATGATGCAAGTTAAAGCAAAATCATCATGTTAACATATAATTTCTAACTTTACTTTTTATTTGATAAAGACTTGTCTACAATTTAAACTTGTGTACAAAAAGTACAAATTTAAAATTATATTTTATAACATCATTAGTCTTAGTTGAAAGAAACTTATTTTCAAAATTTTAAAATAAGTTTTAGATCTTTAAGTTGTTTTTTATATTAAAAATAACTTTGGGTAATATTCTGAAAATTATATATATATATACATATATATATATATATATATATATATATATATATATATATATATGCTTTTTTTATTAAATGCCTAACAAGTTAAATATGTATTAATAATTTTTCGAATAGGTCTTCGGTGAAAGAAATAACAATATATCATACTTTTCTTATAAGCGTATAAACAAAATTAATGGTTTTCTTGAAAAAGCGAGGAACAAATTGTTGAAACGATTAAAATAAAACGAACAAAATTTACAAAATTAATGTACTTATAATCGAGCGTACATTATGCATTTATTAATTGTTCTGTAATAAAGCGACGACAGAATCACGTAACAAAAAAAGAAATCACCGCCTGTCACTCATAGCAACACTCAATTCGTACCACAGTACAACGAGTAAGCACAACAGCGGCGGCGACGTCGACAGCAGGAATTGAAGTTAACGACAAAAGCTCGTGCGGCGTTAACGACGAAACGACGTAAGCAACGATGCGTCACAAGTTGAAAACTTTCGACGGATATCTTTGCTTCAACATGTTGTTAATTTAATTTAAAACTCGTCGAGTTCCCCCGCGGTCTCTACCTTCATCCGTACTCGTTTGCGCGATGTCGTTTGTGTCTCTAAATTCGACGCGCGCATCACCGACTAAATTTCATACCGTACACCCTCGTTCTCCTCACTGGATGCACAACGCTTCGGCGAACCTCTTTAGCATCTTATCATTTGGTGTAAACCCTTTCGTTCGGTTATTCACACGAAGACCATCTTTGTCAAGTATGTGAATATTTTACGGGGGGATTAGTGGGCGAAATGTACAAGAAGTTAGAACGAACAAGATAGGACTTTGTGCTTAGGTAATTTTCAATCCGTATAAAACTTATGCTGTACACTAATTTATTTGTTAACACACATATAAACTTAAGTATATAGGAAGATAAAGAGAGAGAAAAGAAAAATAACGTAGAAATCATAAAAGTCGAAGTAAGACCGTTACATTTTCTGTCAGAGCGTTTTATTCGAAACAAAAAAACATGACCGTTTCAATCTCAAGTGAAATAAAAACCGTCATCTGCACATTAACCGTAAAGTTGACAAAAAGCGACCTAATAAATGAAGCCGTTTCGTCTATTGACAGCCAGTGACCCCTGAAAGTTCAGGACTACGCCGTTATATATATATATATATATATATACATATGTACAGGTTTGTTCGAAGAGTTGTGTTCTAAATGTGAACACAGATTGTCGGTCGGTTGGCCGATCTTATTCTTTTCAGACTTATGTAACGACTGTAAGCTACACGTATAAATGACCTAATAGCAGGATTTAGGTCAAAGTGTCGTGCAACGGACGGTAGGGAAATAAAACGACGCTTAATGTATGGAGTTAGAACTGATAATGCTTTAGTCTTTAATAATATTTCTCTCTCCGTCTGTCTCTCTCTCCCTCCTTCTCTCTCTCTCTCTCTCTCTCTATATATATATATATATGTATATATATATATATATATATATATATATATAGGTTTCTCAGGAGAAAATCACTATAAATCTTTTTTAAATAAAATTATTTTCTCGCATAAACATTGTGAAGTTTAATGTGGAATATATCAAACGTGGAATATGTGGAATATATTGACTTAATGTGGAATATATCAAAATGATAAAGTTTAATTAGTTTATAATATTTCTGGTAAACGGTACATAAAAGCACAAAAGTTCAAAATATGATTTAGATATGAAAAAAAATCGTAAAAAATAAAGACATCTTTTTATTTTTAGCGATTTTTTAACACTTTTATGTGGAAGCCTAAATTGAATCTCTCTCTCTCTCTCTCTCTCTCTCTATATATATATATATATATATATATATATATATATATATATTTATATTTAACTATAAAAAATGTTCTATGATTTTAATAGTCTTTCTGTTCTATAAAATGTATGATTCTGTATTTTTTTTCTATTTAATAAATGTTAAAAATTTAAACAAAAAATGTACTTCAAAGCGATGAGATCCCATTTTATAAAAATAAATGAATACATCTGTGTGCATATAAATGAATACATCTGCCTTGCTAAAGTATCAATGAAAATATTCATTTTATATATGTTATAATTTTTAATTATTATTAACACAATTTATTTATTTATTTTTATTAAAAACCTTCATGTAACTTTCAAATTTTAATAAGTGCATCAAAATAATATTTTATCTTTTTCACTAACGTTTAATATTTAATAATTGTTTATTTATATAAAAATTCTGTTTGTTATTTTCTATATATATATATATATATTTCCATGATGTATTACCAACAAAAGGTAGTAATTGTATTATTTTAATGGTATTATGATGCATGAGAAATGGATATAATAATATAAATTATCTGTATACGAACAAGAAAAAATAACTGAATATTTTTTTCATTTTCACATATATTATCTATTTATAATAATTGAATTTCCAAATATCTTTTTACACTATTACTGATTTTATTTTTTATGAATTAGGGTTTAAAAATATTTATTATTTTATATATTATTTAGTCGATATAAATGAGCTTTCTTTAGGTTTTAATTTTTAATAAGTTGAGTTTATTTTATATTTCTTATTATTACTTGTAATAAATATTTTGTTTACTATATATTTGGATTTGTTGGGTACTTTTAGTAATATTATTTTCTTACTATATATTTTATAGAGTTATTATTTTTAAAAATCTTTTATTTTAAAAAATAAAAAAATATAATTTTATAGTTATTTTTAACTTAAAGTTTTTCTTATTTTGTATAGTCAAAATAATGAAATTATTAAAAACAATACTCGATACGAAAAATCAAAAATCAATGTTTTAAAAGTATATAACTAAACACGGTTTAGCACTTCCAATTTTTGACACTGTAGCTAATTGACTTTCGCAAATTAGTTTTCACTCACACATTTTTTTTGGTAAAAATTTTCAGTATTTGATAATTGACCATTTTAATTACTACTTGCATGAATTCCAATTCCTATCAAAATGTATACATCCTCATTATCTTCTGAGTGCTAAAATACAGAAAAGTCTGACTTTTAATATCAGTTGTTCCTGCATTTTGATCTGAAGATGATGTAGTTGCTAATTAATCAGATAATCGATAGCCAAAATGCATAATAATTAGTTATTGAACACTGATCGAAAAAAATGTGTTTGTGGGGTATGAAAATTTATTTGTGTAAATAAAATTATTTTACCATGAAGTTTTTCAACTTTTTGATTTGGTTAGAAATTAACAAATTAAAACCAACCTCTGTAATCTTGACATATTTTCTTTACTTACTTATATTTAAAATGTAAATGAAAAATGAAATAGTTCTAAAATAAAAATGTAAATTCTTCGCATGGCTGAGGACAAATACGTGAGAGTTGGATTAAATAGAAAATTAGTATTGATCTTTCTTAAAAGCTTTCAATGCAGTATCAATAATGGCACTAATGCCTCGATGCATTAAAACACACTTGAATACATACATACATTCTGTCACGGATTACAAAAAGAAAGGTCAATCAATAACTGAGTTCGATAACGTGACATCGAGAACAATATGAACGTACATCAACGCACAAAGTAGTTGGATTTGAATACGAAATAATATAATACCTTTAAACTTTCGCCCCAGGTGTCATTAAGCGTGCATTGTGTGTGCACGTGTGTGTATATGAATATGTGTACGTGAAATGTCAATAATCCATTAGTGCTCATGCATGTGTTTCGACGAACCGACGATCTCTAACATTAGATCCGTACGTTTATTTATAAAAGACCATTGATATTGGATCGCTTCGTCGCATTTCAATTGGGCACTATACAAAATTCACCCTTTTTGATGATGTCGTTCCCGGTCAACGGATTTATAAAATGTCATATATATATATATATATATAAAATTTGTATCTATATGTATACATACTTAAAATACACAGTAATATTCGTCAAAAAAAATGGTGTAAAACTTTTCAATTATTCAAATTAAATTGTATAATTAATAATTTTAATGTTATTAAAATATCTTTTCTTTTCAGGTAAGTACATCATCTGTTACTGAGTGAAATAATAATTCATTGGTATGTAAATAGCATAATTATTTTTTAAAATATACAAACGAATAGTTTATTTACAGCTAAATGGTATTTTGCTTATCACTTTAAGGCCTTATTCGCACGAGCGTTAAAAAAACGTTGCGTTCAGAGTTAGCGTTAGCGATTTTAAAACGCTCGCAGATATAGTGTTCATATGAACGTTTAAAAATCACTTCTTTTCATCATATTCGGACGCATGAATTCAAAAGAGCTGTTGGCAATAGCTGTATGTATTTTAAGAAAGTGAAACAAAAATTAGAAAGTTCTGTGTGCATCCTCTGAATGATCAACGATACTTGAAAGGAGAGTTTGTGGATATTTATGATGATTGAAGGTTGTATCCGGATGTTTTTCAGCTACTCCTGTATGAGAATTGAAACATTTAATGAATTATTGAGAATTATCTACGATATTTTCCTAATTTGGAATTATTTTTGATGTGACTTCCATCTACGTGTCCTCCTTCAAAATTTTGTTTGAATAATTTGATAAACTTTTGTTATATAACAAAAATCTCGATTCCATCTCCAAAATGAAACGTTCAGTATCAAATACCGCCATTTTTGTAAACGCCATCTGCCGTTTTTGTCATACTTGTAATCAGTACCAACGTGTAAGCAAGATTGACTGACAAATTTGGCGTCATTCAACGCTTTTTAAACGCCAATCCGAATGAAAATACCCTCTTCCATATGTTCTACTTGGTTCAACGCAAAATGTTCGGCATTAGAAATGGATCAAGTTTTATATTTTTTAATTCACGTTAAATTAAAGCCGGCATGTGATAAGAAACATTGAGTTTCATATGTTTTATTGAAAAGATGAAAAAAAAGCGCGCGTTGATGCATTTTTTAACGCTCGTGCGAATAAGGCCTTTAGTTTTATTTTTATTACATAACAATCATACTTCATATTTAAATAAATATCTTATTTCTCTCTCTCCCTCTCTCTCTCTCTATATATATATATATATATTCAAAGAAACTATGAAATTTCGTCATACATATTTAATTTCTATTATAATTTTGAAAATATTTTAGTTGATTTTCTTAGTTTAATTTTACAGTATCTTCAATATGATGCATATTTATGCTGCACTCATCTGAATTAGAAACTTTAAGCTTTAGAGTTTAGACAGTTTAGTTAGTTTAAGAACAGTTGAGATCTCTTAAAAAACTATATTTTTTTCTGTAAAATATGTTAATTGCTTTTTCTCTATCCTTTTTCTTGGTAGTATTTTTTTATTATTTTTTCCTATAACGCCCAACACTAGCATTTGTTAACCATTACAGTACAATGTAACAAAATTGCACGTTTAATAAAATAAAAAAAAATGTTAAATATGATAATTAATAAAATTATTATACATATTTTTGTGTTCGTATATAAATATCATCTATTAGCCTGCGTCTATAATTATCGTTATTTTTATACAAAAAAAGTGTTCTGTTAATTTAAATTCAAATCATATTAAATTATCTTACAAAATTACTATCATATTATTAGGTTGATGTAAAAATAATTACAGTTTTTACTCATCTAGTATAAAGACGCATATATGAGTTAGAAATTAAATGTATTAATCAAAATAAAGACCACTGGCCTGTACACATGTCTCCCACCGGGAAAGAAGTTAGTTTATTCCCACAAGATAGAATTCTGGAGTCCTGGAATTAACGAAATCATCGAAAGTGCTTTGAATTGATGCTTGATCTTTGAAAACATTCTCTCATAGGAAATTACTCAAATGTTTAAAAAAATGATAATCTGTTCAGGTTAGAGACAGGTCGCGAGAATAAGGTAGTGAGGTATGTTTTCATAACCCAGTTCATTTAATTTTTTAAAGTCATTTGTGAGATGTGTGGTTGGACATTGTCATGAAGAAGAAATGGTCTTTTGAATGACTAATGCCTGCCGTAAACGATGCAACTTCTCATGCATTTTTTCGATTTCCTGGCAATATTTTTCTACTGTTATTATTTTATCAGGATTTAAAAAGTTGTAATGAATGATGCCACTTTCCGATCACTAAACTTGTTGAAATTTCGGTTTAGGAAACTGTCTTAGTTCTTTTTCTCGGTCTAGCCACTGTGATCAACATTTTCGATTGTTGTAGAGAATTCACTTATTATCACATATGACAATGCGATCAAGAAAGGGATCATTTTTGTCACTGAAAAGAAACATAGAGCGGACTTCATATCGACGAATGGCTTCATCGTCGTTTAGTTCATAAGGCATCCATTTATCCAGCTTGTTTATTTTTTTCAATTAGGCTCAAATATCAAACAACTGTTGAATGATCAACATTGAGTTCTTCTGCTACCTCTCGAGTTGTTTTAGGTGGATCCGTTCCAATAATGATTCTTAAATCATTATTGTCTATAGCTGAAGGACGTTTACGATCCTCCTCATCAAAGTTTTCATTTCTATCACGAAGTTTTTGGAACCGATGTTGTTGAGCTCTACGTTCACTAATTAACTCTTCGTCAAAAACAAATTTGATATCTCGAGCAGTTTCTAGTGCCTTACGTTCCAATTTAAACTCGTACAAAAAATTGCACGAATTTGTTTTTTTTTTCCATGACAAATTTAAGAAGTTATATCCAACAGTACTATAGAATGAAAACAATAGACATAAGCTGAAATCAGTAGTGGTAATGTATTGTTTACAATGATGTATTATATGACTATAACAAAAGATAACGGTATTAGAAAAATCGGTGCCAAGCTTAAAATGAAAAAAAAACGCAATTATTTTTGCACCAAACTTATACAAATATATCAAATTAGAAATGTTGAAAATAAAATCTACATTTACTATAACGTTAAGATGTAATTATAATCTTAGATATTTATCTGTGAAGTAAAATATAAATGTTAGTCTGCAGTAATATTTGATATTTATAATAATTATCAAATCATATATAGAAAATATCTTCTCTTGCTTACATAAATATTTATCTGAAATATTGGTTTTATAAAAATATAGAGTTTTACTACAAGATATCTAATGGATTATATTTTCCTAATAAAATGAATCTGTTTTTATTTTTTTATAAATTAACCAATAAAAATAATATAAATTAAGAATAAAGTAAAAGAGAGAACGAATATAATGTATTTGATTTTTAATATCAATAAACCATATAATATTTTTTTTGGAAAAAATAAATACTGAAACTAGAAAAGAAACGTGAAAAGATACTCATGGCATTTCTAAGTTTTATATATGAAGTATATTATACTCATCGTTTAATAAGATTTCGTTTTATAAAGATTATTTATTAATTAATTGTAGTCAGAGGTAGATTTAAAATTATGTTCAATGAAGATTCAGCAAAATAGCTGGAAGAGTTCAGGAGAATCATTAAATAACAAAACAGGATATAGCCAAAAAGAAATATTAAAAAGTAGAAAACTAACTATAAATAAATAATGATGAACTATATAATGATGTTTTATATAAATCTAGAGTTTTACTAAAAGATATCTAGTGGATTGTAACTAGATAGATGGTAAGATGGTACTAGGTAGATGGATGATAACTAGAAAATCGGCACCTAACTTAAAATGGTAAAACCCGTAATTATTTTTACACCAACCTCATAAATAAAAATGTAAGTAAATTAAGTCAAAAACGACGTTTGAAAAGAAAAATACTTTTTAAATTCAATTTCATCGCTCCATATAACAAGTATTTCATTTTTATATATCCATATTTTATTATTTACAAAGTGCCAATATTCCGGAAATTTTTAACTTGGTTTCTTTTTAGAGATATTGAAATACATCTTTAATATATTAATTAAGTTTGTGTTGTATGCTGTTTTTTCTTTGATTAAATACATAGTTTTATATGTATTGGCATTTCTTCTAGAACAAAAAAAAGTTAAATTAAAAATGACGTGAAATTCAATTGGGGAGATTTTTGAATAAATCTTTCCCTATTTAAAATACACCTACAAATCCACACCCAACTCTCACACACACACACAGATATATATATATATATATATATATATATATATATATATATAAGGTTTTAAAGACAAAGATAGAGTTAGCAGTGTGAGAGTACATAAATATTATCCGGTCTGTTTACGCCCGGAGCCTATCCTGCCATCCGTTGGCCTCCGGACATCGGAAAATTATAGCAGTGTTTTTGTTTTAAAGGGTTTTACGTGTGCGCACGTATATGTGTGCGTATGGGTGTGTTTGGGTGTATGTGGATGCGTGTGTGTACGCCTACCCCTTATTCAGTGTTTGGTTGGTCGAGTCGATGGTCGCTGTTGTTTTTTTTTATTGTTTCTCGTTCGATGTTCATTTTATTTGTCAGTGGGCGTTATGTGTGTGTGTGTGAGTGCGCGCGTGCTTGCGTGCGTGCGTGCGTGCTTGTACTCACCTCTCCGCCGACCTACTTGTACTTGTACAAACGTATATGTGTGCGTGAGTGACTGCGTGTATGTGCGTAATTTTTGATTGATTTATTTGCGAGTGATTGCGCTCTTGTACATTTGTATGTTTTATGATTTGCAGTACGCGTATTATTGTTATGAAAAATTTCCATCGCGTTACGTTCAAATCGCTGTATCATATTCCGTGTCCGTATTTAATATGAGGTCAAACACGATCGAATCATTGGCTGTTATTTTTTTATTTTTTTCAAATAAATATGTGTAATAACTGTGTGTCTGTGCTTTTCACCGTGATTGCATGCATCATTTTTCACAAATAGATATATTTGACATGAGGATATTTTTTTATCGCGATCGACATTTTTTCCACAAATCGCTATTATTCACGTAAGTTTTATTTATTAGTTTTATCCTTTAAAAGGATACGCGGTGCGGGTGAAATGAATTTTTGTTTTTGTATCGAATATTTATTCGTTTATAGTTAATTTCGTATCAATTTTTGTTTATTATTCAGTTTAATTTATGACTATTAAATGATTTATGGAAACAATTCTCTATATTTATAAAATTTATTAATAGATCTATTCTTGGATCGAATTATTATATTTAATATTTTTTTAAAAAAATTTCTATGAGTAAAATTATAATTCCGAAATAACGATTTATGTAATTTATCAATTTAAAGGAGATTTTTAGTAAAAAATGGACGTTTTCGTTGTAAACATTTTAATTTAACCCTCTAAGTAGCTTAGATATTAGCTTAAATATTATGTCGTTATAGAAATGAAAAGGTATTTTACAGACACGTTATATTTATTCTTTATTAAACTAAAAAATGATCTATTTTAAATTTAGCTTTAAAACAGAAAATCAGAGAAAAAATTTATATCATAAATAAATTCTAATTCAAAAATTTACATGAATAAAAAGTCAAAAAAGCTTATTTTATACCTATAAAATATTTTTTCTTGTTTTCTTAATGTGTAATGAACCAAATACATAATTTATTGCAAAATTTATTAAATATTTGCAAAAAATAAATAGTTATACGTGCCAGTGATATATAAAACAAATTTATAAAAAAAAACTGAGTGTGAAAATCAAATAATTCTTAATTTCCTCTAGGATAAGGAACACGACCGATTGAACATAAAGAACTTTTAATAAATAAATGAAGTGGAAGCTCTTCTCCATTCATCATGTTCAATAAAGTTATTATCCACACTGTACTTTTTAATAGAACGACTATTTAAAAAATAATGATTACAATTTTGAAAACTTGGAATATGTATGTCAGAATCTTAGAAAAAAAGTATAACAATTTGAAGAATAGAATATTTTTTTATAAAATATTTATTAATAAATTGTATTATTGATTTATATCATTTACGGTAAATGCTAAAAATACATACATATATATATATATATATATATATATATATATATGTGTGTGTGTGTGTGTATTTGTGTGTGTATCTGTGCGTGTCTATGTGTGTGTACATAATAGAAATCAAAAAGTCTACAAAAAGTTTCAGACATACATTATTTATCGTTTTATGGAAGTCAATAAAAAAGCAATGTAACAACTTTAAAATAACGTGGTGTAAAAAAGGATTAAAATAAAAAGTACAAATTATTGCTCACTTTTTTTTAATAAGTTTCATTCACCTCTACTAAATGTAGAACATAACAAATGCGACCATGATTTACAATGCACACGTTTAACCTAGTTTATTGCCACCAGCATCCAGTGTCCCTCATTCCTGTGTGTCAGTCCCGCATGTCCCGTTCGCCCGTCGTCCGATTCGCCTCTATCTCTTCATGAACGTGTGTACCCATATACAGACAGACAGACATACGTACATATATAAGTGTGTGTGTGTGCGTGTGTGTGTGTACGTGTCCTTTCGTGGTTGAGATTGGAGTCTGTAGTTTGGGCAAGGTGGTGCGAACATTACATGGGATGGAGGACGATATTGTGGACGGTACCGTCGGGGATGGTTTTTGCTAGTTGTTTTATCATAGTTCGTTACGAAGGCGGCGAGATACACGCGCCCGATGTACCGAGTTCGTATCCCAGTGCACGCGTTCTGAATACTAAAATATTCAGGTTCGAAGATAACTTCTCTAACGTAATAAAGATGATATGTTAATTTTGAACATGGAATCTTTTTTTATTATTATTACGCGTGATAATTTATACATTGATTTTTTGAATTATTCCCTTGACATTTATGACATAATTTTGAGCCTTAACTTAGATTTTATAATGTATAATAATATACAAGCATTTGCATATATATATATATATATATATATATATATATATATATATATGTATATATATATATATATATATTATTGTGTATGAGCGTGTGCATAAAAATACTGTACATAAATTACAAAATTCAACTTAAAATGCATTATATAAAACTTAATCAAAAATGAAATTTTAGCTTAAATAATTCAAGAAAGTTTCTAACTTACAATTTAATATTATTTATTAAGACTGATTTCTTAAGCTAGTATTTTTCTTATTTATTTAATGGTTAAGGATGAAATATTTTCCGAATGCAATTCAGAAAATGTTTTCAGAAGTTAAAATTGCAATTCACAAGTTATTTTCAGAAGTTCAAATTGCAATTCAGAAGTGTCTTCTGGCTTCGTATCATCTCTCTTTTAACCCTTAAACTACACACTATATGTATGAAACATATGAAACACACTGTTATTGAGGTCACTTTGACCCCAACGTGTAGTTTAAGGGTTAAAATTGTATCAAATTTATATTTAAAAAAGAGTAATTTTAATTACATATATTAACCACTGTAAATACGTGTATATTTTATATATATATGTGTGTGTGTGTGTATGTATATCTATCTATCTATCTATATATATATGTATATGTATATATAAGTATATATGTATATATATATAAATATGTATATATGTATATATATATATATATATATATATATATGTATATATAACGACAGGAGGAAGACCCATTATTACAATTATAGTTCACTTTTTCGATTAAATTCACTTTTATAAATAAATTTCCACTCACTTCACACCACAAATAGATTCTGATCCGAATATCTAATATGAAATTACTTGTTATTTGGATAATTGCCATGTTATAATCCTCAGAATTATAGAAAAATCACTTTTTTGTATGTAATTTTTTTAGTACTTCTATATGTCGTACCTGATTTTTTGTATTTTAGCATTTTTTTGATGATAAAATCGGCATAAATATGTACATAAACCCGCACCAACATAGTCACTAATAATTATTTTACATTTAATCAAATCCTTTTGGATGATGTATGTTAACAAATTCATTTATGAAAAATAGTTTATACACACACAAATCAAATAAATTTTGGACAGAAAATAATCATACAATGACCTAAATATTAAGATAGTTATATTTATATTACTATAATAAGATCAAGTTTTTTGTAATTATTAAATTAAAAATATATTTAGATCTCCGTGCAAGATAAAGACAGATGTGATGACAGAAAATGTTTTAAATCAATTAACTCAAAGGTACATATCTGTCTATCTATCTATCTATCTATCTTTATATATATATATATATATATATATATATATATATATATATATATATATATGTAATAAGTTTTAATCCAATTTTTTTAACTTATATTTGTTTTAAAAAATAGAACTTGTCTTTTCCAACTTACAAATGAATATACTTGTAAAGCAGTTCTTACAGTTTTAATTATAATCCAAACCAACGTTTTGATTATTTATTAGTGTTTTTATTTGCTATAATATATTGATACATGTCAGCAATTTTATTATATTATTTATATTTGTCAAAAATTTGTTCATATTAATTAATAATTCGATTTGATGCTTAGCTATGAAAGACAGATATTTAATTTATAATGAAATAATTATAATTTATAATAGAAAAAAATATTATATTTCACAAATCACACAATATGGTATTTTGTGTTCCGAAATATTTTTTATTAATTAAAACACCCACTGAATTGATTTTTCAATCTATTTTACTGGTTTGAAATAACTGTCTTATAATCTATACGTATTTATTAATTTCTATTTCTTTATTAATCATTATGATATGATAACAGACGAAACTGATTAATTTCTTAGTATTTTTATTATAAAAAACACATTTTTAAATTCTATAAAAAATTTTTTTTTGCTTAATTAAATTCATACTATTTGTATATTTTTTACATAATCCAAGTACGTTTCATTTTTTTCTTCGGAAAATTTCTTGTAAATAAAATAAAATGGTGACATATTTCGATGACAACTTTTCTTAGTAGTTTTAAACAAAGAAACCATTCTAGTTCCTCATACGTTACTCAATCCCCCTGCAAACAAACAATTCAGTAGAGATCACGTCGTCTCAGTGTTCAACCGCAAACACGACCTTATTTCGTTACACGAAACAAAACACCAGTACAATAAACATAATCTGAAAACAAAACGCGCGCGCATAACAAATATTTGATTAAAATACAAACGACAAAGCTCGTGTGAAGTTTTCACCACACGAAAGAAAAGCACGCAATGCCCGAAACAGCCAGATAATGTATCATCTCGACACAGACAAAAGGACACTTAAGCGCATAGAAAGAAGACGGTTGCGTGGAAGAAGAAGACAACATAGAAGAAATAATAATAATAATAATAGTGGTAGTAGTAACGGCGTCGGTTACAGAGCATTAAACAAAAGACACGACGGCCGTCCACATATAAACATACACAACTAAACAGACATAATAATATCACACGAAGAATATATTATCCTACGGTGGCGGTAACATCATCCTGCTAAAATAATATTCAGCAGGAATGGTAGCTGGCGACGATGGAAACGATGGTGGCGACACACACACACAAAGACGTTGTATTACATAGTTCGTTATAGCTATCCGTCGTTTATGTAACACGAGCGAGTTGAAAAAGCGCTCGTCAGGTAGCAGGAACGAGATGGGTAGTTACACATCGTTGGATTCGTTAAACGACTTCACAGCACGAAATCAAAATGAAAAGCGTACACCTGCGGCATTGAGCTCGAGCGAGTAAGAAAATTGTTGAGGCACTAGCAGGAATGTGGCAGGAATACATTTCGTTAAACGACGATCAACAGCAGGAGTTAGTTCGTAAAGTATATGCTTGTATTTACTGTATGTGTAAGTGCGTTCTGCACGAGGATGTGTATAGATGTAAGAATTAAGAATGTGTTTGTAGACGTGAGACAAACGTATACACATACATACATCCACGCTCGCTCAAGTTCAACTTACATATACCTTAAATACACACACACACACACATACATCCTATGTACATGCAATATATAAATATATAAGTGTGTGTGTGTGAGTAGATGGGTGTATTTGTGTGT
Organism: Acanthacorydalis orientalis; assembly: GCA_034766995.1. Lineage (NCBI taxonomy): Eukaryota > Metazoa > Arthropoda > Insecta > Megaloptera > Corydalidae > Acanthacorydalis > Acanthacorydalis orientalis. The sequence continues at coordinate 17,563,348 of CM068318.1, read as the reverse complement.
GTATGGAGAACTTGGAGAGGTACTGAACTGAGATTAAATCCATAAATCTTAGCGGAGAACGACTTGCACACAGTGATTTATACCACCTTCAAAGCTGTGTCGTCCTTTTGGTTGTGAATACAGCCACCGTCGGTCGGCACTACCGTTGTGGTTCACATTGGTGCCAACACAACTGGATCACGTGTCCTTATTGCACTCGCTCCGGTTAAGGACTTTGATAAAGCTTGATTTACAGTTTTCGGTTTCAAATTGTGTTAAATGAAAATTTCACTGACATTTTTCTTCATACTTTATTATTTTTCATAGGTAATTTGCTTAATTGATAAAAATATGATTAGACTAAAAAAATCGTTCAAAAGCTGATACATTTTTATGTATGCCTACTTCAGTCTTTTATATGTGTATGATTTTTGAGATAAAGTAATTGTTAGTTCGAAATTAAATATTTTTCAAGGAATGTACATGATATTGATTTTAAATCAATCTCTTCTTAACAGTTGTTTTATAAAGTTAATATAAAAATGGAACAGATTTTTTAACTTTCAATATTTTTAATACATTTATTATTATAAACAACAAAACTTTTAATCCTCTACGGCATGAAATTGACAATTTCTAAAAAATAATGGGAATAGATAATAATTTATATCATAGGTACTTTTAAAAAAGATTTTTTACTCACTGGTCTTTCTTGAATGAGTTCTTTTAATGTACAAGTAGATATATATATATATATATATATATATATATATGTATATATGTATATAAAGCTATATGTTCGATCAATATAAAAGGAAATCTATATTTTAAGACAAACAAATTAATTTACTCGGTTTTACATTCATAATCATTAGTATTATATTTACTTATTAAGACATGCTATCTCATACGTCTGAGAGTCTGTAAAAGTGTCTTGAATATAATGCTTCAAGTAAATAGTATTCTAAATTAATAAAATTATTTACACATAGATAATTTTTCAAAATGACTATTTTTATATTATTTTCAAAATGATTATTTTGAATAATCATCAAACATTAAAATATTTTTTAATATTGAAATAAATGAATAAGTGTCTATAATTGCTTGTTTGTGTACATTACTGCTTATTACTCTCAATTATTACCTGAATAAAACGTAATTATACATTCATTTATATTTATTATATAATATTTTAATATGAAGAATATTTTAAAATAATAGTTAATCATTTTATTTTCTACAATACATTCAAAATATACTGAAAAATTCTTATCATTTTTAGATGAACTATTTTTTAATTTTTTGTCTGCTCTGAACTGGTCTTGATACAATTTAAAAAAATAGGTTTGTTATTATTTCATTAACTACTTCTCATTAAAAAATTGAAGTCATATTACCAGCAAACTGTTTAACCAATTATTATGTAAATGAAAAAAAATGTTTCTTAATTTCCTTCATAGTTGCTTAATTCATATAGAATAAATAATAAATTAATATCTTATATCAAAATGATAATACCTTATTACTTCTCAACTGAATTTGATTCTTAGTAGAATTTTTTGTGCATTTTTTATTGAGAGTCGTACATTTTAAAGTGTTGATTAACATAAATATATTTAAGAGTACAATAATTAAAATAGAATTAATTTCTTTTACCTCGAATTAATTTCTTTTACGTCGTGCACTTTCGAAATTAAAATAAATACTAAGTTAATCCGCTCGTATTTTTTTCTCCTTCGAATATATTTGTGTAGTATAAATTTTATTCGCGGTCATAAATTTTCAAGTTGATTACAAACATAAACACTTAAATTCGAACTAACACGAAATTCCACAAATTAATTTTCTCGCGTCGTGTCGCGAAAGTGCACAACAAAATAAATACAAAATTAATTCGGGTTCTTAAAAAGCGTATCGTCGGTGCAACGACCTATCCGAGCGTCTCGTTACACGAACAACTCATTCGTTGCAACGGCCATTGAAAATTAAATTCTTGCAAAAACGACGCGACATGGTTAAAGTCCGAAAACCGCACACAACGGACGTTTATAGCCAGAGCTAAAATTGTATGCTCGGGACGGCTGTGATACGGGGTATCACTCGTAAGCTTTCCGACTTCGTTGTGTACCTCGAAAGCACAGTCCACATTGAACTTTCCGTAACTTGTATTCACCGATGGTAACGAAATTAAGAGGCGTGTGTATCTGCGTGGGCTGGTACGACTGCCGTGTCAACCGCAGCATTACGAAACGTTGTGCTGTATAATGAGGAACTTTATATATATATATATATATATATATATATATATATACACACATATATATATATATATATATATATATATATATATATATATATATATATATACGAGTTGTCCGTTTATTTGGACCGAACGCTATTAACAAAATCAACAGCTCTTAGAATATGTCAATAAATTTATTCTACGTTTTATAATGTTCTTTATTTTTTCTTAAGATTACTGCTAATATTTTTAAGAGAATTGAACTCCTGTAAGAATAAATACTGTGGTTAAATCACTTAACTAAATAAATAAAAGAATAGTAGTCAAAGTAAAAAATTTTAATACCTTTTTGTCAGTGCTTGATTAATTCTAAAACTGTGTTAATTTTTTATCTTTAAAATAAAACTAGATGTGTTATCTAAACAAACTAAAAAAAATATGAATCGATGTCACAATATAATTCTGGAATTATGGCTAAATGTACTGTGATAAATGAATTTTTGGTTCTATTTATAATCAAATTAATTCTCTTTAATATAATTATTAGGTTGATGCAAAAATAATTGGTGGTTTCACGTATCGAGTATAAAAACGCATATATCAGTTAAAAAGTATATTTATGAATCAAAATAAATAACATTGGTCTGCACAAATTTCTCTTAACAGGAAACTAGTTGGTTTGTTCCTACAAGATAGAATTCTAGTATCCTGGAATGAACGAATTCATCGAAAGTATTTTGAACTGATGCTTGATCTTTGAGAACATCCTCTCGTAGAAAATTACTTAAATGTTTAAAAAATGATAATCTGTCGCAGACAGGTCCGGAAGTTAAGGTGTGTTGGACTAAAGTTTCATAACCCAGTTCATTTATTTTTTCTTAAAGTCATTTGTGAGAAGTATGGTGAGGCGTTGTCATGAAGAAGAATTGGTCCTCTTCGATTGACTAATGCTGGCCGTAAATTATGCAACTTCACGTGCATTTTTTTAATTTCCTGACGATATTTTTCTGCTGTTATTTTTCCATCAGGATTTAAGAAATTGCAGTGAATAATGGCACTTTACGACCACCAAACAGTGATCATAATCTTTTTATCATGAATCTGCGGTTTAAGAAACTGTTTTGGTACTTCTCCTCGGTCTAATCACTGTGATGAACATTTTCGATTGTTGTAGAGAATCCACTTTTCATCACATATGAAAATACGATCAAGAAAAGGATCATTTTTGTCACTGAAGAGAATCGTAGAGCAGAACTCGTATCGACGAATTGTTCCATGGTCGTATAATTCATAAGGCACCCATTTATCCAGCTTTTTTGTTTTTCCAGTAAGGCTCAAATGTCGAAAAACTGTTCAATAATCAACATTAAGTTCTTCTACCATCTTTCGAGTTGTTTTCCGTGGGTCCGTTTCAATAATGGTTCTTAAATCATCATTGTCTATAGCTGAAGGACATCCACGACCCTACTCCTCATCAAGGCTTTCGTTTCCATTATAAAATTTTTGGAACCAGTGTTGAGCTGTACGTTTACTAATTTACTCTCCGTCAAAAACAAATTTGATATTTTAAGCAGTTTATGTTGCTTTTCATCCCAGTTTAAATTCATACAAAAAAATCGCGCGAATTTTCTTTTTTCTATGACAAATTTAAGAAGTTATATCCAACATCTATAAAGAATGAAAACAATAGACATAAGCTGAAATCAGTAGTAGTAATGTATTGTTTACAATGATGTATTATATGACTATAACAAAAGATAACGGTATTAGAAAAATCGGCACAAAACTTAAAACGAAAAAAAACGCAATTATTTTTGCAAAAACCTAATACAAAATATATCAAATTAGAAATATTTAAAATAAAATCTTCATTTACTATAACGTTAAGATGTAATTATAATCTTAGATATTTATCTGTGAAGTAAAATATAAATGTTAGTCTGCAGTAATATTTGATATTTATAATAATTATCAAATCATATATAGAAAATAATTTCTCTTGTTCACATATGTATTTATCTGAAATATTGGTTTTATATAAATCTAGAGTTTTACTGCAAGAATCTAGTGGATTATGTTTTCCTAAAAAATGAATCTATTTTTATTTTTTTATAAATTAATCAATAAAAATAATATAAATTAAGAATAAAGTAAAAGAGAGAACGAATATAATGTATTTGATTTTAAATATCAATAAACAATACAATATTTTTTTGGAAACAATAAATACTGAAACTAGAAAAGAAACGTGAAAAGATACTCATGGTATATCTAAGTTTTATATATGAAGTATATTATACTCGACGTTTAATAAGATTTCGTTTTATAAATTATTTATTAATTAATTGTAGTCAGAGGTAGATTTAAATTTATGTTAAATGAAGATCAGAAAAATAGCTGGAAGAGTTCAGGAGAATCATTAAATAACAAAACAGGATATGCCAAAAAGAAATTTAAAAAGTAGAAAACTAACTATAAATAAATAATGGTGTTTTAAAAACAAGAAATATCAACTATGAGATTGGTAGAAAAATAATTGTGGCTTATGACCTTCAAATTCATATACATTTTTCCATTTGTGGTCCAGAACTGTTGGATAATTAATCCTAAGTTTTGTGCAAGGTCTCGAATTTTTGTACGTGGTTTCGATTCAACTAACACTTTCAGTTCGTCGTTATCAACTAAAGGAGGACGCGCGATCTTCTTCATCTTCAAACCTCTCGTCCACACCATGAAATTTTTTGGAATCACCATTGGATCGTACATTTCTTAACAATATCCACACCAAAAGCATCGTTTAGTTTACAAGCAACTTCTGCTACTTTACCACCAGTTTTCAACTCATACAAAAAATTGCTCTTATTTGCTTATTTTCTTTCTCTAATTCAATAGCAAAATTTGAAGCAAATTAATAAGAAAATCAAATTCAAACCAAAATACAGACCGAAAAATGTACTTTAAGGTGATGTTTATATGATCTCGATGAAATAACACTCTCATTGAAAATAAGAGTTAATTAAAATTAAGGTTAGAATTTAAATTAAATCTCTCATTGAAATTAAAGTTAAAATTGAGGAAACAAAAACCGCAATTATTTTCATACCAACCCAATAATAACCGTCACGGAAACTAATTCAAATATAATTAGTATGCCTGAAAGTTAACAGTTCAATAAACATTAATAATTAGCATGAGAATTGTATCTGAATCACATAATTGAATCATGTAAGCATTACATAAGATTAAAGATAGAAAATTTTAATATCTTGTTAACAAAAAAAAATTATTTATATGTTTATATCATCGAGTTTATAATAAATATGATTAAAATGCTTGCACCCAGATGATACGGATAAATATAAAAGCATATTTATCAAATATGTTGAGATTTTTACCAGTTTATTTAAATTCACATTCGATCTTATGATCGTTTTCATTTTTTTTTAGAAAGAATGCAATTATAATTAAACGTTTGAGTTTGAAAATGGTTTAAAATAATATAAATTTATTTTATTTTGCTAGAGCATAGATTCACACGGATACATTCTGTTTAGAATGTAATTTAGATAAAAAAGAAAAGTATTGATTCTGAAAGATAGTATTTCTGCATTTGAAATTTGTGTTACGGGTAACAAAGTGCCTAAGATCTCTCAATCTCTATATTAAAACAACAAGGTAATAATTTCTCAGGCATCCCTGTAGATATAATCATAGAAGTATGTTTATAAGATTTACGATCTATGGGTACATGTAGTGTTTTCATCTGCGTGCGTATGTTTTAAATTTGAAAATGTAGAGAGGAGCACAGTTACGTTAGCGAGTGTGTGTATTTATGTATGTGGCGCGTGTGTCGGTTGAAGCACCAGTACGTACATGTAACACTCCGTATCATGGATCATAATCCGAGATGTTTGTGCTGTAACGGCGTTAAAAATGATTTGTGGTGCGTGTATTCAGAAGAAGGGTCAATAAAGTTATCGGCAGTAATTTATGTCGGCTGCAATATTTCATGCTCACTTCGCGTAATGACAGATTTGAGGTATGGATATTTTATTATTAGGATAATTTATCATACTCGTGGATATACCGTGGGCTTTACACTAAAACTTGATGCAATATTTCATCTTACACGTTCTTCTGTTAAGAGCGTTGCGTGAATATATGTGTCTGTATTCGACGATGGAGTAAACTTTCGAAGCAAATTTATCCGGAGAAGGAAAACAAAGTATTTTTTTTCTTACGGACACGGTTCAGTAAATATAGAAGAAACTTGAGTGTAAGAAAAATATTTTTTCATTAAAATAATTGTTCTGTTTCAATTAACTTAATTAAATGGCAATTCCATTTATTTTTCTGTATCAAAGATCGTATTTTTATATACCTAAATTGAATTTTTTTTTCATTACATTTGTGAAGTTTCATTCGAAATACGTTTTCTACATAATGCGAACAAATTATTTATTTTTGATATTTGTACTAACAAAAATAACAAAAGAAATGAACATTTTTTCTTTATAAACTGATCAATTTTTAAAACCAAATTATAATAAATATACTTTGATTTTAAATTAATTTTATCAGTCGAAATAAGTGACTTTCTCTTGCATTAGTTTATATATTCATTTATTTTTTCTTAAACAATCATGGTTGTTAGTAAGGAACATTAAGTGAATTTTGCTAGATTATCGCTTTTAATTAAAAAAATTTTAAATATATATATAAATATTCTTATATGTAAATATTTAATAAAATTTTGAAATTAATCTCTTTTTTTCTCATATATATATAACATAAATATATATATATATATATGTATGTATGTATATGCATATATATATATATATATACATATACACACACCTATATATATACAGGAACACTCCCATTTAAGACGCTTCGTTTAAAGTCGTTTTACACTTAAGTCATAAATTTCCACTTCGACTCGATATTAACGATTTTATTTCACACTTAATGGAATCAAAAAAATCACATTTGCTACATTTGAATGTGCATTTACATGAGTGTCATAAAATATATCCATATATATATATATATATATATATATATATATATATATATATATATATATATATATACACATTATTCCAAATTATGTGGCTTAAATTTTGCTTGGTATACTCGTATGTACAATTTGGTCCGATTTAAGTCGTTTCACGTTAAGTCACAATTTTTCAGAACTTAAACCTGTCATAAATCTAGGTTTTCCTGTGTATATATATATATATATATATATATATGTATGTGTGTACATATATATATTTACTTTGCCGACTCACGCAACCCTTAAGATTATAAATTTATTTTACGCGAACCCCTACTATTTCCAGAAAACTCCAGATGCATACCCCACAAGATTTGAAAATCAGACACCTCACATGACCAAATTTTATTATGTACATCTTATATAAGCGGAATGTTAATGTGTCCTCATCAATACATTTTTACTGCATAAAAATAGGTAATAATAGGTATTTTAAAAATAAAAGAAATTATTTTAAATAAAATGATTTGAATTTTTAGATTTTCATGTTTTTTCTTCGAAAATACTTTTAAATTTTGTCTTTGACTCGCGAAACTCCTGAAAAGGGTGCACGAAACACCAAAATTCTGCGGAACACTGTTTGAAGAACACTGATCTATACATTCCTACATCATTTAGCCTATCTAGAACAGTCTTTGAAATTTTACACCAAATAATCTTGCGAGTAATATACAATTTCATCAGCCACTTTATATTAGAGATCTGTAAATTAATCACACAAAATCATAATGTAATATCAAATAGAGAAGCATATTATATATCTATGTACGCGATATATAAAAAATACCAACTGTAACTGGATAGGAAAATCTGAAGATACAGAACAGATTTCAGTATCTTGACATTTATGCATAAAGAATTTTTATAATTATCAACAGTCAATGATTGAATACTTCTGATTAGGAAACGAATTGGTTAGTGAGAAAGTAAAAACTCAATTGTTTTTTACAAAATTTTATTCCATTAGTTTGTGAATATTTCATTCCAGGCTTCTTTAAATGTGAAATTTAGAAACAAAATTCGATAATTTAATAAACATGATTATATATATATATATATATATAACTATTGTTCATTTTTTAATAGTGTTCTTTTTTGACATTTCTATATCAATTAAATTATCTTTATTAATAAACTGTCTTGTATAAACAAATTTACAAGTATCTTGTATGGCTACTTTTAAAAGGTTTTGATTCAAAATTAATTTTGCATAAGAAAACTCGCATAAACTGAAAAAAATCAATTGATTACACACCATTATTTTGACCTGTGCTGAACTAATCGTATTAATTTTTCACCAACAGAAGGGAAATATAAATCATATCTCATAAATATAAACCATAATTCAAACTTCCCAATATTAACGTAAATAAATTCTTATCTCTTCTTTAAATTGCAATTGCACCACTTTCATGCATTACAATATTCAACTGTATGATTATTGTTTATATTTGTGCACATATATGCTCGTACTGCATTTTGAAACTCATAACATGCTGTTCTGATGCATATACACATGTTTTATAATTCATTTTGGAGTTAAACTTATTTTATAGTTAATGAAAATATAATGGAATTTTATCTTATACACATTCCATTTATTTATATTAATGTTATATGTAATAGATATTTTTATTAAAATATTTGTAAGAGATTTGGGTGTCTGTATATTATACTTGAACAACTACACTTTCTTTATAAAACTGTATGAAATATCAATTCTTTGAACAGCTTTAATGTTAACAAATCATAAAAAACTCAAAACTAATTAGTATTTTCTTTTGCAACTAAATATATATAACATATATATATATATATATCACTAAAGAAGCTCATCTATTAGTTGTAACTTATGTTAGGAACTAAACTTTTAACTATTAGAATTTCTCTGTTCCAACTCTAATTAAAGAAAATCATTAGACGTAGAAATTTATATTCTTCATTTTCTTAATGCAGTTAAATACTGTTTTTTTACTAAAAATAGTTTCAAATTTCGTTTAAGTAATATAATGAAAAACTTTTCAATTGTATAATGAAATAACTTTTAAATAACATAATGAAATAACTTTTAAATAATATAATGAAAAACTTTAAAATTTAAGGGTATATATTAGTCTGGTAGACAAATAATTGCGGTTTTTGTTTTCTAAATTCTAACCTTATTTTTTTCAATGAAAATGTCATTTCTTCGTATTCATATTAGTATCATTTTAAACTGAATTTTTTGGTCTGTATTTTGGTTTTATTAATAATTTTAAACTGCATTTTTTGGTCTGCATTTTGATTTTATTAATAATTTTTCTTCAAATTGGGTTATTGAATTAAAGATGGAAATGAGCAAATTAAAAGTAATTTTTGTATGAGTTCAGAACGTGTGGTAAAGGAGCAGAAACTGCTCGTAAACTGAACGATGCTTTTGGTGCTGGTACTGTTAAGGAACGTACGGTGTAATGGTGATTCTAAAAATTTTGTACTGGGAACGAAAGCCTTGAAGATGAAGAAAGTCATGGGTGTGTTTTTTCAGTTCACAGCGACCAACTGAAAGCCAATTGAACCAGTTGAATCAGAACCACGCACAAAAATTCGAGAGCTTGCACAAAAGCAAGGATTAATCATCCAACAATTCTGGACCACAAATGGAAAAATTTATATGAAGTTGAAGGTCATAAACAGCAATTATTTTTCTACCAACCTAATAAATATAAACATTGAAATAAGAAGTAAAAAAGAAATTTCACTGATAGACTAAAAGTTATTCAAATTAAATTTAATTCTTTGAGGGAAATATATAGAAATACGAATGTATAGACAATAATTATCTATTTATCAAAACTTGAACAAAATGGGTTACAAATTCAGTTTAACTCTCTTTAATAGACTTTAATCATGACTGTAAAGGTATTTCTGATTGAAACATTTCGTGCTTCAATTGATGAATAGTTACAACATTTCAAAGCGTATGAGAAGAAAATAAAATCATTATTTCAATCTATTTCTGAAAGGTTTTCCTGAAAATAGTAATGGTGATTATATGCACTCTTGTAATAACCGTACAATCTGAAAATTTCAATATAGAGATAATTATATTTATAAATTTTATTCTTCAATATATTGTATGATTTAAGCAATTCTAATGACATGATAAATTTAATAAATATCTTGATTCCAAATTTTGATATAAAAATAAAGATGTATTATTCTAATTATTACATAGCTATCAGCTATCAATAAAATGGACTATAATTTATATATATATATATATATATATATATATATAATTATATATATAATATATAATGTATATATTAAAGAAATGAAAATATAAATCGCAAAAAAATATGTTTCAATAATTGTGTTTGTTTGAATCTGTTTTCAGATCAGAACTAATATTATTGATTCCGTTTGTGTTTTTTACGAGCGATTCTTAAACAAGGAAAAAAGTTCTCTGCGAAATTACAACAGACGCGGAAACGCAAAGTTCATTTTCATCCGACGAAAACATACCGATACTCACGCACACACATAAACTTACACATACATTTTTTTCTGTTTCAGCGAACTTCAGTTTCAGCGCGTTACGCAAACTTTTCAATATCGATTCGATAAACGGCTTTCGTATAACGACCACCACCGTTCGTCGGAACGCGTTTTATGCTAATTATTCTTAATTGGAATTTTAGTTTGAAAAATTATTCTTTATTCCGTGTTTTTCTTTCATCTCGGACGCTTTTTTCCGCTTTTAATTCCGTTCGTTGGATTCAATATGCAAGGTGTTCCATAGGTCACGAGAAAAAGTTTTTAATCAAGATTTGAGTGAAATTCGTTATCGTATTAACTAACTAGGTCTTTTTTAAAAAGTTACACACACAAATATACATTCGTGTGAATCCACACACACACACATATATATATATATATATATATATATATTTATTAAGATAAAGATGGAATTAGAAAGAGAATTTTCGTCTAGTTACGGATTTGCATGCAACACTATGAAATATTAACAACTTGAATTGTTTTGTTAAAAGTTAGTCGAGTGTGAATTTAGTGTGAATAATTTATAATTTTAACTAGTAGTAGAACTAGAGACTAACATTAATTTTCCAAAGTATTCTTGTACAAAATATTAAAATTAAATGTTCTGTTGTGTAGAACAGTTACCTTCTTATTCAGGTCTATTAAAATCAGTTTGAATAATTAATATAATATGTAAATATTTGAATTTTCTTTGTAAATATAAAACATTTAATCTCTTTTCATATATATATATATATATATAAATGTATATAGATTGCATTGAAATAAAATATTTTAAATGTAATTACAGCACACTGTAATTACATTTAAAATTGTTAAAGATAAAAATAAATATCTTTTTTGCAAGGTTATTTACTTTAATACCATAGCAGTTAATTTATTTAAATTTTTTTCATAAGTACATTTTCACTACACATATATTTTATAAAGCATTTGCATAAATTCTTAAATATTTTTATGAATATTATTGTAAGAATTAATTAGAATCGAACGATAAATATTATGGATACAAATTAACATTTATTTTTAATCCAAGTATAATGAATTTATTTTGTTATTTGACGTTTAAATTTTCGTTTCATTTGATAATTTGGCACTCTATTTTGTCAAATTTTACCATTTATACTATTGAATAAGTCATATGTTAGTAGAAAAGACAAAAATATTTGCGGATTATTAAGATTTCCTTAAATTATTTGTTGAACTATAATTAATTTTAATCTCGTTATACAAATAATAAATTAACAGGTATCAAAAAAGGCACTTTACATTTCTAATTTAAATTTATATATATATATATATATATATATATATATATATTAAAATAAAATTAATACTTATGTGAATGTAACGAATGTTAAGAACTAAAAATGATTCTTTAAATAGTGATGACAGAGTTATATTTTTTACTGATTATTCTCTTTAATTTATTCTTAAAGACGTTTTTTGAAGTGTCTTTTAAGAATATTTATCGTTTAGGAATACTTTTTTAATATATACTGATTATTAGATATATCATAAAATAAAACTACTGTAAATTTAATAGTCTTAATTTAATTTTTTTTTACATATATATATATATATATATATATATATATATATATAATTAAATTAATTTTTATAATATAATTCAGTTAGATTTAGATTTCAATTACAATTCAATTCTTTTCATTTTTTTATTAGATACTATTTATTAGATATATCATAAAATAAAAGTAATGAAAATTTAGAGTCTTAATTTAATTTTTTTTTTGCATATATATATATATATATATATATATATATATATATATATATATATATATATAAATAATTAAACTAACTTTTATAATACAATTTAATTAGGCACTTCTTGTAAATATCAGAATCAATTATCAAAATTCAATTTAAAATGTCGTTATTAACAATACTGTCGTGATTAATTTTAAGCCAATTTAAGTAAAAAAATTAGAATCTGCGTATAATAAATTTCAGCTTTAATAGTTAAAATCGATAATCAGAAAAAGCACCGAAAACAAAAAAAAAGGTTCAGTCAATACATCTATTCGTCCTATTCAAAGATTGGCGTATCATCAGGGTAGTTGACGAAAATGGCGGATAGGGTCGCAATCATTTATTTTTTCTGCCCCGTGTCATTTGAATATCGGACTGATTATGAAAATCCATACCGGATGGGGATATGTATACTACCCTTATCCGGTTTTCGTTACCGTCGTGTCTCCACCCCCATCCTCATCCTCACTGAACCTGTTCAACCGTTCCCAACCCATTTTCCGGCAAACCTCATCGGCACACAGAATACTCCGATCGGTCGATATGTTTGCGAACTGATATCGCAGCGAAATTTCCGTTACGTCCATTGTCAACGGACTGGTTTAACGATATAGTCCGAATGGGAGAATTGCCATCGGACAGACGCATATTGTAATGCAGTTAATTTTATTGTAACAACGATAAAATTAATACCGGGATTACAATAAAAACGGGATTTTTTGTCGGATCCAGTCAGTATTTGCCGATATTTTAATATCGCATAAAAGCGAACTTCTTTAACCGTTAACGAGCTTTTTATTGGACGATCTAAATACACGATCATTTATTTTGCACCATGTGTTATTTTTTTGTTATTGAAATATAATCTAAGGAGTACTTTTGTATTTAAACTGTGTTTCCATACTGATTTTAATTCACTTTGATGAATTAAAAATGTTTCATTAATATGCAAACGACTGGTATATTCGTGCAATTGAAAATTGTGATAGTAAAACTCATTCTTGTTTAATAAAGATTAACTTTATATTTTCTTAGTTCAGTATTTTCAGTAATAAACTTCTATCTAATTATTCGTGGTTTAAATATGATAATTTTGATAAATATTTTTTAAAATCACTATTAATTTTATATTTTTTATATCTTAAAAAAATAATTTCACACAAACGGTTTCTAATTAATAGCTAAAGTATTTCTTTATAAATGATTTGATGCATTATAATTTTTAGTCAAACAAGATAAATTTTAAACTTTTTTACTCGTCAAATGATCAAGTGAAAATAAAATGATATTAGTCCAACTATTGTCTTACTTTCTCTCGTCCTTTTTTATAATTAGCAAATAAATCATTAGTAAATAAATAGGTCGTTTGATAAGTTTGGAAAAATCTATTTTGTGGCGCCGCCATTCATTTGATAACGTTACGGCCATCAACTACCTTATCACTTTTCGAACTACCTTAGATGAAATTTCAGACAGAAGTGACGCGTTGTTCACGTTCTACAGGTATTTGAAGCGAGCATTGTAGCAGTTGCTGCAAAAATAGAAAAAAACAAGCAAGTCTTTTTGGGTCGATTTGTTACAGTGAATGAAACATGGATCTACCACTACACACCTAAGTCGAAGTAGCAGTCAAAGTAGTGGACAACGACTAGTGAAAGCGTGCCGAAGAAGATGAACACAGTTCGTTCGTCTGGGAATGTGATGACTACTATTTTTCGAGATTCCCAAGGAATCATTCTGATCGACTACTTAACGAAGTGAAAAACGATAACAGAAATCTTTTATCTAACATTATTGGACCGTGTGAAAGAAGAGCTAAAACAAAAACTGCCGAGATTGGTGCACAAAAAGTGTTCTTTTACCAGGACAACTCGTCATCCCACAAATCGACCATCATAATGGCAAAATTGCACGAATTAGGCTTCGAATCGATTCCTCATCCATCGTGTTATTCGAATTTACTTCTTAGCGACTTTTTCTTCTTCACAAACTTGAAAATTTGGCTCATTGGAAAGAAATTCTCATCGAATGAAGATATAATCTTCGCCGTCAAAGCGTATTTTGCAAACTCGCTGGACCAAGTGTATAGTCCTCAATGGAGACTGTTGAAAAATAAAATAGTTTTTATCTCCAAAAAAACGATATTTAACTTGCTTTTTTGCAATACTTATCAAACAACCCTTGTATCTATTTCAAATTCTAATTTTTTCCTCGGGCTCAATTTTTAATAAATATTTTGTTCTTTGTAGAGCAATGTAGAGATTTACTTCAAATAGATTTACTTTTAAACAAAACCAAATCAAATTTCACAAATTCCACATCTAAGTCTCTTACTTTCAATATACACAGAAGAAGGAAATTATTTTAAAATGCATTATCAAACCATTTTAGTTTGTCATTTATTAATATAAAATACAGTATTTACATAATTTCTATTATTTTCTATTTTAATCTCATACTACATATCATAATTTCACCTAGAAATGATGGAACAATTAATCTCTGATGAAATAATTTCCATAATTGATACTTCTTGTAAAAATACAAGCTAGTTTTGAAAACTGTCTCTTTTAGGCTGAACTAATTCATCCCATTTCACTTGAGTTGTTAAGATTATAATTTTTGTTTTATATTCTTAGCTTTACAAACACTATTAGAGTACTCCGCATTATTATAGAACTCAATTGACTATCTTATTAACGTTAAATAGACTTTTATTTTATTTTATTATCGTAAAACCTAAACTTTAGAAGCTTTACTAATAAAATAACTATTTCTTCTTTATATGTTATTATAATAATAATAAAAAACCTTTTTTTAAAGATTTTATACATTATTAGTATGAGAAAATATGGTTGTTTTCAATTATTTTTAACTGTCAAAGTCAATTTTATTTTTCATTTTTATAAGTATTAAAAAATATGATTAAATTATAAATTCTTTTAAAATATGTTCCTCAATGAATACATCGAACGTACCTGAAGTAATATAAAATCAATTACGCGTCAAAAAATTGACGTTCAGTCTATATCTCGTTTACCCGTACCATACATAAATAAACCCGCGTAATTTTTCACCGTTCCCATCTCGTTCAGTATGGATTAGGGCACGCATGAAAATTTCATTTCGTACGGTGATCATAACGGTCCAAGTCAGTGATATGTGAGATCGCCGCTGCGACACAATTACTTTATTGAATTTTTTTACGCACGCGCATATATCCGTGTGTGTGTATGTGTTTCCTGTTATAATTTGTTATCTCGAATCCCTAATACTTAACCATTTTCCATATTCAGTTGTTGTTTTATCATTATTTCAATTCATTATTTTTTAGAAAATCCTTATGTCGTATTGAACTCCCAAATATATTTGTATATAATTAGTTATATAAGAATTTATATTTATTGTATTCAATTTGAAAATCATGCTTTTATTTATTTTCATAAATAAATCAAAATTAAATAAAAAATTAATAGTAAAAAAATCTATATGATATTTGATTCACAACAAAATTTATATCAATATATCAAGAAATAATATCTCCTTCCTTGTTATTTTCTTTTATTGTAAAAAACACGTTTTTTTACTCTTATTACAAAATATCTGTAGAAAAATTTTACAACTCAGTAATTTACAATTAGATTGTAACAAAAATTATAATAATGTTGAGATATAGGTTTCTATTAATAGCATTAGTTATGTAGAT
The DNA here is from genome assembly GCA_034766995.1 of Acanthacorydalis orientalis. Lineage (NCBI taxonomy): Eukaryota > Metazoa > Arthropoda > Insecta > Megaloptera > Corydalidae > Acanthacorydalis > Acanthacorydalis orientalis. Next base: position 17,547,043 of record CM068318.1, on the reverse strand, counting down.
ATACATTAAGTTTATACATTTGAATAATTGAATTATAGGAATTTCTCTTTTGTAAATATTGAAAGTTTCCTAAAAACAGATTATTTTTTTTCTTTTTTTGACATTTTTACAAATCTATTGGAAGCGATAAGGAATATCCTGTACCTCACGATCAATAGCTCTTAGAGAGAGTATAAGAGAAGTAAGAGAGTAGAAAGGAGATAATTATGAAAATTAAATACTTAAACACACATATATATATATATATATATATATATATATGTATATACATGAAAGTCGTTTGATAAGTTCTGTAAATTTTCATGATGAGGCACCGCCATTCATTTGGTAACGTCATGGCTATTAAATGTCACTTTTAAAACTACCATAAGCAAAATTTCAGTCCGAACCAACTAATTGTTCATATTCTACAGACGTTTGAAGCGAACATTCTAGCAATTTCCGCAAAAATGGAAAAAACAAGCAGGTCTTTTACGTTGATTCGTCACCGTGGATGAAATATGTACCACCACTATATAACTGAGTCTAACCACCGGGCAAACCAGTGGACGATTGGTGAAAGTGCACCGAAGAAAGCGAAGACTATTTTTTTGGCGAAGAAAGTGATGGCAGCTGTTCTTTGGGATTCCCAAGGAATCATCCTGGTCAACTTCTTAAGGAAAGGTAAAACGATAACAAGAGCCCATTATCCAACATTATTAGACCGTTTGAAAGAAGAGCTGAAACAAAAACAGTCAAGATTGACCCACAAAGTAGTTCTCATTCACCAGGATAACGCGCCGTCCAACAAATCGTCCATCGCGTTTGCAAAAATGCATAAATTACGTTTCAAATTGATTTCTCATCCACCCTTTTCTCCGGACTTGCTCCATGCGACTTGTTTCTCATCCCAAACTTGAAAATTTGGCTCGATGGGAAGAAATTCTTGTCGAATTAGGATGTCTTTACCACCGTCAATGCGTATTTTGCAGACTCGTTGGATTAAGTGTATAGCACTGAATGGAGACTATATTGAGAAATAAAATATATTTTTTCTCAAAAACGGTGTTCATTTTTCTTTTACCGTACTTTTCAAACGATCCTCGTATATGTATATAAACATAACTTTGGTAAAATTTACAATTCTATAGTAAAAATAATTGTCAAATTGTGAATAATAAAAGATAATGATGAAAAATGTTACTTTCAAAGCACAAACATATATGTTATACAACAATATAACACTGTATTTCAGTAAAAATAAAACTCCTTTAAAACATTTAACAAAAAAATATTATTTGATAATATGTAGTCAAATATGTATCAATACGCATCAATACATTTATAAATCATATTATTTTCAATGGTTATAATAAAGAAAAAAACAGTTTTATGTCATACTTGTGATATAAAAGTTAATTTCACTTAGGCTTCCACACGAAAGTATTAAAAAAAGCGCAAAAATTGAAAAAAATATTATCTCCCATTTAGTATTTTAGTTCAAATGAATTTAAGTGTAATATTGAACTAAAATACTAAATAAAAAACAACATGACTTTTATTAACCCCTACACCCCTTTAAATACTTCCATTTGGAAGTGTAAAAGGAATTACTCTCTTCTATACTCCTATATATATATATAGTACTAGTCTACACAATTTATATTTTTTTAAATAAAAGACGCCTGCATTTTAGGGTTATTCATAAAACTTTATTTTGACATTCGTTATTTTATATGAACATTAAAAAATGTACATAAATTAATTTCAGAAACAAAACGATAGATTTTGATTAAAACCAAAAATTAAATAGCGTACCAAATACTGTATAAAATATTTAATTAAACAAAAAAAAAACGCATTACTTAATTAAAATGGCACTTAAGTAATGATCGTATGATTCCGTAATGAAAGATAACCGTAAAACAAACTTTCCTTTATGACGCCGTCAAAGAATTAATCTACATTCCTTTTAATATTCAGTGTGTTTCTTTTTATATATTTTAGTACGTTATAAAACAAAATTACGAAAAACGCGGTCGGGCAAAATACTGCACAAACACATGGATGCGCGCACACATACACACACACCTAACAGTGGTTAAAAAAGAAACGAACAAAATTCAACTTTTTTAATATTAATTATAACCCGAGCTGGTACTTTACGATCGAGTCGGCCGTTAAGTTCTGTAAACGGACAAACAGTACTGACCCGACGCTTCCTCCATATATTAAATTAATATTGGAGGTGCACATTTCTCTCTATTGCACACACAGAGTGTCGAATTACTCTATTGCACTAAATATAATGACAGATAAATGGGTTACTGTGGGTTGAGTCTGTATATATATATATATATATATATATATATATATATATATATATATATATATATGAGTGTATATATATATATATATATGTGTGTGTGTGTGTATGTATTGTTCTTGTATTTATACTCGATGTTTTCATGCAGAGTAACGAAAATAAAATGGAATTTTAATTAATTATCTAACTTTTTTTATTAAAATGTAAAGCTTTCGCCGTAACGCGGGTTAACCTGATCAGAATTTATTTTAATATACTCACATCAGCTGGCATTTACTGTTCATAAAATTGGTCAGTCTGTAAATTTTAAATTAAATACGTACCGGACGTATTTGTATTTTTTTTTTGTAGATTTTATGAAAATTAAACAGATATGTATTTTACATGAATGCTTTTTACTCAAATCAAATCAATATATATATATATATATATATATATATATATATATATATATATATATATATATTCATTTGATTTGAGTAAAAAGCGTTCATGAAATATATATATATATATATATACTCATTTTACAAAAATATTTAGCATTTAAAGAAGATAGAATATTTTATAGAATAATTTATGCGTTCCTATTTATGTCAAACATTTGCTCAAAAAGTTCTAATTTAGTTTATTTTAAGTAATTTACATATACCATCATTAATTACTGCTTCTTTCAAGGTAAACCCTTCCACATAATATTTATTAACTAGTTCCTCTCATTTTTAGAAGCAAAGTTAGAAGTCTTCAAATACTGTACTTATAAGTTATACCGAATTCATTAATAACTTATTCCGCATATATTTTTGATGATATATCAGTAATAGAATTTAATTTATTCCGCTTCTTTTTTATTCCCATAAAATAAAAGTCATACTACCCTAATTGAACAATTGCATAAATTACACTATCACAGAAATGTCTTTTAATATTAAATCACAGAAATTAATTATAATATTAAATTTTCTTGAATAGAAATACCAACATGTGATTAAGTGTTATTACAATTTTATCGCTTTTAATTAGAACGTTTTTAAAAAAATTCTTAATTGACTACTTAATCATTAAACTAATTTTAAGGAAATATTTTATTTCACAATTTAGTTTGATTACTTTAGATAAACTGGGCATGTGCGATATAACATTCACTGAACTAATTTCCAGAAATTATGGGGGATTTTTTTAAATTTTCAGCCATAATTATAAAGAAACTAATTTAAAATTATTGTAAAGTGAGGTTAGGTATATATATATATATATATATATATATATATATATATATATATATGTATGTATGTATGTATCTATGTATCTATGTATGTATATACATTTAATTAATTCTCCAGTTGAATTATTTTAAAGTATTGTATTTGCAAAAAAGTAATTAAAAATTAGAAATCGTTGGGAAGTAAAATTATAAAAGAGAATAAATAATAGCAGAAATGTTAATTTTTAATATGAAATAACAGCATATATAATGGCATCATGATTTGTTTACGCCATTTTATAAAGAAACAAGTTTATGTTGTTCTAAATAATCGAATGAAATAAAAGTTCAAGAAATAAGTTACATGAAATTATATTCACAAACTATTTACTACGTTTGATTACAACTTTCTGATAAATAATAGTGTGGTAATAAAAAAAAACGATTAATATTGTTTTCATTTTTAACTGATATCCTCTTGCTTCTTTGGAAGTAACAATAATGACATCTTCCATTAAAGTTACTATAATTTCGTTTCAGAAAATTAACCTTTCATGTTGGCTTATCAGCAACGGTTAATGAAATTGGAATCAATTTCAAGTGTCCTTTTCAAATCCTTGCACATTTTTGCAGATAACACATTTATCAGTTAATAATCTTGATAAAAATTTTTAGAAACTTGAAATTGGGAAAAATGCATATGGTTTAGAGAATATTACTCTGAAGAGAACAGTATATAAAACTGGAATTTATTATTCGTTGTAATAAAGGATACATTTTAAACTTTTTAGCCAGATATTATATCTTAAAAACGAGACACTATATTTTAACAGAGTACATATTTTATTATGTATATTTTTTTTTAAATTTAACAAGTATTGGCGTGCATTCACAAAAAGTGCAAATAAATATGACAAATTAAATCTAATAATAAAGTAAATAAAATATCAATATATATCGATAAAATTGAATAACCAATAAATAAAATTCAAGTTAAAATTTCTCTTTCAACTTTATCATTTTTTACTACTACAAATTTATGTCGTTAAAAAGATATTGAAATATATTTTTCATAGAATATATTTAAAATATTCAATATTTTCTTATATAAAGGAAAAAGAAATTTTTTCTAAAAAAACTGAATATTTTTCAAAATCAGTTCTTAAATTCATCTTTTTAAAAGAATTTATTTTACCTTATATATTATATTAACTGGACCACACTACTTTCATATTTTTTTTTGGTTTCTTTCTGGATAAGTTTTACCTACAATCGCTTACGTACTCACACCTTTTTACTAAAATTCATAGCTCATTCTCTATCGAAGAACTGATCTTCGGCTTACTTTGTATGCTTCTATTTACGCTATTCGAATTCAAATATTGTATTTTATGTGTTACCCCTGCGGCACTGGTAAGAAGACGACGTTCTACATTATTTGTTTTCATCGAAAACATACACAAGTATGTATATATATATATATATATATATATATATACAAACATATATATATATATATATATATATATATATATATATATATATATATATGTGAACGACTCTGATACGCTTTATGGATATTTTGTTTATGATTGACGGTTCGTTTTCGCGGTTTTTCTTTATGTTTTTCAGTTTCAGTACATGCATTGTATATATTATATATTTTCGATAGGTGAACATCAAAAAGATTTCTGTTTCGCATGTGTAGGCGTTTGAAAACATAAATTGGCTACGACATAAAGCCATGTTTAAATTTATAACATACATATACTTATATATATATATATATATATATATATATATTATAGATAATCCTTATACAAAAAAATATTTTTTTCAATAGTGTCTACAAAATATTCCGGTAGAAAAATATAGTGACATATAATATTCGCTAATAGCATAATTTTACTGAATTTATATTTTTTTGTAATTTGTGAAATGATTCTAAATAATACTAGTATTCTATATTTATTTCTCAGGAACTTAAATTATATATAAGTAAAAAATCCATATATTTAATATTTTTCTATTGATGACCGAAGCGCACGAAAACCCCAAATAACTAACTAACAACCCTCTTGATGGCATGACAAAAAAATAAAATATTAGGGAAAACTATAACCAAAATTGATATTTTTTATAAAAAAAAAACATTTTAAATACTTTCTTAACTTCTTTCTTTTTGAAAATATAAATATCGTATACAACTACAACAACATTATTTGTATAAAAAGTATTCTCTAGGAATATTATTTACTTTGTTATTTTTCACTTCTATGTATAAAATAACAAACAAATAAAAAAGGTTCACTGTTATTTTGATTTCATTCCAAACACAAAATAAAGAAACAAAAAAAAACTTTTAGCTTTCATGGAGTCTCAAACACATGTGAGAACGAGATACAGTTCTAACATTTTCTGCAGTACATTTTTCTTGTGTGTTTTTTTGTATACGTCTCGTATAAATATAACCGACAACAGAAATCCATTAAAAAATATTAAAAACTTATAACGAATCTCACTGTCACAGTATCTGTTATATATACATGTATAATATATATATATATATATATATATATATTCAGTTACTTGTCGAAGTTGACTTATATATATATCTGCCGAAAGAGAGAGAAATATAAAGAGAAAAAGGGAAGTTATAAGAAAAAGTTTTTTCTCAGAGACAGATTAAAATTAAAGTAAGATGAATTAGATGTATAAAAAATGAACTTTCATTTCATGTACTTCGCTGTTAATTGAATTTTATACTTATTTTACATCTCGAATCATGTTTGTCATGTATATATATATATATATATAGTCATAAAAAACTTTGTATTTCTACTTAAAAGTTTTTGTACTTCTACTGAAAAATAATGAAACTTTTTGCGATCTTTATCAATAGTATATTAGTTATATTATTTGTTTGTTAATTTAATTAAGTAATTTTACTACTTATTTATTAAATTTAACTTTTTGTAAACATATATTTTATTAAACCCTATTTAATACTCCAAATATATTAACATCATAAGATTTACAAAATTTAAAGTAATAAATAGTATAAAAAGTTGTTTCAAATTAGTCAGTATATTAACAATCAATTAAGTTGTATATAAATAGGTATTGTAATAGTATAAAAATGATTTAAATTGAAATACTTTTCATTTATTTTTGAAAGCTAGTTTGAGATCTTTTTAAAGAATGGTCATATTTGAATAGCTTCATTGAAAACAGCTCAAAATATTATCATATTGTCACTTTCTAATATTAAGAACCTTTATTGAATATTTTGATTTTTTTGTGGATTCAAGTTTTTATATTTTAGCTCGAAAAATTCTCACTGTGAATTATTTTATAATTTCATTATTATACTTTAGTACTTTAGCTAAATTTACTTTAATAAATGAATCACTACTCCAATGTTGACGTATTTTTTTAGTAAGAAATAATTATAAACTGTTATTTCATAATTCAATAAATTAAATATATACAAGAAGAAAGTAATGAGTAATTAGAGATTCGTATTGTAAAGATAATTTGTGATTAGAAAATAAATATATATCTAATATTGCAATATCTTTCTGTGCGCTGACTGAATTCACATTCAGGAATGAATTTCACTCATGTACAAACATTTTCTGATTTAAAATATATAAAAATTAATTTTAGATTCTTGTTTATGCTTAGTTCTATATCAATACCATTATTCTTCAGCGCTAAGATAAATAAAAATCTAAAAGATGGTATCTGATGAGGTAAATTCTTTTTTAGCATAATGCTATGACGATATAAAGTAATGATTTAATTAAAAAGTCAGATTTTTTGCGTTCGAGATTTAAAGATGACTACTCTATCGTCTAAGTAAAATAAGCAATCAAAGTAACTGTTGAAAATTTTAATAAAGATAAATTTGTGATAAATAAAGTCGTAATTCATATGTGAAAATTGTGATTTTAATTTTTGTTATTTGTTATAGTACGATACTCAATTCAATCTTTTCATCTCTGAAGGCATTAATTACAATTCATTACGACAGTACTGTTAGAACGAAACAAATCGTTTATCATATGAGTTTGGTTAAATACAAGCTTTATATAGGCTTTTTATATTCTATATTCATATACAGTAAAGTTTATATAAGAAAAATAGGACTGGTAGTATAAATCAGTAAAATAGTAAGTGCTTTTTTCAGATTATAACCATATTATAACTGACAATAAACTAACAGTATAATAATAACATGAATGCGTAGAATCTAAACATATTAACCCATATTCATTTTTCTCCTACCATTTACAAGATTATCGATTTGGTAACATGTTCTGTAATTGAATACAGATCAAATTTTGCTTTTATATTTAAATTTTCACTCGAATCATAATAATCCTAAAAATTATGACAGGAAAATGTATGATTCTATAATCAAAATTTTACAGAAATTTAATATGTTTGAATATTAATTCAATAATAATATACCCTTTCAGTAAAATTAAAACATACAAAATATCATTTTATTTTAGAAATGTGCACAAAAATCACTATGGCAGACAAGTAATTGCTGTTTGTAAAGTATATATTGCACGATACATATAAAATTATACTAATGGATGTTTTACGACTTTTCATAAAAATAAATACAGGTTAAATTATATATATATATATATATACACTTTAATATGAATTTTATTTATTTTGAATAAAACATTCTTTCAGAAATTAATTTATTTTTCTTTCTACAAACGATAAAAAGTTTTTTGATTAAAAATTTAAAATAAATAACAGTTATTTATTTTTAATTGTTGCTTTGCTCATTTCGATTAGGATACAGATATTCAGATTAATAAAATACAAATGATAGCATCGTCATCGAAGTCTATATAAATCACAATCAAAAATGACTTAATTATTAGATTATTACAAAATAAATGCGGTTTATGATCTTCAAATTCATATACATTTTTCTATTTGTGGTCCAGAACTGTTGGATGATTAACATCTGACTTTTGTGCAAGATCTCAAATTGTTGTGCAGGGTTCTGATTCAGCTAACTCATTCAGTTGGTCGTTATGAACTGAAGAAAGACGACAGCCACCTTTATATTCAAGGCTCTCGTCCCCTACACAAAATTTTTGAAGCCACCATTGCACGGTACGTTCTTTATCAGTGCCTGTACCAAAAGCATCGTTTAGGTTACGAGCAGTTTCTGCTGCTTTACCACCCGTTTTGAGATTATACGAAAAATTACTCTTATTTGCTTCTTTTTCATCTTTAAGTCAATATCCCAATTTAAAGTAAAATTAATAATAAAACCAAAGTCCATATTACCAAAGTACAGACCGAAAAATCCACTTTAAAATGATATTAACATGAATACAATGAAATTACATTTTCAATAAAAAAAAATAGGGTTAAATTTCAGAAAATAAAAACCTCAATTGTTTTCTTACCAAACTAATATTTATTGAATATTTTTACAAGCATGATCTGTAGTTTGTGGGATGAGAAAATAATTCGTTTGGAAAAGTATCTAACCGCAGTTTTAGACTGTATTACGAGCAAGTATTATTTCAAAATAACACTAAAAAATAAGTATATTTAATTAATAATAAGCCTGTGCAAGAGGATCTAATTAATACCTTGTTATATGCTCATTAATAGTTATACAATTTTTCATTTTCAATATATTCCAAGATTATAAAATTCGTACGGCTGAACATTTTTAATAAAAATTTAAATTAATGTACCTATTCATAATTTTTCTAAAAAAAAGATATACTGAAGATATTCTTTTTATATAAAAATTATAGCTTATAATAGAATTTTAGGATACTTTTTCATTAAGATAAAGGAACTCAACATGTATGATGAAAAATTTTAGTACGTAGCATATAATATTCCTGATGAAAAAACGTGTATCTTAATATGAAGACATCGCTGGTTCGTGTAAGACAAACCCGATATAATAAATAATTCCTTATTCAAAAAAAATATCCGAGCAGTGTAATTTTTCGATCAAGCTCGTCATATAAAAGCGATCGAACTGGCATCTAACGGCGATATATGAGAAACATAAAAGCTATATCACTTTTTTCGTACGCGCATTTTTCTCTTTTTTTTGGAAATAGGCTATTAAGGAATAGGAAATCAAAGAAAGGCTGTCGAGAGACGTTTCTGTTCCGTGTATCTGCTACGCGATAAATTTTCAACTCCGCGCCGTTTTCATATCGATGGGCGTTACTGTGTTATTATTATCATCGCCCTCGTCGTACGGAATGGACGCTAGCGATAAAGAGAGATGATTCGACGTGTGCGTTCGAGTGAGACGCATGCCGAACGACGAATCGGTTTTTATGCGATCGTATTGTTCGCCGCTAATAGCCTCACGCTCCGTTCGCCTGTATTATTCCCTTTTTTATATTGATGGGACGTATATTGGTTCTTGTAATAAAACTGCTTTCTGGTCTTTATCGAAATCTGTACTTTTTTCTTTTACAGCACATAAAATAAATTTATAACTTTATATATATATATATATATATATATATATATATATACATATATATATATGTATATATATATATTATATTCTATTGATATAATAATTAAAAAAAAATTAAATAAATTAAAAATAAAACGTTCCCATTTCTAGTTATTAGCATTTGTAAGAATGAAAATTATCTAAAAAGAAATGCTAATAATATTATATACTAATTTAGAAATTTATTTTATTTTTACGATCATTTTAAATATTTATTGTAAAAGTATATAATAAATATAGAAATTCTGCAAAATATTTACAAAAATAATAGTAATTTTCGCGAAAAAATGATCAGAATCATATTATTATTTGACAAAGAGGCATAAAAATAGCTGATTTTAATAAAAAAAACACTGCTTGGCTACTAATATACCATATTTTTATAAATGAAGTCAAATAGAAATTATTAAAATGAAATAAAATAAAGAAAATGTATAAGTGAGCAGAAATAAAAAAATTAAGCATATAAATTTACATCTCACTTGTTCAATAAAAGAATATGGTTATATTTATACATTATAATAGTTGAAATAATAAACTAGAATGTCTAATTAAATATTTTTTAAAAAATCTAATAAAACTGATAGTTTTGAACAATTTTGAATATTATTAAAATATTAATCCTAAAATCTGTCTTAAAATTAAATTTCTGACTAGATTTTATCCAAAATAAAAAAAAACAATCATTTTAAAATACAATAAATCTTAATGGAATTTAAACTGAATACTATCGCAGTCAATGTAACTGTAGTCATCATAAACTTCATCTATATTCAAAGACTTAGGAGTAATGCTCATCAACATTTATTAATTTTAAGATCGAAAAATGTTAATTTGTAAAATTTATACAGAAAATAGAAATAACCACATGAAAATAATATTATCTTTTTACAAAAATCTTGAAACGAAATTGAAGTATTTTCTGAAGTAGATATTAACTCAATGTATTACCATTTGTAACTGAATTTTACAATTTGGATGCTCGATTTTAATTTTTGATTGATAATACTAAATGCAACTCTTCAATGCAAAATATGGCATTTATAGAGTAAAATAATATTTAAAAACAATGTGTTAAACGGTTGTGCCACAGTTAGAATTAAGATTGTGATTCTTTTTTAAAAAATGTTTGCAAGGATTAAACAAATCAATCACAACTAGAAATTACTCATATATTACAAAACACTCTCTGACTTTTTCTCTTTCTCTATATATGTACATATATATATATATATATATATATATATATATATATATATATATAAATATATATAAATATATATAAATATATATATATATATATATATATATATATACATTTGATTGCGGAAAAGAGCGATAGAGCTTATTCGACAGTCTATATTATATACAACCATATATTTCATATGATAAATGTTCAATGGTTCATAGTAAACAAATCGTCTTTGAAACGACATACCGCTTTAATGATGCCAGCAAAACAAATATATCAAATTCGTTATACGGCGGATCACGATAAAAAATCTCGCAGCAGGAAACTTCGTTCGGAAGTATCGTAATTTTTTACTTTCCAATAGGGATTCTTGAAGTTTTAGCGAGTTACCCGTTTAGGGATGTTGTTTATGGACATGTTCTAGGCGCTAGCTTCACGAAATAAAAAAATTACAGTTCGCTGTAGGTATAAGTTTTCGCATGTGATTTTTCACACTGTCCGTGCTGGATGAATGAAGCTGAACATATTGAAACTTCAAACTGTATAGATTTAGTTATTCAGATATTAACATATATATATATATATATATATATATATATATATATATATATATATATACATATATATTAATATAGAAGTTTAACCAAAAACTATATTTTATACTCACAAGGATTTATATAAAAATATACAATTTATTTAATTGAGTATGGGATAAAATCATCGGTAGTCTATTTTTATAGCAACCTGAAATCTGAAATTTCATTCTATATATTTATTTGTACATGAAGAGTAAATATAACAAATATTTTTTTATATTTTCTCAATATTACAAATTATTTGCTTTATATGAGGAAAGATGTAAAAAATACATATCTATAAATTGAAAAATTTGAAAAAAATTGTATACTTTGTTATTTTGCAATAAATAATTTGAATATTTATCTGTTATCTGATACTCTACGATTGATATTTACTGAAAAATGTACACATTTCATTTAAATAACTCTAAAAAAGGCTTCACTATTAAAACAGTACAATGAACACATGTGTGCGCATAGAAATATTTACACTGTTTAATAAACATATTTCCGACAAGTGTTAGAATCTCAAATATCGCAGGCATTGAAATAACGCTGTTTCGCAATTAACGTGAAACGAAGCATCGAGCGTGCCGTGAAATATTCGCATGTTTTTGCTGGCGCCGTTACACGTCGACGCCATTGTTGCCGTTATGTTATTAATAAACGGCATGGTACGAGAGTTTACTGATGATTTCGTTCATGGCTGACGTTTATAACAATTACGGTTACACTATGTGCAGCTGCGTTTGTGTTCTAATTACAACATTCTGTGCTGCGTCCTAGTACGCCAGTAGTTTTTTTTCACTTCAAGGTTTTCTTCAGTCGATACGGATTTATTCCGACAACAAGATATTTTCATCTAAATTTTTCACCGCATTTATATATTTTTAGAATTGAAACTATGGAACAGAAATTATTTTTTGTAGGATAAGAAAATTGGTTATATGATCTGAAATGTAGTAATAGTTTTATATACATATATATATATATATATATATATATATATATATATATATATATATCTAAGAATTTATAAGGAGAAAGAGAATATAGAGAATAGAGAAATATTGTTTTTAATTGAAAACTTGTTTTTTTTTCAAGACATGTGTAATGGATATTAAAAAAATGTTTACAGGATTATTATTGTGAGAAAATTACATCAAAATTTATAACAAAACACGATTTTATTCATTTTAATTCAAATAATACACAAATGAAACAACAATTCATTTATCAAATTATATAATATATCAAATATGATCAATTAAAAACGACGATAACAAGCTGCGACGATCCTTTGAAATAATACGACTATGTAGAGAAATAATAAAAATGATAAATGATTTTTCTACAGCAAATATCGAAAAAACCTTGACCTACATTCAGGTTTTCTCGTAAATATAAAGTTATAATCTAGCGAAACATTTATCTTCATAAGCTAAAACAAAGTAAAAAAGAAGTCGTTCTTTTTATTTACAGTACATTTTTTAATATGTTTTGAAATGAACACAGTTATAAAAGAGATTAATCCTGTATCTGTTAATTGTTTTTTTAAAACATTAAACATTAAATGTTTAATTTTTTTATTAAATAAATATTTGTTTTATCACAAACAAATATATTTATTATATCAATTCGTGGAATTAAAAGTTACATTCATTTTATGCACATAGACACTATATACACATTCTAAAAGAAATATTCTTATAACAATTATACTAATAACATTTAAAACTGTAGTTTTAACCTAACTGTGCCTTTTTTCAAACTTGTATGTTTGAGAAAAGTATTAGTTTTCGTTCTTAATTACATGGTATAATTTTCAGTTAATCTAATGACTTATCAAGACTTTTTTATTAATTATATTTATTTTTATTAAATATGGACCAATATAATATTGTCTCGTTCATTTAGTTTCGTGGAACACCAATTAAATACACATAATTACCCATATTAAATCAAATTAAAACAGATTTATACCCAGTTCTTCTTACTGAATAAATTTTCTTCATTCCCAGATATTCGCTCATACACTCTCATGTTTACACCAACGATCTAAAACCGAACCAGTAAAACTGTTCCTAAAACCGAAAGTGTATAAAAGACCCTTTAATTCGTTATTATATAATACATAGTTTCCCGAACTTTTATTACATATATCCTCTTGATAACAACATAACTTCTTCGAGCCTCTCTTATACATACATACAACTAGACAAAGTGCACATAGTACACAATTCCTTGCATATCCTGTCGGGAGTTGCAAATTCTCATATCGAATTTATGCAACGTTAAGCAAGTACATATTACCTTTTAATTTATTATTTTTCTATTGTATAATTATTTTTCAAATTTATATATGAATATATTAAGTTGGTAGAAAAATAATTGCAGTTTTTTTTTTGAATTCTAACCTTAATTTTTTTTCAATGAAAGTATAATTTCATCGTGTTCATCTAAATACCATTTTAAAGTATATTTTGCTGTTTGTATTCTGTTAACATTGATTTTGGTTTTATTATTAATTTTGTTTTAAATTAGGCTATTAAATTAAAGATGGAAAAGAATCAAAAAAGGGCATTTTTTATATGAGTCCAAAACTGATGATAAATCAGCAGAAACTGCTCCTAAACTAAATGATGCTTTTGGTATAAGTACTGTTAAGAAAAGTACGGTGCAATGGTGATTTTATAAATTTCGTGCTGGGTACGAGATCCTTAAGGTGAAGGTCATGAGCGTCCTTCTTCAGTTTATAACGTCCTACTGAAGACGTTAGTTGAATTAGAACCACGCACAACAATTCGAGAGCTTGCACAAAATTAAGTGTTAGTTATCCAATAGTTCTGGACCACTTAAACAGATAGGAAAAACAAAATTCTTGATAAATGTGTGCATAAACCACAATTATTTTTTACCAATCTAACAATTTATTATTTTGAATTTTTTTATTTTACTTATTGGATACCCTTCGATAATTTTCTAGTTACTGTAAATACCGTACTACAATTTAACAAATACTGATGTAATAATAATTGAACTTATAATTTATAACAACTTCAATTAATTAGTTTATATTCAACATACAATCATTCACAAAGGTGTTATAATTCAGAATTAATAAATATATTACTCTTATCAAAATAAAAAAAAATTTGAATGCAACAATAAATAATTGAACTTCAAAACTTAGACTTAGAAATATTTTTTTGACAAATTTTTAAATGAATTTATTATTATTTTTGTTAATTAGAGGTAATGTGAATATATACAATATTTTTTGGTACAAATTAATAACTGATAACAAACAAAAATATTTTTTATTTTTAAAAATATAAATATTTACTCTTATTAATTGCCAGATTCGATTTTTTTAATATTAACACTGCAAAATGTTCAATCATGGATCATATGATATAAGGTTTAAATCTGTAAGAAAAAATGTTTTAAGATAAGAACTTAAAACTAGCAAGAGAGAAAAAAGTGTAATACATCTCGCACAAAAAATCTCTAGTATAAAAATCTTATAATTTTGTCTAAATCACTGTTTTTCCTGATATTACTGTACTTTTAAAATTGTGTAAGAATCAATTTTTTGGTGATTTTTTTTGAATATTTTTTTGCAGAGAATCATAAATAATTTAAGAAAGAAGTTTTTTATGTTCAGAAGTTATAAATATTAAAAATATAAAAATCATTTGTACTATTTATTTAATACTTTTCTTATTACGTTCTATAATATAATTTTTTGTAATGAGGTTTAATACAAAATTACCGCAAATGAAAATTATAATTTTTCTTTAGTGGTGTAATAATTTGACTTTAAATTTTATATTTAAGTATATTTTAGTTTTATTTACTAAGTAGAATTTTATAAATTATTCACACATTCGTAAAGAATAGTATCTTGTATCATAGTATCTCAAATCTCACCACGGGAGGAAATGTTGAATTATAATAGATATTTTTTTAATTTATACATTTTTCATTATTTTTTTTTCTCTAATCAACATATTAATGTCTCTCACTTCAAATAAAATACTAAATAAAAAAGATTACGATTATAAAAGAAGAATCATCTGTTCAATCTAATCATAACTTATAAAAATTTTGATAAAATATATAAGTTTTTAATCGAAATAATCAATAACACAGAAATCAAAAACTAATCTTGAATTCTAAATAATAATTCTCATATTTTTTGATTTTTGTGTCGGTTATAAATCGACACAAATGTAATTGTCAAATAATAGCATTGATTGAGTCACCGACGCCCATGTAGCATAGAGAACACTCTTACCCGTCACAGAACCCCCGACGACGTCGTCGACCGAACCGTCAGAGTTTACACTCGACAGAAAGCACGATCGCGCCAGAATAGTAAATTGCCTGTCATAAAAAGATGCGGCATTGAGCACGGTGCAATTTCCGTCGAAGAGCGGTCGCCATATTGTCGTTCATCGTATGATCGCGACAAAGAGCGCCAATGGATCCGTCATTCGACGTCCTGGTTCGACGCCGATCATCAATGTTTACGCGTCCCTCTTCCCATCTAACATCCGTCCAATACGTACACACATACATACACACACACACACACATATATATATATATATATATCATTCATCTATATATATATATATATATATATATATATATATATTTGTGTACCGGAGGCCCGTTTCTATTATAGCCACGTCGGTCGCTGCCTTTGTTTGCAACGTGAAATATTAGGTTAGACTTGAAATTTATGATTAACCGCAGTGACGTCATGCCGAGAGCATGGAAACGTGTCGACGATCACCGTCACTTGCACGTGGAAGACAGAGACAGACCGTAAGATAGTCCACTTATATATATATATATATATATATATATATATATATATATATATATATATATATATATATGTATGTATGTATATATGTATAAAGTAACGGAATGATTCGTTCGCGAGGCTATTGTTGGATTCGTTTAACGACGTTACCGACGACGACAGACCTACAAGACGGCTCTTTGCCAAATTGTATTTGAATCGAAACACACTGATGCGACCGATATTCACCTCAGAACGGTTTATTTTCTTTTACTTTATTGGCAGGGGATATAGCGCCAATCTATAATATGAATTTACGAATTTAGTTCTCAGATATATTTCAGTTTATTTACATGTCAATATATGTGCATTGAGTCAGATGTGTATTTTGTTATTTTATTTTTAATAGACTTTAAAGGAATATATTCTGAAAGTTTGATTTAACAAACTCAAATACATGTCAGATTTATGATATTCATTTTTTTAATATTGCTTTTTTTGTTTCAGGTAAGTTGTTTTGGAGCTTTGGCACAATCTGTATATGGAGAGTTAAATTTAAAACATTTCTTTGTTCGGTATGTATATATTTTCTTATATATAACATGTTAAAAGGCAAATATATCATTGAAATACATGATTTTTAATTGACTTTAACCATATTTGAAATAATAAGATATTTTTGATCTTAATTACAATCATTTTTAAGTATTTTATATTATGCTAAATCTAGTCTATAAGAATTAAAAACTCCAATTCTAATATTAATTATCTTCTAATTTTTAATTTACAACTATAAATAGTAAACAACTATAAATAGGGAATGATCTAAATTTATTTCATGTAATTATTCTTTACATTTTCAAAAATATTTTGACATAATTTTGTGAATTAAATACTTCTTGGAAAAATCGTTATGAAAATAATAATCCTGGAATTAATAATTATTTACTAAATTATTATTATATCAAGATTAAATTATAATTTTTCGTTGTTAAATTTTAATAGAAAACAGTCAAATAAATATTTATTTTTTGCGAATTTCAAATCATAACAATTTATGATTGAAGTGTAATCACTGTAAATATGCATATTATATACATATATATATATATATATATATATATATATATATATATATATATATATATATGTAAACATATATTCAAGTGAATTACCTAGATAGTAACAAATTCAATTGAAAAAAATTTTTATATGTTTACCTTTTTAAATAAATAATAAATTAACTTTTCATGTAGGTTTTACAATAACTTAGAGTTTTTTTTATTACTAGACACATAAAAATAATCATTTTCGAAAGTCACATGCTTAAATTTGAAATATTCCTTAAAATTTATTTTAATTTCAAAAAATATTTACCCAACTGCCCACTTTATTTTCATTTTTTCTCCTCACTAATTAAAAATTAATTAATTTAAATATCTTCAAATATTCAGTATTTTATCTTTATTGTTATAAAAATTGTAATAATTCATCCACATGTCATCCATAATTTATTTAACACATTTAAACTTATTTTTTAAAAGATCTTGCTAGATATGTCGACGAATATTTTTCCAATTGAAAGGGAAACACAAATATTGATACTGTTTGTAAAAAAGTACGACATCCAAACTATTTGTAACTTTACACTCAATGAGTGATATAAAATCTATTGCATTATTGATTCATCAAATTACTTTGTAACTTTTTACAATAAAACCGATTATTGAAATAACCCAACAAAAAATCACTGTTGTATCCAGTGAGAAAAAGAAAGAGGAAATGAGTTCTTTTTATCCAATTCATTGATCAGGAAAATGATCAGTGAGATAACATTACATAATAAGTATCTAAGGCAGAGAAATTCGAATTTTTCTTAAACTTAATATTTGCTCTTCTATCTGTGGAACCAAAAAGAATCTTGTAGTACTTGCAAATAGTTATCACTATTAACATTTTCAACAAAGAAAAATTGACCAATTACATATCAATGAAAACGAAATCAAGAAATAAGAAAATACCAATTATTTAAGTTTGGAAAATTCTCCTCATGTTCAGTAACAATACGAGCGTTTTTCTATACCTATTTTTCATTTGTAGTAATTGTCAGGATAAATTGATAAAAAATGGAGTTGTCACTGAAAACAGCTTCATTTAGAGACTCATTATCTTTTTCAGTTTAAATTTATCTCGACAAAACTGTTTTTCGAGTATGACCAATTTTCCAATTTCATTGTTTACAAAACTTACATTTTGTATGAATAAAGTGTCAGATGATATAGAAAATCTTATGTATGGTCCATCAGGGCGTTTATATTTCTTTATAAATACAACAGATAAATTTCCCTGAGCTGCATATAAAACGTTCACTTACGCTTTTAACATTCGTGACACTTACGGCAATCTATCCTATGCTTTTCTTATACATTGCCAGTTTTCTTAAACTGTTCTACCTACCACTTAATTAACCTACCTGCTAGTGTTGGGTCTTCATATTCTCCATGGTACTATCATTGAACCGAAACTACAAATTTAAACTCATAAAACTACAATACACGGTTACTTCTGTTACATCAACGATATATTGCACAAGTGACCTTAAAACTAGCGCCTCTCCTTCTGAGTTACTCTTAAATAACATAAATATTATTTATGTACCAGTTTTATCTTGTAATACCCACATTGAATTATGGGCATATTTTAAAATAAATACTAATTGCATAATTACATCACAATACACAATGTATACAATTAAAAATATCTCATTACGTATTAAACTGTCTAGAATAAACTATGATTATAGAAATTCTCAGTAAATGCATTAATTTATTACTATTGTATTTGTACTTACACTTAAAAAGACATTGTATTAATAATAAAAACATGTAACTGCACAAGTAGTGCACCAAACAAAAAATATTATATTTAATGGAAATTAAAATTAGACACTTCTTAAACATTTTAATACAAACCGAATTGTTTATTTCATTTAAATCACTTCATAATGTCCTTTTATTTTCTTACACACACACACACATGCATACATATGTGTGTGTGCGCACATATGTACACATATTTAACACTATTGTTGTTACAACTAATTACGTGATTTACAAATAAATTCCAAGATACTAGAACTTATCACGAGGTTTGCGTATATGCTCGTATAATCGATAGTTTTCGTACCTTTAACTAATACTATAGGATTATGTATAGAATTTATTTTTATCTACCTGTATAATTTTGCACTTTGATACTTATCTCTGATTAGTTTCTGCTTATACATAGTATTTTACGTGTCTACTTAACAATGGACACTGCATAATTGTACTATAAACAAACTACACAGTGAATAAAAAAATATTCTAATTATAAGCAATTATATATATATATATATATATATTTATATATATATATATATATATATATATATATATATGACAGTAAAGGCAACAAACATGCTTTTTCTATTCTTACTATCTTTACAAAATAAACACTAATGACCTTGATTGTCAACACATATCTAACTCTCAACTATCTATCTTTACAAAATAATTAGAACACCATTTATCACCCATTATTGATAGTGAGGTTAAATAATGTGGTTAAAGAGAGAAATGCAGAAATATATGAATGGAATTTACTAAACTTGATCGATATATATATATATATATATATATATATATATATATATATACATATATATATATATATATGTATATATAAACACAATTTCATTTCAAATGAGTGGTATTATATCTCCTTTCTAATTACTTATTGCAAAAATATTTGAACACTCGGCATGCGTATATACATATATAAATAAATTTAATTATTAAAAGTATTAATAACATTTTAAATTGTTATACACTATACCCGTATCTTCTAAAGTTTTATGTCCATCTTCTATGTCCATTTATACTTTGTTTCTTTAAATTGTTTACTAATATAAGAAAATAATACTGAGTATACCCAATGACTAACAGAGACAAAAATCGAAGTACAAAAATGGTATGTACGAACATGTAGGTAAATATTATGTAGGTAGAAAAATAACTGTGCTTTATGCATCCATTTGTCAAACTTTTTTGATTTTATTAGCTGTTTTAAGTGATCAAAAATGTTGAATGACTAACGCCTAACTTTTGTGCAAGCTCTCGAATTGTTGTGCGTCGTTCTAATTCAACTAACGTCTTCAATTGGTTATTATGAACTGAAAAAATACTCCTGCGACTTTCCTTATCTTCAAGGCTCTCGTCCTCAATACAAAATTTTTGAAATCACTATTACATCGTAAGTTTCTTAACAATACTCACACCAAAAGCATCGTTTAGTTTACGAACAGATTTTACTGATATACCATCCATTTTGAACTCATCTAAAATTTTTTTTCTTATTTGCTTCATTTCCATGTTTAATTCAAGAACTCAATTTGTAGCAAAATTAATAATAAAACCAAAGTTGATGTTACCAAAATACATACCAAAAAATGTACTTTAAAATTATGTTAACATAAACACAATGAAATGAAATTTTCATTGAAAAACATTAAAGTTAGATTTTAGAAAAAATAACTGCAATTATTGTCCCATCAATCTAATACCAATCTCATCAATATCTCTATTGTTTTTTTAAATTCTTTGAAATGTTCCATACAATTCTTAAAATATGTTTTTTTTTTCAATTATTCTGATATCTATAAATAAGATAGGAGATTCACAGTTGAATTAATATCTCACAAACAATATTTTTTAAGCTACAACTTAATTTTAAAATAATATCACATACAATTCCATTACTTATTATTCTTGAAAAAAATATATTATTTAAATTTTATTTATTTTTTTTCTCTATAAATAATTTAAATTAATGTGCTATTGTTAAAAATACATAAACTTCTTCGCGCTTTGAAAAAAAATGTTATTACCATTGAAATGCATATGTATTTATCTATCAAAACAAACAAGAAATGTAAATTGGACATGATTACGAGATCACAAAGGAAATTTATTTATAAAATTAATTTAGCCACAGTGTTAAATTATAATTCCTGTTATATTATTATTCATTCTTTCCATTATCATTTCATTCCATTATCATTTCAAGCTTATGTTTTATAAAAGAGATTTTAAAAGAATTAATAAAAATAATAAATCAAATAATTGCATTTCCAGTAATCTAAATTATATATATATATATATATATATATATATATATATATGTTTACATATAAATGTATAAAAACTTATAAATGTGCAATAACGAAAATATAAAATTCATTTACCTATCATTTACATTATTTGATTCAATTATGACAATATTTATCTTTAATCAGTCAATTTCAATAATTAAATTTGATTTGTTGTTTAATTTCTATGATACTTGGGGACTGAATTACACAATCATATGAAAAACAAAATATGTGTATATTAAGTTCATTTCGATAATATAAACAATATTAATTAATACGGTGGACTGATATCAATTAAAATTTAATCGATTATTAAAATCTATTTTTATATATTATCAAAAATGATAATAATATTTGCGTAGGCACACTTAAAAGTATTGAAACGTTAATTTAATTATATATATATATATATATATATATATATATATATATATTAAGAAATTTATTAATATAAGCTGATTCAATTTAGGCTTCCACATTGGAGTATTAAATAAACGCAAAAATTAAAAGTAACATGATTTTTTTAATTTTAATTTTTTTTTATTTCATAGGGAAACCTAAATTGAATCACCTGTATTTGGGGAAGAATATTTATTTCTTGAATAATTATTTTTTAACTTATTTTTATCTTTAGTAATATATATATATATATATATATATATATTATATATACAAGGTTTTTTAATACAGATGCAATTTTTTAATTTGGAATAAAACACAGAATTTGCGTTGAAATTTCTAGTTTCTTTATTGTAAATAATTTTATTGTAATAAAATTAAGTTTGTTCATTATAAATAGTTGATAGTACACCATTTATGAATGAAAAATATATGTGAAAGATTTCATTTCAAAACATTATTTGTATTAAATGAAAATATATTGATATTTTAAAATGTTTAAAAATTCTATAATATTTATATACACAAAATTCTGTTTATCTGGTATTCTTTTCCTCGATTATGAATTATAAATGTTGTTTAAAATTTCTGTAAATTAAAAGATAATTTCTGGAAAGGTTACAAATATATTTCTAATTTACTTTTAAGTAGGATATTTGTAAATTTTAAACTAATTAATTTATTTTTAATATCAAATATAAAAATAAGAAAAAAGATAAAGAAAATATTTCCTTTGTAACCATCAGTCCATATTCTACTTACAACTTTTCTTCATTACAAATGATGTGAACTTTCCTGTATTTAAAACTGTTTCACTTACTGTTTGTATTTTATAATTTTTAATTTCATTATTAATTAATGTATCTATGATGAATGGAATGAAAAATTCTAATTTCAAACGTCATATATATATATATATATATATATATATATATATATATATATACTCTATATATAATAAAGGACTCCTTTCTAAACGAAACATATTTTATTATTTTATAATAGACAATCACATAAACTGCACATAAAAAAGTTAATATATGTAAATATATTAATATTTATTTTATTTTTATACAGTACAGCTTGTGACAATATTTTTATTTTTAAACAATTGTGTCATTTAAATATACTTTTTCACTGATAGTAAAATAATTAAAATCTTTAGAATTCAAATTAGAATAAAATTTTTAATTATACCAAATAAATAACATAAGAATTAATTCTCAACGAATTTCAAATTAGGCATATACTGTAAGAATTCACTCATTTCAAATTTGTCAACATTTGTTGAGGACAGATCTAAATATTCTAATTTGTCGAGTCCTTTAAAAGCTTTATAATTCAATTGCAAATCGTAATTGTATGCGAGATTAAGCGAGATCAAAGATGATAATCCTTGAAACATACCATCTTCTAATAGTGTCAAGTTATTCCTATCAAGATGCAAATGAGTCAGTTTATTTAATCCATAAAACGCACCCGATTCAAGTTTACTTATTCCGTTATTTGTAAGAATAATTTTTCCATCCATCTCTAAATTATAGAAAACTCCTGACGAAATCTCTGTAATTCGATTATCTGTGATTTTTATATATTTAAGAAAATCAAATCGTTTAAAACAGAATGGTCGTAGATTAATTTGTCCGCAATTTTCAATAATTATAGTGTCCAAGTTTTTCGCTTCTGCGAATGAAAGTGGTGTTATTGTAAGCGGTGCTCTGTTTTTACGGATAGTGATTGAATTTAAATTATCAAACCCCAGAAAATTATTATCATAAAATGATTCTATATTGGTATTAATTATAACCAGTTTACTTATATTTCTTAAGAATCTGTTCAAAAACAATTGATTATCCAAATTTTTGAAATATCCTTGAAAAATTTCCATAGTGTCAACTGGTATATTCAGTTTTGATATATATTCATAATATTCTATTTCGTTTACGTGAGAACATGTTAAGTCTCCTTTATATAAGTCACAATTGGATGAAACATGACTGGCGATTGAGAACAAAATAAAGAGTGTAATTTTCAATTGATTTAAATCCATTTTTCACTCCACCTGCAATAGAAATGTATAAAATATATAAAATAGATATTTATTTTTTCCAAAAAAAAAAATAAAAATAAAATCTAGACTCCATTTTCGTTGAAAATAAATTTAGTTGATTTTTAATTAAGTTTTATATAATAAACTCTTGAAAAAATCTTTTAATATAAAATTTAAAATAACAAATAAAAATTAGTATATATTCATTATAGATATATTTTTAAATTATATTTTATAATTCTTATACGTGCTTTGGGATAATTTATCTTTATACTGTTTTATTAAACTGGTATTCTTGTTTATCGCACTTATAGTCTGTTTCGATTTTCATAACCTTCAAATATAATCTTCTATTTTAACTTTTAACAAATATAGTTTCATGAGTAAAATTTTTTTAAAAAAATACCACATTCTACCCAAATTATTTAGTTTTAGTGAATTTGTAGTTAAAACATTATAAAATTTATTTCCATGCACACGAGCACATTTTTACCTTAACTTTTAAAATATCATAAAATACAAATAACAAGATATCTCATGGTCCATATCTAGTTTTTAAATTACTAAACATGACATTTTTCGTAACCTATTTACAATATACTAATAATTGAAGAAGTTAAATTTGAAATTTAAAACCATGTTCTATAAAACTTGAGTAAAAGAACGGAATGTCGAAATGTCCTATTGGCAATAAACAAGAACAGCGATTCAAAAAGCACAATAAGTAATTAATAGCTATTTCAGTTAAAAATTATACTTTTTTTTAAATAATAATATATTAAAGTGCACATTGTTATATATTCATAAAAATAAATAAGGAATTTATAATTTAATCAATATTTTATACTTATTTAAAATCGTATTTATTTTAAAAATATCCATGAAAACCAAAAAAATATTAAAAATTCTTGTGGGGCACTAATTAATTAATTAAGAAATATATAATCATTAATATTTATTCAAAAATATAGCTTAAAATAAGAAAAGACTATCTTAATTAAATATAATTTTACAATTTATAATAAAAGAATATTAGACAACTCACCAAATAAAAACATGTAATTTAATACTAAATATTTATAAGATTTAATACATTATTTTCACTTTCAAAATATAGACATAGAATTTAAAATCACTTGCAAAGAAAACAATCATTTTAAATAGAATGTGCTTTATAATACATAAATATTTAAAAAAATATAATATTTAAAAAGTATAATTTAAAAATTTATATTTTTCTTTATAAAAAAATCAGCCATAAATTATATTTTTGATTTTAAACTGAAATAATTTGATAGAATATCACATTATTTTATTACTTAATTAACGATATTAATTAATACTCAAATATATTTTGTTAATAAATGAAGAAACTCCTATAAATAAAAATGACATTTTTAAAATAGTTAAATTCATTTTAAATAATAGTTTAGAAATATTGTGAAATGAGTCTAGTTTTAAAAACATTTTTTATTTTATAAAATAATAAATAATTCTTACAGCAAATATAAAGAAAATATATTATCCGTAAAATTGAAATTTAGATAACTCTGTATAACAGAACTCGCTTGGGTTCTATGCAAATACTAAATCAATTTTAATGAAATGAAATAATTTATTATAATCAAAATGACTACTTTTAATTAAAAAAAAATAACAAACATATGACTGCAAATAATCAATATTCTTAATTTATTTTTCTACAAGCGTTTATATTTTGGTAAATTGTAAAAAATAAGAAATTTCATAATTACAATTAATTCACAGTGAACAATAAGTCATTAACTTTGTATTTATACAAAAGAAAAACATAATTATAATTATCAATCTTTATACATAAATGATCATATTTAAATCATTACAATTACCACTTTTCTTTATCGTAATATTGTTTTAATTAGTATGCTAATGAGTATATATAATATTGACTCGATAATTTCAACAAGTTGATACTGAAATATGCTAGAATCCTTTTATTGAAGTTTGGTATCCAATTATTGGATGCGATTCAATTCTTCAACTCCCTTTAAAGGTAATTAAATCGTTCAGTTTTATTACATGTAGATACTTTATGAAAATTCATAGACAATGTATTTATTTATACATTTTTATATTCACATCAATATTCATTACATTTTGAAAAATTGTTTGAGTTTTGCTTATTTAAATTATTCAAGCCATTTTAGTATCACTTTTCCTCGTCTATTTAAAAATACATTTTCCTTGTTAAAAAAACAATTTGTTCTCTTTATCTATTCTCTAACTGTAACAATATTTTAAATTCTTTTTTCATTACCTATATTTTAATATTACTTAATTTATTACTTCTACCTCTCGTTATTATCAGAAAAAGTCCGATCAGTGTCTTCTTCAAAAATATATTCTTTCAAAGTTCATTAAAAATAATATTATTTGATAAAAATTTTCATAAATATTTATTAAATATGAATGGACATATACATACATATTATTATTATTACCTTGCAAAAAAAAACTTCTTCATTTTTTGTATTTTTTACTAGTAAAAAGGATATTGCAAATTATGCATCGCATACGAATACAGAGTAGCAATTTTGAATTACATAATATTAATTTTTTACATTTGCAATTATTGAATGATTATATATATTTGGCTCGGCAGATATCTACTTAATAGTTTATATATATATATATATATATATATATATATATATATATATATATGTATAGAAATTATTATATTCTCTCCTGTTTATAAACAATAAGTAATTTTTATACAGAAGCACATTAATATATTATAAAAATACATTAATTTCATACTGAATTAAAGTATTTAACATAATAAATCACTTTTAATTTACAGTTTGTGTCAATCATTTAACATGCATATAAAAATAAATTACATTAATTTATTATCAGCTTCAAAATACAAATTTATTTTAATTAAAAAATAGTTTATAATAATATCCATCTTTAATATTATACATTTCATAATTATACGAGTATTATAAAACATAAAAAGTTCTATAGTATGGATGTATGGTTTAAATTTTTTCAGATATTTTAACATTATTCAACACTTAGATCCTTTTTACAAATTTATTTTATTCTATGACTCAAGAAATTAATAAATGTTTTATCGATAAATTAGGTATTTAAATAAGGAAAGCTTACCAATTTTATTTATTTTATTATACTAAAAAAATGATTTTAAATTAAATTTTCGTAGCATTAGAATAATAGATTTTCGATGTACATTTTTATAGGTGGTGCACTTCAGTGGACGTTAAAAAAATTAAATATTGAAGACTAGCGTGTTGCAGATGAATTCATACTGTTAACTTATTTTTTTAATAATAATGTTAGAAATTATGCGTACTTCACGATCTTTAAGCATACTTTATGAATTCTAACAGATAATTATACATAGATATTATGGTAGTCAAGAACTTAATTTATAATTAAAATTTAGTTAAAATCTTTGAACTAAAAACAATACAATTAATTTATAGAGATAATATAATAATAATAAAGCTATATTCACTGTTGAAAATACAATTATAGTGCAGATTCAGGTCCAGATTTAGATTCAATCAAATATATTGTTAAAAAATATTTGAATATGAATATTTAATATTTGTTGTATTCAATAAATAAAAGAATTTTAGAAATTTAATAAGAATTATTATTATTTTTTTAAAATAATAAGGTTCAACATTTTATTTAAAACAAAAAATACAAAATATTTTTTTGTCATAGATAAAATAAAACTAGTTTTACAAAATAACCGTCTTTATTTATTTTTTTAAAAAAAATAAACAAATAATTGTATAACATTCATTTTGAACTCTGCTTTAATGCTTTTTAATAATCAAATTCTCTAAATCATAGAATTTATAATTAATTTAAAAATGAACATAATTGACACTTATACATCTATAACCAGCAAAGTACATACATATATTTCATAAAAATTGCTCTATACATAATTTCTTTTTTAAAAAACAAGTATAGAAGACATATTTATTCGGTTCATGTTGTTCATTTCATGTACGTAACTATAACAGTTTTCAAATTTGGCATATATTCTTTAAGTTTATTTATATCATAATTATGAATTCCTGTATTAGACAAATCAAGAGTTTCAAGAGACTCAAGTCCCTTAAATGCATCATAATTAAGTTTAGTTAGTGGATTGTCATTTAAAGACAACGTTTTTAAACTATTTAAACCCATAAATGTATTGTCTTGAAGATTTGTAATGCTATTATGCCGAATAAAAAGATCTCTGACTGAAATTAATCCATAAAACGTTTCAGGATAAAGTGCATAAATGTTATTATTATCCAATAAGAGACTTCCAGTCGGTTTCGCTCCATAGAAAGAACCAGTCTCTAGATAACTAATATCATTATTAATAATAATAATTTTATTTAGTTTAGGCGTGCTTGTAAATGATCCAGGTTCAATATTGGCGACACCTGCTTCGTCTAAAATCAATTCTTCTAAATTGACTGCACCTCTAAATGTTCCTGATGTTATACGTTTTAAACTTCTATTATCGTCAATTTCGATTGTAACTAACTGATTATAACCTTCAAATAATCCTTCTTCAATGTCAGAAATCTCACAGTTTACAATATTCAATCGTGCCATTGTCTTTAGATGAACAAAGTCAAACATGAATTTGTAGAGTTTTCTTATTTCCGTACTAGAAAGTAAAAGTACGTGGACATCTTCACTTAACGATGAAGCAAAATTCAAGAATTCTGATTCAGTTGTACGAAAGCAAAAAACCTTTCCTTCTTCTATATTACAGGTTGCTAGTATCTCTCCACTGAATGCCACAACAGAAAGCAAAACTATAAAACGATAGTCCAACATTGTACACAATTTTAGGAAAATATCAAGATATCTAAAAAAAAATATTAAATATATACATGTATAATATAAAACAAAATTAATACATTTATTTAATAATTCTCTTGTTCATCGGACTATACTTAATGCATTTAACAAACCCAAAAATAAAAAAATAACTTAACACTTGTTTAAAATCCAAAATAATAAAAACTGAGCAAATAACAAACACAAATATCAAAAAAACATTTTCAATAAAAATGTCTTAGATCACTCTTATAAAATGATAATTTATTAAATATTATAGAAAACATTAACGATTCTAGTAAATAAAATCGTATGCTTAATTACTTTAATTTTCAAAAAATATTTCAATTACAATATTTCATTAGAACATGATAATATAAAACACTCCTCACCTTCAAATATAACCATTTAATTATTATAAAAAAGAACAACGTAATAATACGATAAACTGCCACTTATATACTTTATTCGAGATAAAAATCATTTTTATACATAATTAGATAATAAATGAATTTCAAAAATGATATCATTCTAACAAAGATTTTCTACGAATTATTTTTAATATTTACGTAGGATATTTTAATATTTTACATTCTTCGCTTCGATTTGACAGTATTGTTCATTCAGTCATATCTTTCTTATATTGGTTTAATAATTAATAATTACAATACATGAGTAGATTTAATCATAAAAAATAGAAATTTATATTTTATTACATCTGTAAAAGTTTTGTATAAAAATTACACAAAAGATGTTTCAGTATATCTTTTATTATTGATGTCAATTACAATATCTGATAAAAAACGATAAATGTTCATAATTTTTTTGCTATATAGCATAAATCAGAGGTCCTTAAACTGCTGTACGCATACCACTACTGGTACACGGGCTTTCAATAAAATATTTTAGAAGTTTTAACAGGAATAGTTTCAATTTTTGACAAAAAAAATTGAAACTGAACCAGAAATAGTAATTTTAGTTGACATTTTAAAATTTGGCCACACTAATTCTTTTTTAATAAGTTTTGATTGGAAAAGTAAGCATATTTATTAGGTTGGTAGAAAAATAATTACGTTTTTTTTTTCTAAATTCTAACCTTAATTTTTTTTAATGAAAGGGTCATTTCATTGTGTTCGTATTAATATTATTTTAGAGTACATTTTCTGTTTGTATTCTGGTAACATCAATTTTGGTTTCATTATTAATTTTGCTTTAAATTTTGCTATTGAATTAAAGATGGAAAAGTAGCAAATAAGAGTGATTTGAATCAAAAAATTAAAACGTATTTTTCTCTTCTAAAAATATTTTATAAAAAAATACAAAGATAAGTATAGATATTTAAGTAGTTATAACAGATTTCAATTTTGGCATATACTCTCTCAACTTATCAATATCGTATTGTGTAATTCCTGTGTTTGATAAATCTAGCACTTCTAAATTGTCTAATCCTTTAAAAGCAGCATAATTCAAAGACGATAACTCGTTATTGTTTAAATATAAAAATCTTAATTTAGTAAGACCTACAAATGTATTATCTACAAGAGTTGTGAAATTATTACTTCGTAGGTACAATGTGTCAGCCTTATCCAATCCATAAAATGCTTCAGGTTTAATATTAACGATATTATTTTTATTCAAATAAATACTTCCTGTTGGACTAGCTCCAAAAAATGTACCAGTCTGTAACGTACTGATTCTGTTGTTCTCGAAAGAAATAAGATTCAATTTACGTGTGTTCACAAAAGTTCCAGGTTCGATCTCAACCAGACCCGCTTTATCGAATTTTAATTCTTCGAGATTCGTTGCACCTTCAAACGTTCTAGAATTTATCTCTGTTAGTGCTGTATTGATCTCAATATCAATTTTTTTCAATTGATCGTAACCAATAAATGTACTATTTTCAATCTCACTTATGTTACAATTCACAATATTTAAACGTTCCATTGTTTTCAAGAGTGTATAATTGAACATAGTTTTTGTTAAAGTGTATATATTTGTATTAAGAAACGATAAACTATTAACATTTTGACTTAATTTCGATACAAAAGTTGTAAACTCTGACACGTTTGTGGAAACGCATACAAGATCTCCATCGTTTATTGTACATGTTGCCAATGTTTCTCTTGTGAAAAATAAAATGAAATATAAAACCACTAATCGAATATAAATCATGATATCTTCTTCTCAAAACTAATTCCAATTATCTGAAATGAAAATAAGGTATTAATAATTAATTTTTATTTTTATTATTCCATTAAAGTAAATAAACTTAGCACAATACAGTTCTTAAATTCTGGCCAAATTTCATTTCACAATTAAACACACTTTTCATCACTTGAACTAAAAAAAATGATCCTAGTGAAAATGTTCAATAAATCTTTATAGATCATTTTTGATTGTTGCATATGCGCATTTCGACGGTAATTATAATTATTCGCAGAGAGCTAAGGTAGAGAAAAATCACAGTAAAAATTTTTCTGTACCTACATGTAGGTACAGGATTACAAACACTACTTAAGCTTCTATAATAAAGACATTTCTCTAAGAAGTAGTTCATAGATATTGTAGCTCAATAATTTACAATTGATATCTTTTATTAAAATATTATTTATTTACTTTTTTTTACTCAATTTTTATTGTTTTTTGGTGTCATCAATTTTCTAGACACTGAATTATTTTTTTAATATAATTTTCTAATCTCATTTAATGGATTCTAGAATCAAAATATATAATTTCTTTTTTTAGCCTTTTTAAAACACACTTCTAAATCAATTAAATATTGCACATTCTTAATAAAAACATGAAACAGATTTTAACTTGCGAATTATATTAATGCTCAAATGGATGTTATACTAATAACTGAAGATTAAATAATATAAAAAACCAAATATTGATTTGCATCCATATTAACCTATAAAAATTTAAAAATATTAATTATATAAACATTAAAATGTTTTCATGCAAGTAATATAATTATTAATTATCGTAATTAAACTGCTTTTTAACTAATCATCTGTATTATTTCTTTTTTATTTAGTAAAAAGTCAATATATAACACTGTAATACAATATATATATATATATATATATATATATATATATATATATGTAAACATATTATAAATAAATGGAATTTACATTTTATATTTATTGTATGTTTTAAATCAGTATAATAAAATTAAAAAAAAGAAAACACTTACATTTAAAATTTCTAGAAGTACTTAAAACGTTCCAAGAAGTCTACTGGATGTGTTATTAAAAAAAACTATCTTTTATACTGATTCTATCTTAAAAAGGTATTCATTTATGTGTGATAAATACATTTCATTTCTTAGAATATTGAAATTATGCTTTTTATATAACCGCAATATGTGATAAAATCTGATTTTGTTGTTACTTTTTCCAAAAACGTTCAACCTTGAATTATTTATCAGTTTGTATAGATATATTTCTTAAATAAAACAATATAGATAAGTTTTTGAACATTTTTAATTTCATTAGATTAAATAAAGATATACCTGTGAAAAGTGTGAGTTTTCTATAAATCTATAACAGACGTTAATCTTGTTATTTAAGTGGTTTAATAAATCTTTAAATCTGTGTAAATATATTAATTTATTATCTGTTATCTAATTCAAAGATATTAGTTATTATCTTTCGATGGATAAAAATTTTGTTTACCTTGAACACAGTATGTTTAAGGCATTCAAATAAGGAAAAACAACAATGTTGTCCTTTTAATATTACAAATGACGTGTTTTTATATAATATTTCAATATTATTAAATGATATCCAGTTGCTTATATCTGATTACAATTGAAATAAAAGCTTGAAATGTAAATTAAAAAAGTTCTATAAAAAATGTTAAGATAAAAATAATCATCCGTACTACTCTCTTATATTTACTTATTCATACAAATTTTTAACGATTTATTTAAACACGTCTGAAAAATCTTTCTTCAAAACATATTTAAGAAACTTTCCAATTATTCAACAAACTTAGTACGTAATCCGAATTAAAAAAAACGTTTCAAAGTTTCCATCTCATCAAAATTCATTTTCATTCTACATTATTTAAATGATTTACCGAAGAAAAAAATATACACAAATCTTTACATAGCAGGTTTTATAGTAATCAATATTATTTCATTTTAAAACGAACAGATTGTTTTAAAACTTAACATCAGTAAATTCATGAGATTATATTGATTTATATACAAATAACATTTATCCGTGAAAACATATTAACCATATATATATATATATATATATATATATATATATATATATATATATATATATATATATATATGCATTTATATTATATAATATAATTCTTTGATGATCTTTCATAAAAATTGTAAATAAACAAAAGTAATAATATCATTTTTAAATAGTACTTAAATTTTTCATATATAAAATATTTCTTTTATAATGATTATAATTATACCATTGATACATTGAGACACCTTAAGTAGAAAAAAATCATTTAGAACTCACTTATAATTTTCATTAATTCCCTATTATAGATAATTCGACATAGATAAGTTAGTTATTGATTTTTACATGTCTTTGAAGTAAGAATACAAAGCATTTAATAAAAATAAAATAAAAATTTTCCAAGTAGCATTCATGTAGTTCTAGAGTTCCTGAAAAGAAGAAAAATGTTCCAACCATTATAGGCTAAAAAATTGAAAATAAAATTTTGGGGTGCTAACTTCAAGGTAGCGTACAACAAATGAAAAATACGCATTTCGACTGTTCTGAGCTCATCTAGAATAGTTTTAGAGTTCCTGAAAAGGAGGAAATATTTTTAAACATAGTTTATCGTCGATAAACTATTTCTGCATCATAAAATAATTTTATAGAATTATCACATTTATAGAAACCTTTAGTTTGAAAACAGTGAAAATATACACATTTTACCCCTAATTAACTAGCTTATGTTTATATATATATATATACAGAGAGAGAGAGAAATAGAGAGTAATAGAGATAAATTAAATATATATTATACTTATAAATTTTTCATAAATATCCTAAACGTCGATAATATGTATATTCTAATTAAAACACAATCTTATTACGGTTGTAACTATTTAAAAAGTATGATAATTTTCAATAAATTAATATATTCACTTTATTTTTTAAAAAAATATTTCAATTATTTAAACACATTTTGAACATTTGTATTTTTGAAATTCTATTTGAACACCATGTATATGTTTACTTATTTATATACAAAACATATCTCAAGTATTTCATTATACTTTATACGTTCTTATTCTTACCTTTCTTATATAAAAACGTGTCGAGATATAAGAGTATTCGGTTATTGTTCAAGCTCTTAGTCTGTGAATTACATATTAAAAAAATGCAATCAGACTATTTCACTCGATGTATGAAAACGATTTAAGAGTTTTATAAAATAATAAATATAAAATACTTTATAACTAAAGATATTTGAAACAGTTTAGTAGAATTTATTCGAAAAATACAAAAAAAATAACCGATAATAGTTAAAAAAAACTACAGTAATATTCTATCATTAATATAAAGGTTAAAATTTCAAGATATATGTTTACTAATTTTTACTAGTTATTTTTAATCGTATACAATATTAAAAATCTATATATATATATATATATATATTTGGATGGAAATATGAAAATAATAGACTTCTTAATAAAAATAATATGAAATTAAAAATGATTTTAATTAGTAATAATAACAGTAAACAACTCTCTATATTTAATAATTTATTAGTATATATTTACATTAAATAACATATAATTAATAAAAACAGCAAAAAATAAATTATTATTTACATTTTTAACATTTATTAAAAAAGAATTGAAAAAATTCTAATTTTTTAAATATATTTTTTATTTTAATAATGAAACAAATCTTGTTTCATAAATAAAAAAATGTTTATTTTATAATGAGTATATTTATTAATTTTTCATGTGTTACTTTCATGATAAAAAACTAACATAAAGATAAAATAATCTGTTCAATTAATTATAACAGTAGTCAGTTTCGGCATATAAATTTTAAATTGATTCATGTCATAATTTTTAATTCCTGTGTTAGACAAATCTAACGTCACCAAGTTATCCAAACCTTTGAATCCAGCATAATTTAAACTTTCTAATGTATTGTTGTTCAGATATAAATATCTCAATGCAGTCAGACCAGAAAATGTATCATTTTCAATGTAAGTTAATTTATTTTCTCTCAGAAATAATGCATTTGCATTTGACATTCCATAAAAAGTTTCTGGAGCAATAATGCTTATTTCATTCTTATCCAGTGTTACACTTCCTGTAGGTTTTGTTCCATAAAATGTCCCAGTATCTAGTTTTCTTATTTTATTAAACTGAATATCAATATTATTCAATTTAGGTGTGCTCAGAAATGTACCAGGTTCGATAGTTTCAACTCCAGCTTCATTTAAATATAAGTTTTGTAAATTCACCAAACCTTTGAACATACCGTAATGAATAGTTCTCAAACTGTGATTATTTTCGATTCTTATCAAAACTAAATTATTGTATCCTTCAAAAATTCCATTTTCCATATCATATATACCCCCATTTATTATATTCAGATTAGTAATTGTCTTTAGATGTAAATTATCAAACATATCTTTTGTCAACCTAAGTATTTGTGTACTAAATAATGTTAGAACGTTAACATTTGTGCTTAATTGTGAAGCAAAAGTAATAAATTCTCGTTCGGTTGTTTTAAAACATACTGCTGTTCCCCCCTCTATATTGCACACTGCAAGACTTTTGCCAACAAACATCAGCATAAATGATAGAATAATTAAACGATTGTTGACCATTTTGCTGAAGTAAACCTAAAAGTAAAATATTTATTGAAATGATTAACACGAAAACAGTAAATTCATTCATTAATTATTTCAAAAATTAAAATATATCGATTTGAATAAGAAGTCCGTATATATTTGTAATAGTTTTGAAATAAAAAACATGATTCATATAATTTCATATAACTTCCATTAAAAAATATGATTCATTTTTTAAAATAAGATGACTTTTTTTCTTCTCTAATATTAAACCACCTAAACTATTTTTTTAATTTTGTTCACTTAAAAAGTTTAATAAAAATTGTAAATATTAAAAGAAAAATGAAACATCCTAAATATTTTGAATTTAAATGATTTTTACTTTGTCAGGATCGAAGTAAACCCCACAGTAAATCTTAATTTAAGCGAATCATAAAATCAGAATTGATTATTAAAGAAATAATAGGTTTTTTTATGAATCATTTCTTTCATAATTAAAACTTATGATAATATTAAACTTATATTCATATATATATATATATATAATATATATATATATATATATATATATATTTATATATATATATATATACATATATATATATATATATATATATATATACATATACATATATATATATATATATATATATATATATATATATAAATATAAATATATACACACACATATACACTGAAACTGTTATATGTTAGAAGAATTAAATATTAAAATATACAAAACGTTTCTATTAAAAGTTTTAAAATATATTTTTAATCAAATCTATAATAAAATGATAATAATATAAATTAAAATACTTACTATAAATTAGGTCTCAATTTTTTCCAATCTTAACAGACAATTCGCCACAGTATATTGTTTTCTTATTTATATATACTTTCTTATAATAAACATAACAATTTGATAACACAAAGATAATGACAATGAAATTATTATAAAAGAAAATATTTATTTTCCAAGAATACTTATCGAAGTGCTTCAATATAATAACATCGTATCAGCGAATCACTGCCATTTACATTGATATATTCTGACAAATTATAATGTTTTGTACTACTTATCATATTTTTTCTTTATTGATAAGTAATTTAATATTTTTGGTAATTTATTGAAATGTTTTCTTCGTTATAAGTGTTTATTTAATACTGAAAAATCATATATGTAATTGAATACAATTTCAATGAATTCTAATGTCTTTATTGTTTTGTAAAACAATACTATATATGCATATATATATATAATATAATTTATATATATATATATATATATATATATATATATTTATATATATATATATATATATTTATATATATATATATATATATATATTTATGTAAATGAAATAAATAATGACAGTAAAAAAGTATAAGTAAAACAGTAAAAAGAATAAAAAATACCAAAACCATTTAAAACTTATAAGAAATGAAAAATTGAACCGTGATATGATAAAGAGTGTATAAAATTAAGAAACCAGTCTAAAAAAAAAGAATGTACAATAAATAAAACAGAACCGTCGAAGAATTAACCAAGAAAATATATACAGACGAAAATAAATAAATTATGTATAAAAAAATACAACAGAAAAAAATAAACTACATGAAAGAAATGCAAAAATTGTGAATCTCTTAAGATTCTTAAAAAAATGGACGAATTTCATGATTTTTAGAAAACTAAAATGGTTCATAAAAACACGCATAAAAAATACTAATTTTAATCCAAGATAGGAAAGATTTCTTTAAACACGTACATCGACAAAAAAATCAAGTACATTAGATATTAAAATCAGCGAGTAATCAAAAAATAATAATTGTGAAATATATTTAAGAAAAATTTTAAATATAATCAAAGAAACAGAAATGGTACCCGACAAACATTCAACAAAAGAAAAAATTATATTCTTGGAAGACAATAAATACTACCCAAGAAACATCTCACAAATATCACTATTAAAATCCATAACTAAGATTTCTACTCAAACAGTTTTAACTAGATTAAACACTTTAACTGAAGACAAGAAAAGAATCATAAATTATACGCGAAATTGAAAATAAAATATTAGTATTCATACAAATGAAAATATAACCAGAAAAACAATCAAAGATGTATACAATTTCTCATCGACTTCAGTCAAGCACTTGACCTCAATAAAAGGAGATTTGCAAAAATAAGAATAAAGAGAAAAATAATTAAAATCTTGAACAACCTTTTACTGTATAACAAATTTTTAACTTAATAATCTACTGCAGATTATACACCAATAGAATTAAAATTTAAAGAGATGTACTGTAAGACAATTCAGTTCTCCATTATTTATATTATTTGTTGTATATATTTTTTTTTTCAATGCAAGGCGTCTCTGCTCACTATTTGTTACGATCGCTGTACACTGGGGGACTCTGCCCCGGCATGCTTCGCTCACACCCCAGATTCGCTTTGCTCGTATCGCGTATATTCTCTCAATATCATAATATATATATATATATATATATATATATATATATATATATATATATATATATGTCTATACAATAATTCTTGCAAATATATTGCAACATAGTTGTTATATATATTAATATATACATATATATATATATATATATATATATATATATATGTATATATTAATATATGTACATAGTCACTCTCGTAGTTATATTACATCGTAATTGTTTTATAAAGTTGCACATTTTATTGTACTTTTTATGATACCAATATCATAATTTTTCGGGTGTCATCGTTAATAATAATACAATATAAAATCTCTATACGTTTTTTCAAATTATTTTGTCCATTTTTTAAATTCATGGAATACTTTTTTACATATAGATAGAAAAGAAGATATAAATGCTCAAGAACAAGCATTAATTTGTTACATTTTCTGATGACTTCTTAAATCATGTGAGTAGAAGAAAAGACATAAAACGTAAACAAATTAAAGAAATACTATACAATTAATAATTTGGTTATTATATACTAAAAACAAATATCATACCATTCAGTTAAAAATAACTATATCATCAGTAAATATCTGTTTATATATATATATATATATATATATATATATATATATATATATATGTGTGTGTGTGTATATATATATATATATATATATATGTGTATATATATATATATGTATATATATATATGTGTATATATATATATATGTATATATGTACATATGTATATATATATATATATATATATTTATATATATATGTATATATATATATATATATATAATTCTAGTTAGTTACTAATTTAGAAAATTAATATTTACAACTTTCAAATTAAAAAAAAAATAAATAATATAACAAATATATGTTCGAATTTGATAGCAAATCGTTATTAATGGTTACTATTAGAATTTTATTGTCGATAAAAACGTGTTTAATAAAATATTCTAAATTCGTATAAATGGAAAATTTAATATTTTGATATAATTTTGTGCGTGTATGTTGTTATCAATATTAAAATTATATTCATCAAATTGAATTAAAATGATGTTCGTATTTAAAAGAAATGTTTCAGCAATATTATATTTTTCATTAAAATTTTATCGTATCTAACTTTTCTATATTTTCAAATCAATGTAATTTTTGTATGAAAAAAAATAGATTTAATTTTTTTTACATGATTATACTTCTGAATACTTTTGCTGAAAAAGATCGTTATTGTATTATAAAATAAAAAAATGTGTTTATCTATCAGGTTTTTATAAATTAATGATAATTGCTAAATAATTCGAAGTAAAGAACTCAATCAAAAAATTATTATCAATTATATATTTAAAAATTAATACAAATCAAATATAAATTATTATGTAATTACAACTTGTTTTAATTTTGGCATATATTTTTTAAGTTCTTCAAAATCTACATGTTTAATTCCAGTAAACGACAAATCAAGTTTTTCCACATTCACTAATCCTTGAAAAGCTGGATAGTTCAGTACATTTAAATCGTTATATTGCAATTCTAATGTTTTTAAATTTTCCAATCCTTCAAACGTACTATTTCTCAAAAATGTTATCCTATTGCCCCATAGTTGAAGCACCTCCAATTTATTCAAACCTCGAAAAGCTCCTGGAACTATTGTATCAATTTCGTTAAACTCTATAACTAATGCGACAGTATTATTCAATCCCAAGAATATTCCTGATTCCAGAGTGGTCATTTTATTGAAATAAAGTTCGAGTTTTTCAACAGATGGTGTATGTATTAACGCTCCTGGTTCAATAATATCGATCGACTGATCAAAGTGTAGTAATTTTAATTTTGATAATCCTTTCAATGTATTATTTGTAATATTTAAAGCAATCCCATTCCTTTGTATGTACAAATTACTAAGATTCGTACAGTTAATAAAAGTATTATCTTGAATTGTTGTTATATCTGCATTGATGAAATTCAACAGTAATAACGATTGTAGATATTCATTGTTAAATAATGTTTGGGTAAGATTTTTCATTTGTGTTTTAATAAACACTAGAGAAGTTACATTTTCTTGTACGTCTTGAATAAATTTCAAATAATCATCACTTGTTCCGCCCGTACATGTTACACTTCCTAGGAATAAATCACAACTTGCATTCACGTAAGTTGCGAACAGGCACACGTAGAGAAAATATAAACCCATTCGCTGCATATCTAGAAAATTTAAATAAGGAACCAATACAACAATATATATATACATATACACATATATATATATATATATATATATATATATATATACCACATCAAATAATGCTACCCTTTTGGTTTAGTTCGGTTGAATCGCATTCATTGTAAACTGCTATGACTGATTTCGATTCTTCAAGCATATTCTGGTAATTTGATCTATATTCAAGTATAAAATATACAAGCTATTAAGTATTTGAGCCATCTTCTATCAAATTATTCTATACTTTGTATTTAAGTACACAGTAAGTTACCAGAAGATGGTTCAAAACCTGAAATCAGCTCTTAGCAGAATATTACAACGATTCAACGGAACTAAGACCAAGCACATAATACATCTCAGGAATCACAGTTATAAGCATAATAATCTTTAATGAATAATAATCTTTATTGAGCTGTTTTCTTGTGTAACTATTGTTCATTATTCCATGCAAATTCTGTAGGTCACATATGAATTCATTTCTTTTACAACTGTTCTCATGTTTAGATAAATCTGAAACTTCATATTTAAGATATACCTCAAAACAATGAAGGTCGAAACCGGTTGTAGAAGAAAAGAACTTGAGTTTAATCTATAAAATTCGTTTAAAACAACAATCATTTATATCTTCCACTAATACTGTTTATACAATTATAAGTTAAAACTCTGAAAATGACAGCAACGCCAATAGAATGTGCATAATCGGCAATCAAAAGTGATTAATGATGATATATTGTATATTATTGATCATAAAAAAATAAATTGTTTATGTGGTGAGATAAAACACATTAATTGTGAATATATATATATATATATATATATATATATATATATATATTCCGTATATCTCGGCCTACAAGCTTTGCACTTTAAACACTAAAAATTTTTTAATAATTTTCGGATGTGTCTTATACAGCAGGGATAAAAATTATGAGTTCAAAAATTAGGACGTGAGAATGTTGCAGACTTTACATTATGATGCACATTATGAATCATTGTTTATGAATTATTGTAAATGAAAATCTTTAATTTTAAGATATCTCATTCAACCTTTGGAAATTTTCATTTAGAAATCTACATACTAAATTTATTTTATTGTTATCATACATCTTATATCATCAATATACGAAAAAATTGAAAAAAATCATTTTAAATTCAACTGCGTCTTATACTTAGGGGCGTTCTATGCGCCAAGATATACGATTTATATATATATATATATATATACATTTTTCTATATGATTTAGTTATTTGGGAACTGACGCAAAGTTCTGAGTATTTATTTCATTCATTACACAATTTAAAAAATATAAAATACTAAACATAAGAATTAACAATTTTATAAAATTTATTTAAACAAAATTATAATTTAATATAGCATAACAATTATTTATTTTATCATAGTTCTTTTTATATGAAACTTTATAAATGTAATATATATATACATTGTATATATATATATATATATATATATATATATATATATATATATTCTATCAACAGAATATTTTTTATTAATTTTAAATAAATATAAATTAACAAAAATACATTACGTACTTTTTAAATGTTTTAAAACTTAAATTAATACTACACAATTAACATTTAAAATTCCACGAACAGTTTTAAAAGAAATAATAAAATATTCTTCTTTAGAATTATAAAAAGAATAAATCAACTCTAATAACCAATTTTATTTAAAAATAAGTATTCCACAAACTAAATAACATACTATGTTTTACTTATATTAAAATCTTTGTAATTTATCAATTGAAAATTTCTAATAAATATGTAAATATATTTCAAAAATGAATTACATATAAATTACAATATGATAATTGAATTAAAATATTTTTATTATTTCACACTAAATAAAATAATATAAACTAACAAAATACCACATATTTTATAACTACTATACTTTTTATTTTTACTTAGAAACTAAAAGTGAACTTAATTATTTTCTACCTACTTATCAGTGTATTTAAAAGATAGATAAATAATAAATCTAATAATTTATATCTAAATAGGTTTATATACCGAACTTTATCAATAATCCATTAAATCATAATTAGATTACACATATTTATAGACTTAATTGTATTATATATATATATATATATATATATATATATATAAATTGTAGTATACATACATACAGATAGGTCTAAAAGTTTCTGATAATATGTTGCTACATATTGAGAAACGTTTAATTACAGAGGTGAAAAAGTAAAACGTTGATTTTTAATTTTAAAGAAGTTTGTCTGTACTTCGACATTACACTTTACTTAGTATTTATATATATATATATATATATATATATATATATATATATATATATATATATATATATATACCTCTGAAAAGTATTTAGAATACTTGTTTTTAAGATGAGTTAAAACTGTCTGTTACATCTTCGACGCTCATGCTTTTTCGGATTTTAATTTCGAAAGTAAATAATAATTATTAGGAATGGGGTCTGAGGTATAAAGTAGATGATCCGGTTTTTAAAAAACATGTTTTATATAATAAACTTGATAAAAATTGAACCTTGACTGTAAGTTCTCTTGTAAAAACGCATCTCGAGTATATTCATCGCAGTTTTTTTTAATGGCTTCCGTCAGACATTTCACTAAAGACTACTAATATTCTCCAATGACGATAGTATTTTCATTTCTATAAAATAATGGCAATATCTTATAGAAATATCTTTGAATTTTATAAAATAATGGAAATGTCTTTTTTGAACCTATGTCTAACTTACCTTTTTTGTTTTTTATAATCCCGGATGACACCATACCATTGATAGCATATTATAAATCGTATCATGGTACAAATCCATGATTTCGTCTCCCATAAGAAAGATTCGATTAATTTTCTACCATCCTTCATAATATATTAAAAATTAAAGTTTTAAAAGTTTGTTTTTTAAACACAAAAATAAATTTCGATATATATCTTGCATTCACCTTATTCATTGTAAGACATATGCAAAATAGCTTAGTCATAAAAAACATGAATCGTGGTAATAAGTAATTTGAAATCTTTAAGTGTATGGAAAATAACATGAAGTATTTTTTCAATTTTA
Organism: Acanthacorydalis orientalis; assembly: GCA_034766995.1. Taxonomy (NCBI): domain Eukaryota; kingdom Metazoa; phylum Arthropoda; class Insecta; order Megaloptera; family Corydalidae; genus Acanthacorydalis; species Acanthacorydalis orientalis. The sequence goes on along the minus strand of CM068318.1, from coordinate 17,503,334 downwards.
AATTTAAATAAATTTAATAGTAGTATATTGACAAATAAAAATTGGTGGTGATTATTTTTTTCAATTAATTATTTTTTTTTTAATTTTTCAGTTTTTATTTTATCCAAAAAATAAATAAACTTTTAAAACAACCTGTGAAAAAAGTTAATATATTCAGTATTTTATTATATTTAATACTCTGTGTATTAAATTTTATTAATTGTAAATTAGAATTTTCTGTTTATGAGTTATAGTTTTATTTTATTAAATGTATATTAATATTGTTTATTAATAAACATTTCAAATCGGCTGTTTTTCTCCATTTTTGTCTGGATGTTAAATATAAACAAATATTTTTTTGCAAGTTAATAAATTTTTAATTATTTAAATATTTTTATTTGAAATTGTTAATCTAAATATAATGATATTATATAATATATATAATAATAATAATAATCAATTATTTCACCTATCTTTGTAAACAAAAAATAATTTATTTTTGAATTAAAAATACCTTTAATATACCATATTCAATTATTATTAAAAGATATGAAACACTCTTCATATATATTTTTATCTTTACTACTCGTTTGTTCCATTTTTTATCATATTATGAGTGTTGTTCTTAATGGAGATAAAAACTTAACGAAGCTATTGAACAGATTACATAAATTATTTATTATAGAGAAAAGAAAATAATTTATTATCTCTTATCTTAACAATGAAATAACATACTTCACTGTATTATTTGATTGTGATGCATATTTACTAACAGGAAAACAACTCATCGATTTTTTTTTAACTGAGAATTTTGACTATTGTACATTTTTTATAAAAAATTTTTATTTTGAATTTTCTTTTTACAAAGATCACAAAAAATACTAAGAATGAAACATGAATAAATTGGTATTATTTCAAAATGAAAATTTTTTGACAGAATTTTTCAGTTATTATAAGGATATATCATTGAAAATTAGTTTTTAATTCAATTAGTAATTTTATGATAAAATTAAGCATCAATAAATCTCAATTAAATCAAATAGGAATTGCTAGCTTAATTTTTCTTAGTTTTTGCTTAGTTTTTTTTTAAAAAAAACTTAATTTCTAATTAAAATCACATTATTTTCAAATATAACTTAACTACAAGACATTTCTAGTATTTTGTATGTCATTTTTATATTATTTCATCAAAATTTCTAAAAAATCTCATTTATTTCTAATGTAATTGTTTAATATTCCTTCACCAATATGTAAGATGTAGAAACGATTCTATATATCTTTTCTGCATCTTACATATAATTTTCAATTCATATTTTCTGTGTTAAAAATGTCTACATAACTATTTTAATTTTGATAGTTCTAATTAAAAATTAAACTCTTCTTTAACTATAGATTTGACTATGTTTTCATATATTTCAATAAGTTTTAAAACTAACTTGCTTCTTAAAATTATCTCCAATCCTATCAATAATTTCTTTCATCACTAATTCTTTTACTTGAAGCGTTTATAATATCGTTTATTTATTTAACAAAGAACTTACATATTACATTTTTATTTCCAATAACAATATCAGTTAATATACAATTAAATTAAAATTAAAATACTTTCTTAACAAGAATGTTAGAAACTGTTGAAATATTTAAATATATATTGTTTCTAATAAAGTCATATAGAAACGCGGTATTTTTTTTAAAAAAAAAAACATTGAAACTATTAGGTGTACAAATTAATTCAGTGCCTTTTTTGTAGAAAAGTAATCTTTACTGAAAAATGGAATATATTTCCAACCTCAAAATATTCCCTATTCTTTTATATAACTTTACTCAATCTGTTGGGTAGCTTTCCAATCTCTTGTTGAAAAAAAGATAGTTGCTTTGAGTTTATGAAGTCGTAATAATGCATATTCAGACATCTTTCACTGTTTTAACATTTTCTGCATGTTTTATATATCACAACACCTTCCTACACATCTGAATAAACCATTTCTTTGTGTTTGACAGAATTTTTTCCAACTGGAATGCGAAAAGTATGCACTACCTAATATACTACTCTTCGGATGCCATCGTGTTCTACTATTTTGTGAGGTTATCCCAACTACTTGTGCAAAATATATATTGTTTTTAAATGTTAAGTTTGGAACTTCAAAATCCTGACACAGCGAAAAAATATTTAAATTAAAGTTATGATTGATTCAACTTAAAGGCACCGAATTAATGTTTACACCTAATAACATTTTTAAAGAGTACGAAACTACTGAATAAAAATGCTGTCATAGAGATTTAAACCAAATTGAAAGGATTTATTTGTCATCTTGATTTAATATATGTTTGAAATTAGATTAAAAATATAAAGAAGTGATTATATAATACTCTAAGTACAACATAATTAGAATTTGACTCGAAAGATAATAATGTTTGGTCCAAAGTGTATATATGAAAAAAAGTAATTTTATTGAAGTAAAAATGAATCACAGTAACAATTCTAACACTGTGAATATCATGAATTTCATCAATGAATTCTTTTTTGACCCCACAAACCGCATCAAATTTTTCTGTCAAAAATATTCAATAAATTATTAATGATTAATTTCGATTGTCGCTTATGCGCATTTCGATTGAAACGACAGATTATTTAGTAACTTGACATTATCAGGATGATGGCGTTGGCATCTAAATGGGCATAAATGACAATGAAAAATAATCAATAATAATTTATTCAATATTTTTGATCAAAAATTTTGGTTTAGTGTGTGGAGTAAAAAATAATTCATCGGTGAAAGTAAAAATGAATATATAAAGTAACTTAACAAATAACGATACTAGAAAAGAAACAAAATACACATTCAAAATGAAAGTTTTATAAATATAAATATATATATATATATTAATTCATATATTTTGTACGAAAAAAAAATATATATTTAATGTTTATTAATATTTGTACAGATTTACAATTTAAAAATCCAACAGTATCAAATCAGTGTTCTCTATATCAGTCATTTCTGAAAATGAATTTTTCTTCTTAATATTCATTATACTTGAACAATAATCTAAATACTAATATCTATAAAAAATAAATATCTCAATTTTAAATGTTATTTAACAGTTATTATACTGATTGTTTAATTAAATAAATTTTATTATTACATAAAAATAAACAAAATAGAATATTCTAATTTTAATTTAATATCACTATCGAATAAAATTCTTTTCTGTTATCTTCTATTCAAAAAAGATTGAATTTATTTTTAGGCTATATTAGTATTTATTTAATATCCTTTAAAATGAAATAAGAATCAATTAGAACACAAATATACGTGAGTAATACACGTATATTTGTGTGTACGTATTGTATACGTATAGACATTATTGTCATTATTAAAAGTCCTTATTGTACTTCAGCGTACAATTATACATTCTATTTTTACAAAATAAATATTTATTGTTAGAAAACAAATCATCACAAGGAAATCCGCTAAATTTTACCGTTACACATGGATTATAAATCCATATTTCATTCAAATCAGGATTATTTTTCATATCAAGTCCTGAAAATGAAACATCTAGATACACCAGATTTTCAAAACCTGTAAATGCTGCTGCGTTGAATTCCATTAAAAAGTTTCCAACTACAACAAGAAATTTCAACTTAGGCATTCCTCTGAAAGTATTATTTTCGAAATATGTTATTGGATTGTAGAGTAAAGTCAAGTTTTTCATATTATCAAGACCGTCGAATGCTCCTGGTTCAATGTGTCTTAAAAGTCCGTTGTTTAAAGAAAAGTGTGTCATATTTTTCAGTCCGATAAATGATTCTTGAAACAATACTAAAAATTTATTCGAACTGAGATCCATACTTTTTATAGACGGTGTGTTGACAAAAGAACCCGGCTCAATATATTTCAAACCTGTGTTGACTATCTCCAGTCTCATTAAATGATAAGCTCCTATGAACGTAAGAGTTGAAATATTCCAACTAGCATAATTATCTCTAAATTCAAAATGATTCAAATTAATAAAACCTTCAAAAATTTCATTTTCTATGTGCGAAATATTTGAATTGTGGATGCGTAAATTCTGTACAGTTCTTACATAAGAAGAATTGAACATTCTTCTTGTCAATGTAGTTAATCTTGGATTTAAGAGATACAAATTTATAATTTCCTTATTTAGTTGGGAAGCGAAATTTATAAAATCCTCCTCTGTAAAATTTATACATAATGCATCTCCAATATCATATTGGCAGTTTTTTGTCAACACAGTATCTGCCTCTGTTGCACGAAACGAATGTATGCAAATACATATTATGAAAAAAATCTTCAACAGCATAACGGAAAATCTAAAAAAAGTATTCAGTTATACAAATTTCATTGATACACACACACACATGTATATATATATATATATATATATATATATATATATATATAAATATATATTTTCTAAGTTTTAAAATATGTTTTATTTTTTCTTTTCGAAATACATATTTTTATATCTACACATTACAGTTCTTAAACTTGATCTTTTTCAAAACAAAACTTATCCTTTGTTATTAAAATATTTGTGTAAAGTTTATAACAAAACTAAAAATTATAGACTACTGTTTGTTGTGCTCGTCAACCCCGGGGAGGACTATGGTTTGAGGTTGTTATTTATGTTATGTTGATTGTGAATTATTAAACAGAACATTGATCATGTAACTGTTATTAACCAATCAGAACAGAGACCTCGTGATCGAAATCAACCGATCAGAGAACAAACAGAATGCATGCGTAGTGGCGGGACCATTTTTTAGTTATAGAGAGTTTATTAGAAATCAAATTTTAATAAAATATTTATTTTTGACTACTATAAATTTTAATCTTGTCATTTATATTCACAGATAAACATATTTTACTTAATTTACATTCATCGTTTACTGTAAAAATAAATTAAAAAGGAAATATTGCCAATTTATCTATTGAAATGGCAATTTGTTCTTTTCTGCGTATCTTAAATTTCTGCCAAGCATATTCAAAACATTAAATAGCTCTTAAAAGTAAGGCTAAGTACTTGTTGTATTTTTTTATGTTTAACTATATCATAACAAAAGTTCACAGCATTTTTGCTTTTCGTTTTAAAATGTACAAATCTATATTATTTTTCATATCGATAAATCATTGAAAAATTATATCGCTATCATCAACTATTTCGTTCTCAGTATTCAATTTTCTTATCAATATGCAATGCTTTTGTTACTTTAATTTCATATTTATTTTAATTCTATATAAATCGACATCAAAATTTTAAAATCAGTAAGAACAAAATAAAGAAACTCCAACCCTTAATTTCAAGACTCAAATTATTAATGACAAATTATACAAATTTCAACTTTTATGAGATATATTTAGAGTTGCATAATTGTACATTTCCAACATTATATATTATATAGTTATATAATACTGATTAACTTTAATTGACCAATAAAGCATGTGTAAGAATCATACACTTTTAAAATTATTTAAAGGAGTATCATCATATTCGTTAATATTTTGTTAGTAGAATCATACATAAAAATGTATTAATTAGAGAATAAAGACCAATTATTAATTAAAAACATCTTCTACATTCTAATCTATCTTACATATATATATATATATATATATATATATATATATAAACATGTGATTTTTAAAAATATTACAATTTAAAAAATATATATTTACAAAATAGAAATACACGTTTTAATATAACAAAATAGCTTATTTTTATTCCATTGCTTCGATTAAGTAATCCAAATCAAATTATTATACAGTTTCAAAATAATTGTTAAAATATAATAAAAAATTGCATATAAATTAATTAAAAATATGTTATTTTATTTCAAATCTTTTGTTAAAATTTCATATTTCATTTCAATGAATATAAACATTTCTTTTCACATATTTTGAATGAATGAATAAAATTATGTAAAAACAAGACTTACCAAAGTAAATAAATTATTAAAAATTCCTAAAATACTTATTTGTAATATATTTGAAAAACAATATATTTCAGTGTATATTTTGCATGCTTTTATAGTCATAAGAATGTACTAAATCAGATAAAACAATTCACTTAAGTTATATATCTTTATTATCTTATATTTTATTAGAATTCAAAGATACACACAAGAAAGGTACACACATACACACACACAAAAAGGTACATACATACACACACACACACACACATATATATATATATATATATATTAGGTATAAAAATTAATTTGATCGCTTTACATTGAATTAATTGTAACTCCGTTCTAAATTAATATATTTTCTAGTCGTTTCAGGATTTTTAAGATTCAACCTTAGCATTTAATAATAATATATACTTAGCCATGCAGTTGGCATAACCACACAAAAAGGTAATGAACACGATGGCATCTCAAAAGCAGCATATTACGAATTTCATACTTTTGGTACATCAATAGAAAAAAATACTGTTGTAGCCGTGGAAATGGTTTGTTTTTCTTCGAATGAATTTTTTGAATGTTTTATACATCACAACTCCGAAGGAGTTGTGATGCATAAAACATTCAAAAAATACTAAAACAGGGTAAGAGGTTCGAAAATGTATTATGACTTCATCAACTCGAAATCGGTATCCTGTTTTTGACAAAGGATTCGTCGTTTACCCGACAGATTGACCAATGTTATACAAAACAATGGAGGACATTTTGAGGATTGAAATTTATTCCATTTGTCCATAAAGAATCATATTATTTTAACAATCGTATTAATTTGTGGAATTAATTTATATATATATATATATATATATATATATATATATATATGTATACACATACATTAAAATAGAAATTACATTATTTAGCATTAAATAATGCTTTCTAAACTTTCAAAATTTGTCCAGAATTAATTTTTTTTATTGATGAATCTTTATAGGATATTTATATATTAATATAAATATATTTTATAAGTTATTTGTCAAAATGTTAAAATAAACAATTGTTAATTAATTGAAGATATTTTTTTTATTCTGATCATAATACAATATTTTTTATTTCTCATCTGATTTAAAAACAAGATACAATGTTTAACATTCTGGAAATATAAAGAAAAAACATCGTTCAGTATATTGAAAATGTCATTGCTCTCATAGAGTAAGTATACAAGAATGAAATAAGATGCAGGTAAAGAAGTGGATCATTTTGGTCTAATAAAGCACAGCTTAACTAGAAATAGGTCGGTGGTAGTCACAAATATTTTAATAATTAGAGCCCGACATTAATGTGCCTATACACTACGCTACAATTTACTCAGTTATAAAAAGAATAATCGTATGAGCTGGTTAAAACATGCGATTTATTAACACATGAACAGTACATTTCATAAACAGATACAAACATACATAATCTACATATTGACCCCTTACACTCAAAGATTTTTTTCACCTCACCTACCAGCAACTCGGACATATTTTTTAACAAAATAGCAAGTAACAAATAACTTCAAATAAAATGATATGGCATTGTAAATAATTTATTTATTCAAATGAAACTTCAAAAGTACATTTATTAATCCTTGTTTTATAAAAAATGATATTGTTATTTGTTAGATTCATGATGTCCCCTCAGAGGACAAAGTCGAGTAGAAAGGGTTGAAAAATGGTTGAGTATGATATTCTTACGTCCGTTTCACATTCAATTTAATTTTAATATACAAATTCTCCCTTTATAATATCCTTACTCTATGTTTCCTATCTACATATGAACTACAGAAAAAAAATCAAATTTTAATTGAAAGATGCATTCAGCGCCTTTTTTCTTAAGTTATTTCGTTTGTAATATTTTAAATATATAGTTAATTATTTCTTAAGACATGAAGTTACATTGAAATTTTTGTGTTTTTAACCCTGCTTTATACTCATTTAGAAAACACCTATTATAAAAAGTAATGTTATAAAATAAAATAAAGAAAAATAATCAAATCGTATATATATTATAATATATTTGTATAGAAATAAAAATGTGAATATACAAAATAATATACTTTATTTTTTTTTGTTACATAGAGCAGTTAACTAAAACAGAATTAAGTTAATATGACAACTTCAAGTTTAGGCATATAACGCTGTAATTCATTCATATCGACTGTATTAATTCCTGTATATGATAAATCTAAATAATAAACATTTTTAAGACCTCGAAAAGCTATGTAATTCAGGAAACGTAAATTATTTCCACTTAAATTTAGTCTTCGTAATTCTTCCAAACCTTCAAACACATCATCTTCTAAATAAGTTAATTCGTTAAATTCCAAAGATAAATATGCTAAACTCTCTAATCCAAAGAATGCTCCTGGTGAGATGGAATGTAACTGTCCTCTAGTAATTTCTAAATTAAATAACTTTTTTAGTCCAATAAATGTACCAGTTTTTAGTTCTTCAAAATTATTGTAATATAAAATTAATTCTTTCAAAAGTGGAGTTTGCATGAATGATCCTGGTTCGATATTATATAATCCAGCATTGTATGCTACAAAGTTTCTTAAATTTGACGCTCCTGAAAAGGTGCCAGCTAATATTTCCCATTCCTCGGAGTTCTCAAAAATAGTAAATTCGTCTAAATGATCATATCCATTGAATGCTCCATCGCCTATACTACCTATCTTAGATTTTTCAATTGTCAATCTATGTATCTTTTTCAAATGAGGAAAGTTCAATACTTCCTCTGTGATTTCGCTCATTAGAGGCAGAATTAAAAAGAGTGTGTCAACATCTTTCCGTAAATTTTCACCAAAAATAACAAAATCATCATGTGTACTTTTTACACAAACGACATCAGTCTCATCCAAATAACAAACCGACGATACGAATGGACACATATATAGAATCAATATGATAAAGAAACAATAAAATTTATCCATGTTTCTAAAAGAAAATAAAACTTCTGTAGAAAAAATTATATGTGCAAAGTCAAGTACTTACATTTATACGAATGTACCTAAATTATAGATACTTATACACGAACACACAGTTTGAAACAATTACAGATACAAAATTTACCTTGTATTTATACAAATAAATCGTTTGATTAGATAAATTCTTTTATTAATTATATTAACAATTATATCAAACATATTAACAGTTTAATTCAGTACCTAATTTTTTTAATAATCAGTATTCAATTAAAAATAAAAAAATGCAAGTCAAATTAAAGTTTAATTTTTTTAAAACACAATTAAAAAATTTAGATATTTTATTTCATTGAGTATTGGAAATCTTTTATTATAAATATACCTTGTTAATTTTCTATTCTAGGATTGAATAATATAAGTAGTCATATAAAAAAAAAACAACATAAGATAATTGAAAACCCTCACTCACAATAATTGAACGCAAATCACTAATGAGTGTAATTCATTATTTTTTTCAATTGACTGTATTAAAAATGTAGACGTCGAAATAAAATTAGTTCATAGACTATAATTATTACAAGTGTATGTAAAAAAGAGAAAATAATAGAACTGGTAATAATTTTATTCCACACAAATTATTCAAATTGAGATAAATAATTCGACGTTAGTGATTTTATACTGTTACATAAAATTATAATTGTAAATATCAAACACAATGCAAAATAAAAATGTATATGTAAAAACATATGAAGTGATTTTATAAAACCTTTTCTATGTTTACTTATTACAATGTATGCTTTTTCTTACCGATTTTTATTTAATTATTAATTAAATAAATTAAATAAATATCATTGTATTTTATGCAATGGTTAATTCATAATTCTAGAATTCTTATGTACCTAATATCTTGAATTTCAACTATAACGTAAATACTTACCGTTGTAGAATGTGATATTTTCTATAATTTATAATTCTTATATTTAAATTTTTATTTCTAATTTATTTTTGCATTTATTAGATTTACAAAATAATTCGGTGCCTTTTTTATATAAAAATTAATATGGAAAAATGGAACACGCCTCAACAATCAAAATATCTCCTATTCTTTTATATAACTTTGCTCCATCTATCAGGTAACTGATGAATCCCATGTCGAAAAAAATATGTATGCTTTGAGTCGGTGAAGTTATAACGCATTTCCAGATCTCTTCCACTGTTTAAGCATTTTTTGTCTATTTTATTCATCACAACGCCTTCCCCCAAAGCTTAAAAAGTCATTTCTGTGGCTTCGGAAGTATTTTTTTCCAAATCGAATGTAAAAAGTATTCAATGCTTAATATGCTGCTTTTCGGGCACCACCATGTTTGTGAGGTTATGCCAGCTATTTAGCCATGATATATAGTGTTTTTAAATGTTAAGGCTAGAACTTCAAAATCTTAAAATGAAAAGAAAATATTTTAATTTAGAACATAATTATAATTGATTCAATGTAAAGGCACCGAATTAATTTTTACACCTACTTCAAAGCGTCTTTTCATCACAATAATAATAAAATCAAAACAAAAAATCAAATTACATATGTCAGATCATTTACTAACAATGTTTTTGTTTAAAATTAATAATTGGTAGATTTAGAGGTAAAAAGAATGCTATTAGAATGCATGTTTATTTAAAATATTGAATATTCTTGCAAATGTTAAAAATGAATCAACGGTATGTATGTGTTCATGTTATGCAATTTTTTATGCATGTGTTCCAATTAAAATCATGATATATTTCTTTTAAATAAAAAAAACTTTTCATAAAACAAAATTACAAATATATAAAGAGTTTTTTTCATCATGAAGATTGTTTGCTGAAGAATAAAAATGTTTACAAAAATGATGCAATTGTAAGTATGTTTTTAGATTTTATTAAAAAAATAAGAGACGTTTCACAGTTTTTTAGTAAATCATTTTTAAGTTACAGAATTTTTCTCTATCTTTCATATTAAAATTAAAAAAAATACATTTGTGATTTTAAATTAATTAAAATTTATTGTTAATAAATGAAAGTGATATTTTTTTATAAAAAAATACAACATTTAATCAAAAAATATTTATTTTTCATTTCATTAATAATAGAGTAAAAAATTATAAAAAAAACTTATGTCAATGAAACTGTCTCAAGTTTAGGCATATAACGCTTCAGTTCATTCATATCAACTTGAGATATTCCTGTATACCGTAAATCAAGATATGTAAGATGTATCAATCCTCGAAAAGCGACATAATTCAAAGAACGAAAATTGTTCCCATTAAGATTCAATCTATCTAATTTTTCCATACCTTGGAATGTATCATCTTCCAAATACGTCAAATCGTTCATTTCTAACGATAGATATAACATTTTGTCAAGTCCAAAAAATGCTCCAGGTTCGATATGTTTTAATGTGCCTCTAGATATTTCAAAATCATTTAGGTTTTGAAGGCCAATAAATGATCCCATTTCAAGAGTCTCCAAGCTATTATAATACAGTATAAGTCTAGCTAAATTTGGCGTATTAATAAACGATCCGGGTTCGATATACTCTATATGACTATTATATGCCAAGAATTCATTTAAATTTGTTGCACCTACAAATGTTCTCATTGTTATAACCATATGTCCAGAGTTTTCATAAATATTAAATTCTTTTAAAGATGTATATCCATCCAATGCCCTCTCATCTATTTCAAGAATTTCGGATCTCTCAAACGTCAGTTTCTGTATAGTCTTCAAATGTGGAAAATTCAGCATATGTTTATCAATTATACTCATTTTTGGTTTATATAGATATAGCGTGTCAACATTTTCACGTAAGTTTTGTGCAAAAGAGATGAACTCTTCTTTTGCGCTGTTCACACAAACAACATCAGTTACAGTTAAATAACAAGTCGATGCCACAAATGGACACAAGTTTACAATTCCGAAGGCTAATAAATAAAGGTATTTGTTCATATTTCTAGAAAGAAAATAGAAAAAGTTTATAATGTCATATAAATAATAGTCTTCAATATTTCATTCAAAAAAGCAATTTATAGGAAGTCTTGAATTATTATCTTTTTGAATTTTGTTTAACAAAATAAACAAAAAAATATCCAGAATATTTTCATAATGAGTTTTCACTGCATATAAATTACACAACATTTTTTTTGATCAAAATGATAAATAATTCATTATTGATCATTTTATATCAGGAAATAATCAGAATGATTATTAATCAACTATTGAATATTTTGGCCAGGAAACAAATGTTTAATATATACGAATAAATAAGTTGTAAATTATAGAATCTAGCAGTATTATCTTATTCACTTTTTTGCCACAGCACATAAATATTAATTTAAACACAATACGTTCTTCAAATATTATAAATGGCAAACTAATAGCTACAATTCAGTCAAATAGGTCTGAAACTAAATTAATTTTTTAAAAAAATTAGATCACGATTGATGAGAAATTCAAACTCATCTACTGAAAATGGTCTCCGAAATGGGCATTTTAGTTCTTTATGAATTATCGAAATGGATATATTTTTAATATGTATTTTATTAAGAATCATATACATTTATGAACTTATTTAGATCAACTAAAGATTTGCGATAAAAACCATATTATGAGTGAAAACACAAAATAATAAATACTCTGCACAAAAAAATATTTACAATTCTCTATGGAGAACTTTATATCTGTCATTAGAGTAGATTTTACAGGAAGTTATGAATTCTATCTTAGAAGTAATCAAACCTTCGATCCAGAAATCTATTGTCCACAACATAAAATAATACTTTTGAGTTGCATTTAAGTAAAGATTAATCACTTATTAATATGAGTAACAATTTTTAAAAATGTTTGAATATTCAATTTAGTAAACAAGTATGTTCGTATAAAGTTTATAAGAAAACTAAAATATTTTTTTTTAATTTTTAAATTATTGATTTAAATTTTTGTTCAGTTTAAAACTTTTGATGTTTTCAATATAATCTTATTTTATGGAATATAATTTTACATAAGAGATAAAATTAAATTTGAACATATTTTTCAATAAGATTTTCAAATTTTTAAATTATAATTATAATACTAATTTCTACATACTTAAAGTTTAGTTCAATATTGTTATAAAAACATTTTTTCTAAAATAAAAAAAAACTTGTTTTTTCTAAAATATAAAAGATTTTTATAAACATGTATATATAGATTTTACAGTTTAAATTTTATCCATATACGAAATCATATGTAGTTATTATCAACCATTTCTAGTTATACAATAATAAAAAAAATTTTTATTATGATACATTTACCATTGAGTACATGTTAAACTATTTTTATCCATTAAAAGTAAAATATTTATTCACCTCAATAAACAATAAACAACGTTAAAAATATTTTCTAATTTCTTTGCTTATATATATATATATATATTTCTATACCAATTATTGTTTTTAAGAAAATATTAAATACCATTAAGAAGAGGATTTATGTAACTATTGATGATAACAAATAATTTAATAAAATAAATTAATATTATCAAACACGGAAAAATAAAAATTCCCAATAAAATACTTTCTTGTACTTTTATATAAAATAAATGGCACACTGTCTCGTTATTAATCTATTTTTTTTTAATTGACTATGTTTTATATTTAAACTATTGTCTATTTTTTCGAGAATCATATTGTCATACATCAAATCATGAATTAAATTTACAACGAATCGATTGATTGGAAAACTATGTCTAGATCATGAAATAAAAATACTAATGTAACTAATATTTTAGTATTATTTTCTTCGGGAAATTTAAATTTTTAAATCATTTAATTTAAATATAAGTACAGATGCTTATACAAAATTCATATTTATAATACTTGTTCTCCAAAAAACAAACTTTTGATATTATTTTTTACCTATAAATTAAAAAATGGTGACTGATTAAATATTAGTTTTATAACTAAACATAAATTGAAACAATGTGAATATCCTAATATTGTTTAAGATTTTTTTCATTTCATTTCATTAAAACAATGATATGTTTTCTCTAACGTTCTATACATACTCTTGAAATAATATTTTTATAAAAATATATCTAATATTTTCTTAAAAAGTTATTAGTAATTATAAATAAAATATTTCTTAACACATAAAAATAAAATTAAAAACTATATTTTTTTATAAAATAAACTTATTTTTCCTTAAAATAATCATTATGCACCATTATGGATTGTATAATACTTTTAAATAATGTTTTTAAACTTGAAGATCTTATTTCAATTTATTTTTTACTGCTAAAGTAAATATTATTATTATATGTTGATATTTTAATAGATATGAATTCACTAAACATATGGTTGTGTGGATAAAACACTAAGGTTTATAATTTTATGTAAATTCTTTTCTTACTGTTTTATACATATATATGAATTGACTTACGTTAATTAATCTTTCTTTTAAAATGATACACAAACACTCAATATTAGACAATTATAAATAATAATTTTTACTTTGCTTTTATAATATACCGAGTTTGATTAGATAAAAATGTATATAATTTGAAGTAGAACAATTAAGTCATATCAATAATTTCATATGTAATAATTAGATGAGATTAATGAATTACATGACATACTTTCAAATATATATATATATATATACCATAACGATTTTTTTTAAATTTTTTTAAAACTCAATATAAATTCAATTAAAACCTACAATCATCAATAATTTTTTCTTGTATTTTAAATGCTTACTGAGGAATTTGTACCATTTTTTTATGATATAAAAGAATTATAGAAATAAATATTATTAATTTCTTATAATGAGGCATAACAGTATTTAATGTATTAAGATATATAGATGTGTTTTGATACGTATTGAAAATAAACACTATTTTGTGAAAAATCTGTATGTTTCAATTTTTTATCATGAACGGTATTATTTGTTCATTTGAATTATTAATTTCTCATTATTTTTCAATGTAAGTTATGCGATTAATTTTTTTTTGACAATTATACTTACAAATCTGAATTTTAACACAATTTCTAAACATATTTTCCATGTACGGACAAAGAAATGTTTCTAATAATTATTTATAGAACACAATATCTGATTGAATAATAATTATTTAGTCAGGGTTCTTCAGTATATTTCAATATTTAAAATAATAAATGACAATACAATTGCAAACCATACAATTATAACAAAATAGAAATATAAGATTATTTTAAATATTTTATTTTTTATAAAAATAATAACATATAGAATATTATATACATATAATATATATATAGTCATATCCTTTGGGGGTTGGTTGCTAGAACGGTTTCTTTCGCTGTCTGATAGTCGATCTTGATTGATTTTTTAGCCGCTGTCACCAGTGTACATTTATACTTTGTCCAAAAGTTTTATATTATATTTAATTTTTTAATTTGTTGTCGAATACAAATACAACAGATTGATTTTATGCGTATGAATATAGTTTGTAGTTTGAACAAATGCAGTAGACAGTTTTAATACGAACGAATATAGTTTTGCTGTCAAATACAATCGATTAATTTTATGCGTCTATTAGTTTGTTGGTGTTGTTTAAATAAATACTGTCGATAATTATCTAAGCAAACTTTTTATATCGAGCTGGATTGTTCTAGATTATTATAGACCAATCTATTTGTTCTATGACATTTGTTTGCTTAGATAGCTACGACAATCCGTTTGTATATCGTATACCACAATATATATATATATATATATATATATATATATATATATATATATATATATATATATATGTATGCATAATTTAATAACAAAATTACTTTTATGTTAGGTGTTGTCTCCTATTTGTTCTTGTTAATTATAATTTATTGTACTTAACTGATCCTTATCAATATATTTTCGTTTGCAAAACAATTTATATATATATATATATATATATATATATATATATAAATACATATTTACGAGGATCGTTTGATAAGTTTGGTAAATTTCTGTGATGTGACGCCACCATTCATTTGATATCTTCACGGCTATCAAGTGTCATTTTTCAAACTAGCCTAAGTGAAATTTCAGCCAAAAGCGACGCGTTGTTCACGTTCTAGATATGTTTGAAGCGAGCATAGTAGCATTGCGCACAAATGGAAAAAAATGAGCAGGTCTTTTTGCATCTGTGAATGAAACATGAATCCATCACTATACACCGAATCAGCAGTCAAAGCAGTGAACAACGTCTTGAAAATACCCCGAAGAAGGCGAAGAATGTTTTGTGAAGGTGTTGAACACTTTTATAGGAGTTTCAAGAAAACATTCTAATCGATCGACTACTTAACGAAGGGAAAAACGATAACAGGAGTCTATTATGCAACATTATTGAACCGTTTGAAGTAAAATCTGAAACAGAAACGGTCAAGATTGGCGAATATAAAAATGCTCTTTCGCCAGGACAAGGCCCTGCCCCGTAAATCGACCGTCAAAATGGCAAAATTGCACGAATTAGACTTCGAATTGATTTCTTATCCACTCTATTCCCCAGGCTTGGCCTCGTGCGATTCTTGACCGTTCCCAAACTTGAAAATGTAGCTCGGTAGGAAGAAATTCTCGTCGAATGAGGATGTCATCGCCACCGTCAATATGTATTTTGCAGACTTACTGGACTAAAAGTGTGTAGTCTTCAATGAAGACTGTGTTGAGAAATAAAATCGTTTTTTTTTAAAAAAGAAACGGTGTTTAACTTACTTTTTTAAGTATTTATCAAATGACCCTTATATTATAATTGTCCTTTTTTTAGCTATCATTTAAATTTGAATCTTTTTTGGAATCAAAAGAAAAGTAATCTAAGCAATTATACAATTTAAATAATTAAAGTTTTATAACTTCAAAAACAAATTATATAATGCTTCACTATAACTAATTGAGTATAAGACTAATTGAGTACAAGACGGAGCTTTTAAAATTAAAATTAAAAATAAATGAGTAATAAAACAGGAATAATAAAGCAGATATTCAAGTTGAGATCATTTTTGATCATTTTCAATAAATTGAGAGTGTAGTTTATCAATAAATTAACATTCGAACTATAAAAAAAATAACTAATTTTTTTAAAGCAATTAACAAAAATTTCAGTTATCATCCTGGTAAACATCATATTTATTTGTTTTCAGAGGCAATATATTTAATTGTTTTGATGTGATAAAAATAGAAGAGCTGTATCTGATTTACAATAATTATAATCTGAGTATTTGAAATATCTTTAATAAAAAAGTTTTTAAAACAAATTGAAGGAATTAAGAACTTCACTTTATTATATTTTTCAATATTAAATAATAATAATAACAATGATAAATACTGTTATTAATTCAAAATAATAAAATAGTTTTTGTGTGTTTAAATGAAATTCATTTTAATATATATATATATATATATATATATATATATATATATATATATATAAATTGAAATAATGATCAAATACATGTACAGTAATTTTATTCATAGAGTAAACATTTACAAAGTATGTAAAAATTTAAAATTAATATAATCATTGATTTTTTTATTTAGTCCAATACAATATTCTTTTTGATTAAAATTACCAAAAAAAATTATGTAAGAATAACTAACTCTATATTCGGCATAAATCGTTTCAATTCTTCATAATCAACATATTTGATACCAGTGAAGGACAAGTCAAGTATTTTTACAGTATCTAATCCTTTGAAAGCGGCATAATTTAACGTTTCCAGTGGATTTCCAGACAAGATTAGATATCTTAAATTACTAAGTCCAGCGAAAACACCTTCTTGAAGATTTATGATTTCATTAGATGGCAATATTAATTCTTTTAAATTTAAAAGTCCAGTGAAAGCTCCTGGGGTAATGTGTTTAAGTTTCGAATATCCAATATACAATTGTTCTAAGTTAGTCAAACCAAGGAAAGTTCCCGTACGCAGAGTAGTTATTTCCTCTTTCATTATTTGTAAATATCTTAATTCTGGCATACCGACAAATGATCCTATATCCATATCAGTCAGTGATGCAGATGCTATTATAAGTGAGCTTAAATTAGGAATTCCTCGAAATGTACCCGTATCAAACGATAACGAACCATAATTTAGTGTAATTGACATTTCTGTTAAGTCTTCATAACCACTAAAAGTATCATCTTCGATACCCTCAAAATAAACGTTATGTAAATGTATATATTCTGTTGTCTTCAAAATAGGATAGTCAAACATTTGTTTCGAAAGGCGTCCCATTCGAGTATTTGTGAAAATAATGCTTTCAACATTTTCACCTAAGTTTTCAACAAGAGCTACAAATTCTTTTTCTGTACCTTGAACACATACTATTCTATCTTCTGAATCAAATTCACACAACGATTTTGCATATGATATTGTGAGGACAAAGCAAATTACTTTAAAAATAAACGATCCCATATTTCTATAACAAAACAATATTTTAATTCATTATAAACAGTTTTTTTGTATAATATCAAATGTTATAAGCGAACAAATGTTAAATGCTATAACAAATATTATAAATGTTATAAAATGTAACAAATGTTGTCTCAATGCAGTCTTGACGCTGAGGCTAAAGTCACTTTCAAAACTTTTTTCAAGACAAGAACCACAAAAAAATTAGTCAATATATCATTATTGATCATTTTTGATTGTCACCTATATGCATATCTGTGACGTTTCCGTCAACCTGGTATAGAAAAATGAGATTTTTCTATACCATGACTCTCTAATAATAATAGCATCACGAACGAAATACATGTAATCAATAATCATAAATGATCAATAATGACTTATTAAACAAATTTGATTTTTATTTGTTACAATTTCTAGTCAATGCGTTTTTTTAATCTTTTGATTGTAAAAATTTCGTAAATAAATACGAATGATATGAATAAAATTGGAAAACTTATTATTTCTATAGAAATGTTATGAGAAAAAATCATTTATTCAGTTATACATCTGGCTTAAAAATATTGAAAATAAATTATGAAATAATATAACTGGTTCAAAAAACTCTAGTCTTATTAATTTAAAAAAAAGAATATTTTGAGTTCATACAAATAATTACCTTTAGTTTTTTCATATATATACTTTTTTAGATAAAAATTACAATAAGTAAGTCCGATGTTTATTGACTTTAAAAATAATGAAATTAATACAAAAATCTGATAACAAGTTATTAAATATTTTATAAGAAAATTGCTATTTGGCAAAATATTTTTCTTTTAAGGCAGTTAAACCGTTTTTCCCTAATAAATGTTTGAGCTATTTTATTTTACTTTATTCATTTGAATATAGTATTAAAATTATATACACGAAAAAATATTACAAAATATTAAATTTAACACGATTTACGTTATTTTCTAGTATATATATATTATTTACTGTTCTATTAAAATTATTGTAAATCACGAGGACATTCGTTTCTTCTTTGATCAGTTTCAACATTCATCATCTTCAGGAAAATCTTACACTTATTAATCATGAGTCCAAAATCTACCTGAAGATAACAACAGTTAAACCAGTGACCATAAAAACGAGCTCAGTTGTAACCTACAGCATTTATCTAAGAAAATATACCAAAGTATTTAAAAATAGAAAAAAAAATATTTTATTTAAAAATTCATGAAGAAAATAATTTGAATTTGATATAATTTTATATCATTTATAATTATTGTCATGTTTTTAATAAATATTAATAATTTCTTTAATATCTACAAACTTGCAAGTAACATTTATAATTTCAAACCGTAATTACTAAAAGAAATTATATCATAACTGAATATTATTAATTGAAATAAATCAACGAATAAATGTTATTTTTTTTCAATATATCTGACAAAAATGTTTGCAAAAAATTGAAGAGTGAAAAAGTAAATTAATACTTTTAATTCTCTATCATATGCATTAAGTTTTTAATTATATATATATATATACATATATACATAATACATACATATATATATATATATATATATATATACTTGTTCGTTGTCTATATATATATATATATATATATATATATATATATATATAGACAACGAACAATTCTAATAATTAAAAATGTTTGTACTTAGAACATAAAATAAGAACGCACTGACGAAATTGATAAATTATTATAATTTATGAACGTTTAATAGCCAAAATGATTTTAATAACCATATTTTAAACCATTGATTTTTTTGTATTAGTTATAAGTGTATAATTAACTCAGATCTTATAATTAGAAAATAATAATAAATTAAATTTAAAAAAAATATTTCTTTAATAAAACTGTATACAACTTAGAAGAAAATATCCAATACTTTATTAAATTCTGTATTAACACATAACTATAAAAATGTAACAAATCTGACTTTATCAAGAATAAAAACTATTATAACTTTTCGCAAACTGTATTAAATTTATAAATATTTTGAGTATAAAATATTGATTCACTTCAAGAATCATTTAAAACAAATATTTTACAATTATAATATCTATTATAATATTTAAAAAAAATAAATTCAATATTTCCCAATTAATAATTTTTGTGCCATCAAAATAAGTTCATTCAATTTATATATATATATATATATATATATATATATATATATATATATATATATATGTATATATATATATAAAAATACAATAAAAATACAACATATTTTCCAGGTCATAATAAAAATAATTGATGTTTAAAAATTAACATATATTATTTATTAACACAATTTCAAGTTTCTTATTTTTTAAAAAAAGTAATCTATAAACGAAATATTACTTACATGAAATCTCAGTACTTAAGTGTAAATCACTTCTAATTAAATAATATATTTTTGTAGTTTAAAATCAAATGGCACGTAAAACATTGTTTTAATCACATATTTATCTTTTTTCAATTGAATATACCTTTAAAAATGATACTGATCCATAATAAAATTATTTTTTTTTAATATTTAAAATTAATTGTTATTGTATTCAGTATTATTTTTTGTTGCATTATTATCAGCTGCATGTTTGACAAAAGTTAATTCTTAGAAAATAATTTATCAAAATAATTCAATAAAATTTATTTGTTTGATAAAATCAGTGAATCTATACAAGGATGTAGATTTAAATATTCAATACAATTAAATACAAAGGTCTACAATAAATATACATTTTAATACATGTAATGCATTGTGAAATAAAATATAACAAAATAAAATTTGAAGATATTTTTCTAACGTATGTTGAAATATGTATAACTTGTATATTCTTATATATATATATATATATATATATATATATATATATATATATATATATATATATAAGTTATTGAATAAGTGTCTGGAAAATTTAAGTAAATTATTATTTTTTATATTAAATTTCGATACATAATTAAAAACCTTTTTACTTATTTTAAATAAATTTTCTTAAAAATGTACTAATTTGAATCTTGTACATTATAATTTTTTATTTCGTATTATTTCCAGAAATAATCAATAAATTGATCTAAATGATATATCTGTAACATAAAGAAAATTAAAAATGACATTCAAATTTATCTCAATTCAATTGAAATACATTTTTTTATTATGCTATTCTCAACAAATCAAAATATTTTGTTTAAAATTTCAGTTAAATATAATACTCATTCCATTCAAAATTTTATAAATCTTCGCTTGTTCAATTAATTTTTAAAAGTTCCATAAAAGTATCCAAATTATTTTTTATGATCGATCTATGGTTAAAAATATCACCATAGAAATTCAAAAACCAATAATTAAAATGATAAAGAAGCAATTATTATTTTTTTTTGTGGTTAGCGGAAGTGAATTAAACCACATTTTTTTAAGAAAATGTCTAATTGAAATTGTTATATTTTTGTTTCTAAGTTTTCTAACACCGCAACTTTAAAATATATTGTTAATATATTTATATATATATATATGTATATATATATATATATATATATATATATATATATATATATATATATATGTATATATATATATATAAACCAATATTATCATCAATATTTGTTAAACCACTGCTGAATAAAGGCCTCTTCCTTGATTTTCCATTTGATACGATTGAAATACTCTCTTTTTCACTAATTTTCAATAAAATCTTTAATTTACTTATCCCACCTGTTCATTGATACATATATATATATATATATATATATATATATATATATATGAGTCAACTATTTATTCACAAGTGGGATTTTTCATTTTCAATAAATATCGCATTTTATTTTGGTTCTTTTAGACTCAAAAAAAATTAAAAAATTGAATTATTGTTCAATCAATTTAAATTTAAAATTAAATTGATTAAAAGGTTTTAAATTACTTAAAAGGTTGGCTTGTTATGATTTTCAGTAACTAATTTGTACAAAAAAATTATAGTGTTGTATAAACTAAATTCAAGATTTTTCTTTAATTATTAGGTTGGTAGAAAGATAATTGCGCTTTATGACCTTCAAATTCGTATACATTTTTTTCTTCTTTGATTTTCCTAACTATTTCAAGTGCTCCAAAACAGTTGGATGACTAACACCTAAAGTTTGTGCAAGCTCTCGAATTGCTGTGCGTGATTATGATTCAACTACCGTCTTCAGCTGGTCGTTATGAATTGAAGAAGGACGCCCGTGACCGTCTTCATCTTCAACGGTCTCGTTCCTAGCACGAAATTTTTGAAATCCACATTGCACCGTACGGTTCTTAACAGTGTAGTATATATATATATATATATATATATATATATATATATATATATATATATATATGTGTATGTGTGTGTGTGTTTAGTATACGGGTAGTTTCTACTGCTTTACCACTCGTTTTGAACTCATACAAAAAAAAATCTCTTTTGCTTGTTTTTCATCTTTAATTCAATAACACAGTTTGAAGCAAACTTAATAATAAAACCAACGTCGATATTACTAAAATACAGACCAAAAAATACACATTAAAATGATATTAACATGAGCACGATGATATTACACTTTCATTGAAAAAAATTAAGATTCGAATTAATAATTTAGAAAACAAAAACAGCAATTCTTTTCCTACCAACTTTATATTAATTTTTTTATATCATATTTTATTTGATATAGAACTACCTTTTTAATTTGTATCTAACATTTTTGAAATTTTTGGCGTATGTAGAAACAGTTTTACAAGCTTTATCAATAAATACAATTTTTAACGTGTTTAATATATTATAAAATATTAAATATTATTTCAAGATAAACTTTTAATTCAATATTTTTTGTATGATAATTGCAGAAATAGCATGTATATCTTCCAATCTACTTGAGTATCCTTTATATCTAAATTATTCCCATCAAATGAATCTATTTAATTAACATATATTAAAAAGTAATCCAATTTTCGGTACCATAAAACTTTTTTTAGGTTTTACAACAATATACTGTATATTTGATACATACAACAATGGATATCAGCTTTGGCTATTCAGATGTGTCATATTATAGAATTTACTAATAGCATGTGTTAAAGATAGATTATAAGTTTGTATACATTAATCTTCTGAATAGCAATAGTAGCATATGAAATTAAATTTGAAATAAAAATAATATAATCAGTCAAAAATAATATGAACAGTCGTTTATATTTTGAATGTTTAAATTTTTATAATTTTCAAATATGATAAATTTCTACGACTCGTTTAGAATTATTTGTAAAATGATTTTCACATATAAGACGCTCAAATCGAAATTTTAACTAGTAAAAATTATTTTCAATAAAGAAAAAATGGTATCAATCATTTAATAAGAACCAATTATTTTTATATTCTGTTTATTATACACTTTTTTCATTTTTGTATTCCTTTCAGCTAGATACAATTATCAAGTACGCTCATAATTTTAAAATTTTAAATTTATCTACACAATAATTTCACTTTCTTGAAAAAATATTTTTTTAGTTTCTCTTTATAATTTTTTTCATATAAATTAAAAGTATATTGTATTAAATTAAAAAAGGATAAAAACTAATAATTCAAACCATGAACGAAATTGTTATCGTTTTTAACACTCAAATGGAAAATAAAACATTTATTCATAATTTATTGAACTGATTTACAACAATGTACATGAATATACAAATATATTATCGAATGTATATATATATATATATATATATATATATATATATATAGAAACATTTTTTCAATATTGATATAAAATAAACTTAGGACTATATTATATTATTTGTATATTACTATATATAATATATATATATATATATATATATATATATATATATATATATTATTTGTTAAAATTTTTGATATAAATATTCACGTCAAAATAATGTCTTCAATATTTGGTGCATAACGGCGTAATTCGTTAATATCAACATGTTTGATACTAGTATAAGACAAGTCTAACAATTCTAATTGATTAAGCCCTTTGAATGCTACATAATTGAAGGTTGAAAGTTGATTTAAACTTAAATACATATTCTTTAATTGCGAAAGTCCTTGGAATGTAGAATCATCTAAATTCTTCAAATCATTAGCTTCAAGGTGTAGTTCTTCAACGATATTACACATTAGAAATGCACCAGGTTTGATCTTACGCAAATTATTATAAACAAAATAGACACCATCAATCTCTGATGCACTCGTCATAAATGTTCCCACGTCTAATGTATCAATATCATTATATTGAAATGCGATAATAGATAAATTCGGCAAATTCATAAATGAACCAGGTTCAATACTTTTAATTCCAGCAAGTACAAATGCTACACCTTTTAAACCGGTCATTCCTTTGAAGATTTCTCGCGTTATTTTCAAGTTTTTACTATTTTCAAGCATTTGAAATGCTATTACGTTTGTGTAACCTTCAAAAGATCCATTTTCTATATAATCAATCTGCGTATCGACGAATTGAATTGACGTTGTAGCCATCAAATGAGGAAAATTAAACATATCTCTAGTTAGCGATGTAAATTGTGTTTTTTCAAATTTTAGTAAGTATATATCTTCTGATAAGTTCTCGACAAATGACATATATTCATGTAAAGTACTCCTCACACAGATTAAAAAATTACTTCCTTGATTGTTAAATAAATCACATGTTGCGTCCACATTTGACACGACGCATAGACTTAATAATATAACTACAATTTTACTACGAATCAATCCCATTGTTATTCTGAAATATACAAAATTATGAAATTAAATATTTTCAATTTCAAGTTAAACAACTATTTATTTAAAAAAAGATTCAATGAATATATAAATACATCAATACTATATATATATATATATATATATATATATATATACATATATATATATATATATATATATATATATATATATATATATATATATATATATATATATATATATATGTAGAGAGATATCATTTTTGTTTTTTTTTCTACTTACTTTTATTGATTGACAGCTAATATGTAATAAAATTATCATACACTAAATATAATATTTGAAAATTCTTTCTCCCTGTTTCCTATTCGGCCTTACAAAAAAAATAAGCAAAACAATAAATGATTAATACACAAACACGAATGATCAGTTTATTATAATTTTTAGTTATACTTTGATAAATATATACATCGCATCTAAATTTTTTTACTTAGAATACTTAATTTACTATCTACATACTAACAACAATAGCTTTTTAATTTAATTATCAAAATCCATTGATTTGATAGTAAAAATATCGACATATACATACATACATACATATATATATATATATATATATATATGCATTCTTGAAAATTCAATAGAAAATTAATACACGTACATACATATTTTTAATATCATAAAAACCCACATTTCTTGTCACTTTATCCGTAACGTGGCTGAGTACCGCCATCTAACGAGATTCCTGGAAACTGATTTAGGTATTTTTTATGTTTAGATACTCGTATATTATGTTATAAAAATCAATAAACATTTTTTTTCTATGTTTCTTTCTATTTTCCCGTCAATTTTTACGGGATATATACTAGTTTCAATATATTAAGTGTACAAAACAATTCGGTGCTTCTTCTAAAAAATAAAATCCGGAAAACTGAAATACACTTCAAACCTCAAAATATCTTCCATTATTTTATATAACTTTACACCATCTCTCAGATAACTGATGAATTTCTTGTCAAAAAAATGATGGCTTTAAGTCGATAAAGCTGTAATACATTTTCAGACCTCTTTCACTGTTTTAGCATTTTTGGGTGTTTTATGCGTTACAATAACTACCTCCAAGGTTGACTAAATTATTTCCACGGTGTCGGCAGTATTTTTATCAACTGGAATGTGAAAAGTATCCAATACCTTATATGCTGGTTTTTTTGATACCATTGTGTTCACTACTGTTTTGTGACGTTATGCTAACAGCTTCGTCAACATATATAGTGTTTTTAAATGTTAAGTTTGGCATTTAAAAATACGAAAACGGCAAGAAAATATTTTAAATTACAACAGATTTATTAGTTTGTAACATATCAAGTTGCCGAATTTCAGTCAGTCAGAGGACGATCGCGATTAAGAAAAGTTCTGTGCAATATTTTACAAGTTCAGCTATTTGGAATTGAATAATGTACTGTGCCCTTCCATTTTTTTTAAGTACGGAGTTATTATTGTTATTTTTATTTTTTTACACCCTTTAACAGGAGAGTGTCACAAAAGATTTGCGTCTACTTTTTTTATATGAGTTCAAGTTGGAACACAATGCAGCGGTAGCAGATAGAAATATCAATGAAGCTTTCGGAGAAGGGTCGGCTAGCCAGTGATTAATTCAATTATGGTTCAAAAAATTTTGTTCCGGTAATATGAATCTCGACAATGAGCCTCGACGAAGACCTAAAACCATTGTGAACGAAGAACGTTTAAGAGACATGGTGGAAACTAATCCACATACAACTGTCGAGCTCTCGCATGTGATTTAAGTGTTAGTGTTATGACTGTTTCTCGTCACCTCGCTGCAATAAGAAAGGTGAAAAAGCTGGATAAGTGGTTGCCGCACAAATTGACAGATGGTCAGAAACTGAGACGCTTAGAAATGTGTTCTTCATTGATGATTCGAAATGATAAAACGCCATTTTTAAATCATTACTTGTGATGAAGTGGTTTCTGTATGATAACGGAAAAAAATCTGGACAATGATTAAATGCAAATGAAGCTCCATGACACGCAACTAAGCCGTCATTACACAAAAAAAAACTTATAGTTACTGAATGCTGGACAAATAAAGGAATAATTCATTATTCTGTTTTAAAATCAGGCGAAGCAATTACGGCTGATTCATGTTGTCGCAAAATCGACAAATTGAATGAAAAATTAAAAACAAAACAGCCAATACTAATCAATAGATATGGGCCAATACTACTGCAAGACAATGCTCGACCACACACATCTCGAATCTCAATTTCCAAATTAAATTCATTAAATTATGAAATTTCACCGTATCCCATTTATTTACCAGATATTTCACCGAGAGACTGTCATCTTTTTCGCCACTTGGAATATTATTTGAAAAATAAAAGTTCCGAAACTAAACAGAAGTAATTCAAGGATTCGAAGACTTTATAATCTCTATATTAATATTTTTAAATCACGTATGTACCGGTTGTAGAAATAAAAAATATAACAGTCAATCTATTTATACCTAATAACCCTGAAACATTAAGAAGTAGGTTGCAAATAATATAAAATTTATTTTGAAAACATATATTTTTTTATAATTATTTTCATAATAGTTTTTATTATCATGAACTGTAATATACTAAATATCTAATTTAGTTATAATAATACAGTAGTTATTAGAATATTACTATTTATTTTATTGATTTGTAATTAATTTAAATCATAATTATATACCAGCAAGATTATGGTTACCATTTTTTGAGATGCAAGAGTTCTGTTGATCGATTGTCTACTATACAAAACTATTGTCAAAGGGGTACATTAGCCACAGTTGATAAAAAAAATTATGCAAATATCATAGAAAGACTGCTGTGTCCCTCGTAATGTTTTAATTTTATTGTACTTCGATTCCAAGTTTAGATAAAGCCATTTACCCTAATATTTTCCAGCTTTACTCCCTAATGACTAACTCTTTAACTATTTAAAAAATATTCTTTTCATTAATTTTCTTTCGGCTAAAATCTTACTGCATTTAATTTTTTTAAATTATTAATAATACTTAGGTTAAAATTTATATTTTATAAATTGAAAAATAAATCTTATAAGCTAATTACTCCTTATTTCTCTCCTTTGAATTACCCACGATATTACGTTTTCAAAAATAGCATGCATCTTTTCACAAATAAATGATTCAGACAGTCCAGAAAACACAATTTATTTCTGATCAAAAATACTCAATAATTTATATTTGATTATTTTTGATCGTTGTTTAGATTTTCTGTACTTGAGTGCTTTGAGGTTAATTTAAATACCATCGAAATGAATATAATTAACAATCAATTTGATTTATATAGTGAGTGGAAAATTCATTTATCAGAGAAAATTTAGCCCCACCATCAAGAATGATATATCGATAATTATTTTGTTTACATTTATATTGTTTAAGAAAAACTACATATAAAATTTAAGCTTTTCTCATAACACTGTGCTTAAATTTTTCTCAATTCTTATCTAGATAATCAAAATCTATTGTAAATTTAAAATAATAATAAAAAAGTTTTATTTTATGTTTCTTTATTAACGAAAATAAAATGTTATTTTGATATAATAATAGATTAAATATTCCGATTACTCAATTTTTTTAAAAAGGTAGATATACGAGTAGTATCTCAAAAAATGTTTAGTTATTAAAATTAGCAATTCTTGAAAATTTTATAAAGTATCAACAACAACTATATAAAATAGTACAACTTTATATCATGTAAAAAACTGTGATTGTTTTAAATTAATATTCATCAAAATAATTGTTTCAT
The DNA here is from genome assembly GCA_034766995.1 of Acanthacorydalis orientalis. Lineage (NCBI taxonomy): Eukaryota > Metazoa > Arthropoda > Insecta > Megaloptera > Corydalidae > Acanthacorydalis > Acanthacorydalis orientalis. The sequence continues at coordinate 17,474,492 of CM068318.1, read as the reverse complement.
TTAGATCTTACTATGTTATTTTACATAAAAAATATGTATAACAAGAATATTGACAATGAAATTGTTTCTTTTTTGTTCAAGATTTTAATAACTTGTATTTTTTACAGTCTATACTTTTTTAATTATAAAAAAATCATTAGTAATTTTCATATTTTTTATTAAAGTATTATATTTTTTATAATGATTGACAATAAATAATTAACTTGCACATAAAAATTATCAAAAAAGTACTCAATTTTTAACATATTTAAAGGGTAGTCAATAACACGCTCCTTAAGTTTGGCATATATCGTTTTAGTTCTGTCCAGTTTGTTTCTGTTATACCCGTCATAGTCAAGTCAAGAACTTCTAAACTTATTAAACCACTAAAAGCAGGATAATTCAACTCCTTTATAGGATTTTTGCTCAAATTTAATGCTTGCAAACGTGATAATCCTTTAAAAGCATTATTATTCAATAATATAATATTGTTATATGATAAACTCAATGATGTTAAACTATCAAGTCCAAAAAATGCTCCAGATGGTACGGTAGTTATTTTTGATGCTTCAAATACTAATGTATTTATATTATCTAAACCCATGAATGTGCTCGGCTGTAAGGAACTACAAGCCGAGTAAGTGATTCCGACATACTCTAAATTATTCAAATCGAAGAATGATCCTGGTTCTATAGACGACAATGATGAATGATCGATCACAAGATGTTTGAGATTCACTGCTCCTCGAAAAGTATTAATTTTTATACTCCAACTTTTAATATTTTCTCTTAAAATGAAAGTCTGCAAACTACTGTATTCATCAAATACATTATCCTCAATCAATGTTATTTGATTATCTTCCACTTCCATATGTGTTATCGTCTTTAAGTGATCATTATTTAGCATCAATTTATTAATTGCTGTTATTTTCGTTTTAAATAAATATAACGAATCTACATTAGTATTCAACTTGTCGGCAAATAATTTAAAATCATTCACTGTTATATTTGAACAAAATAGCCTTGATGTTTCATTTCCAAAATGACATTGACCAGTCGCGTATGTCAACAATATCGATAAAATATAGACAATTTTCAAGATGCAGTGCTCCATGTTTCTGAAAAATTTACAGTTATCTCTTTATTACTTCGTTTTGACATATTTAATATTGTATTATAGGAACTAATCAATTTGTATTAAGAATTAACTAGATATTGAGAATATATTGGATATAAAATATCAAACAGGATTAGTCAAAATCCGAAATTCATGGACACCTGTAATTTGTAAACATTTAAAATAGTTTTAAACAATAATTATTATAAACGGATCCTGTAACTTCAATTTAGAATTTACTCTTTTGATAATCATTTTGGCTCATTTTATTAATAATATTAATTATTATAACAATATGTTCGATGTGAAAATTCTCTAATCTCAATTTAGCTAAATATAAGTTTTCTAGTAGCGGTCTTCTTGTTACAAATTAATAAATGATATTCATTTTCATGTATCAATATGGAATCGTAAATATATATTATATTTATAAAATATACTTTTATTAATTTTAATATTTAGCATTTTGTCAGATTAATGAACATATTTTATAAAAACTGTTATAGATCATAAGAAAGAATATTTGCAGACTATAAAAATTTGGTTAAAATTTAACTTATAGGAGAAGTGAAAATTAGACAATATTTAATAATATATATATATATATATATATATATGTCCTATAATCTGTCTCCCTTAGAATGCAGACAAATAAAAGAATGACGGACACAATATAATTTTTATAATTAATGGACTGTTTTTTACCAGAACCCTAGTAATCCTCAACCGTATATCTTTCGTATAATGTGACCTTATATGAACCGTATAAGGAATATAAATTCACTTTATATAAACCATATATGATTTGTAAAAGGTTAAGGTGAGGGTCAGTAGCATTCATATATGATCATTAAGTCTATAAAATGTGACCTTTGTTACAGTATAAGGATCATACAAAGTCACTTTATATACCTTATAAAATTAATATAACGTTTATATATATATATATATATATATATATATATAAGGTGTCCATACAAGGATCTAATTCTTATATGGATTGCATAAGGAATATCTAAAACCTAATACGGGAGATATAAGGTTGAGAATTACTTGGTAAATTTATTAAAATTTTTAGTTGGTGCCTACAACGTAGATAAGGACAATTTTTTTACTATACTATTAATTTTAAATCCATATTCGTTTTCATTCCTTATATCTAAAGGAAAAGATTGTATATATATATATATATATATATATATATATATATATATATATGTATATATATATATATATATATATATATATATATCGGAGTTCTGGTTTTAATATACATATATATATATATATATATATATATATATATATATATATATATTAAAACCAGAACTCGGAATGACAAGTAATACAACAACTCGAATTAACACAAAAAGTAATAAAAATATATACACAATATAACAAGAAGAGGTAGAAGAAGAATATCTACAAAATGGACAATATTTGTATATTAGAGGACAGTAGTGTTCCAGGTAGATAATCAAATAATACTTTATGAAAGGCAGACAATAGATAGATAGCATCAATTATTGACTGGATGTTAAAGTATATAAAGGTAGATAAAAAAATTAATGAAAACCTCGAATTTAGATATTTCTCAAAATATTTTAGAAATATATAGGAAAAAGAATTGCTGAGTTAAATTGAACAAATTTGGAATTGGGCTAATCCAGTAATAGATATTCAAAATCTTAAATAATATATATATATATATATATATATATATATATTGTATGTGAAACAAATAAATATTTTTAATTAAAAATAAGAAAAACAGAACAAAATTGCTTACTTGTAAAGCCAACACTACAATCTTGATTACAAAGTTAAATCCCATCATTTGCTTTTATATCCTTTATTATTATCTTTCGAGTATATCAGTTATCTTATCTAAAGTATGTTTAATATAAAAATAACGATACACACACAAATATATGTATATATATATAATTATAAAATAAGAAATATAATAAACTAAACGTTATCATTTGATTATAAAAATGATAAGTAAATTTACAAAAAATAATACTGAATAATATATTTTTAATTTTTTTGCCGACACATAACATTTTTTATGTGTTTCAATATACGAAATTCAAATTAGAGATTATTTTGAACTCACTTGTACAGATTTATATAGAAAATTCAAATTCGGTTCCTAAGATTTTTAATAAAATAATAAACTTTTTCATTTATATTTTTTCTAACCATCTGAAACATCTCTATATAATGTGCTAACTTCCTACTTTCCTAAATAATTCAATGATTTATGTACATTTATGGAAACACACGCCATGTTTGTTAAATCCTATATTTATAAAAAAATTTATAAGATTATTTCTAATTCTCATTCAATGTGACATACTTGTCTGCTCCGTTATTGTCTAAAATTTTTACAAACGTTCATTCAAAAAATAATATGTCAAACTTACTTTCGGAAATTCTTTATTTTATGAACCGAATAATATGTTTTATTTTATTTTTAACTTCACTAGTTCTTACAAACTTAATACTTAAATATTGTAGTTATTAAGCTATTTCCATTTCTTTCAAAAACTAATTAAGAGGGCGCAAAACCTACTTACATATAATGATCAATAATTATTTTTTTTATTTTGAAGGTACACAGAATAGTAATAAAACCAAAGTAACAATATTTAAACTAATTTTAGTATCATATACGCACTATTTACGGTTCTGAATAATAAACTATTGGAACTTAATATGAATTACTAGAATGAGTAACTATTTTAAGATTTATTAAATAAACATGATTAGAAACAAAAATATAAACAAATAAACGGGTTATCGATTATCAGTAGTTGAAAAACCTTATATTCTGTTTCTAATCCTAGCAATTATTATATTATTAGAGAAATACACTTAAACATGACAAAATAGACAAGAATCGATTATCGTTTTCTTAAAAGAACACAATTTTATGCTGAATATCTAATAATTTATTTTTCAAAATGGATTTTACTTCAATATCAAACTACAATTATAATTTATCTTGATCCTACTTCATATGCTATTCAAAATTGTTTCTAAATCTTAATTTTATTTGAAGACAATAATAAAATCATTTGTCTTATCAAATATTAACTTACAAGAGATATTTTTATTTCAAGCCTTAATACTGTTTATATTTAATTCAAAATAAAATTCAGATATAGAATATATTTTATTTAAAAATATTCTTGTTACAAGTTTTTTATAAATAATATTACTAAAAATATTTTTATGATAACCAGATAACGATTTTTTATGAATCAAATACTTCAATTTACACTAATAATAGATATATAAAAACTTAAGTATTTTCTTGTATAATACACATTATGAAGTTTTAGAATGTACCAAAATAATTACCACAAGTAACTTGAAACGTTTGAATATTGCTTGAGCAGTGACTAAGATTTACTAGTAGAAAAATAAAATAAAAGTGTTGACGTGTCAAAAGTGTAATTCATTTTTTTATCATGACTGGGACAATTTTATATGAAAATCAATGATTTTTTTCGTTCTTAAGAGCTGATTTAAAAATATTATTTAAATTAAAAAAGTTTTATTTTAGAGAATTTTATATGAATTTCAATATATTTACAAAACCATGTATCTATATAAGATTAAAAATAATCCAACAAAAATAACTTGTTCATGAAGATATTTTATTAAGGATAATGCTCTCACTTACAATTAAATTGACATAAAATAATGATTAATAAATCATAAATAATCCAGCGACGAGTTAATCCGTAAAATATTAGATCGTTCGCACACAATCTCTATTTTTTAACATAGACGAAAGAAACGTCTTTAAAAAAAGTGTATTACAAGAGCGTCTGACCTGAGATAAAAAGAAAAAGAATTAAAACCTATATCATATTAACAGAAAAATAACTCTGACGTCTTAATCCTTTCTGTAAAACGTATAATACGCCGAGGAGAGAAAAAAGTTTCCCTTGTCATAAAAACACGACAAAAGAGTAAAAACGTAATCCCGAAGGCATAAACATGAAGGACGCACACATACACATACGCATGCGCGTTATATAGGATTATTTACGGTGTCGTTCGTTTCATTTTGTCAACTTATATATATATATATATATATATATATATATATATATATATATATATATATATATATATATATAAACATATAAACACGCATTGAGAAACAGAGATGTATTTAATAAACGTGTATTTGTGTAAGATTGAGAAAACAAACACACGCACTTCTCTCTCTCTCTCTCTCTCTATATATATATATATATATACAGATCGATACAAATAAAAGACAATGCTCTGAAATCTTTAGAGTCCACCGAAAGTTCGATTTCCAGAAGCCGTGCCGAAGCTAATCAACAAAACAATTTCGGGATACAAACTCGGCATCTACTGAAGAACACGTTTATAGACGTGCAGATGAATGTATCGAGCAATGGTATGAGAAGGATTTTATTGAAATCCTTTATTTTCTTTCCAAGCTTTTTTTAGAAATGGCTCAATGCAAGTTTCTAAATAAATAATTTGGTTACAATTGAATTACATGTGTTATTTGTAATTTTCGGATAAAGATTTTCTTTAAATTAGTATTTAATATTTAAATAGATTGTTTAAAATTGTTGTACTTTTTGATTTTAATTTTATTTGAATTAAATATTATATAATGGATGTATCCAAGAAGTACAGTTCTTTGAATAAGTTCTGTATGATCATGTCGAAGTGAGATATGGAAGATTTGAAAATTGTAGTTTTTATGAAGTCTAAGATAAATATTTATTATATTAGGTCAGCGTTTTTCAAAGAGTAGTTCGAGTACTGCCTGGACTACATGAAAACTGTTTAATTTTTGGCACTAAACCAGATAAATTCTACAAAGACAGAATCACAAAACAGGTAGTGACAAGTTAAATATAATTTATTTATTATTTATTTCACTTTTATTTATATATTTTTAAGATAATCTATAATTATAATTTACTTAAAAAAAGATGTGATATTTTCGATAATTGACTCGTTCAAACTTACTGTCTATTAATATACAAGTTTCCTTAATCAATTTATGTTTGCGATTTTGTTTCATTTTCTCTGTAAAGAAAAGAAATAACCTGTTACTTGTTTCAAACGATCATTGAAAATATTATATTTCTATATATTAAATCGAATATTTTTTTAAGAAATAATATAGGGAGAACTGGTAAAATATTTTCGTCTAGTACAAAAAAGTATAATTGTGCGCTGGTAAGAAAAAAAATGATATAATATCATTTTACTATCTATTAGGTAGTTTAAAATATGATGTCTCGAGTTATCGTATTATTAACGTGAGAGACTCGTCAGAAACTTTCCTCACTAGACAAACTTATATGAAAACTAGTCCTTCAAACCGCACACATACTAAAATTTACGTACGCACGAACGTAAACACACACGCATACACTTTCTTCAACCATGGCACGCATACATACAAACGTTCGCCCTAATTCAAAGTTTACGCGTAACGTCGAACGGCGGTTATAAATTGCCGAGACCCTGCCTTATCGACACGGTCCTAACCTCAAATTATGGCCACTTACGCGTTCAAATTATACCTTTGATAAAGCACCCGATGTGGCGCCCCCTGCGTTCCACCGGTTCCTCGCTTTTGCGTCGTCCAATCAACGCTACGCCGCGTCTCCGTCGTTATACTAGTGTAGCGGCGTCGTTAAAAAAGCATTTCGTTAACACACCGTGCCGTTACTGCTATATCGACTTTAATTTCACGTCGGCCCGTTTCGTTGTACTGTTATTATATGAATAACCCTCATAAAAATGTATATATATATATATATATATATATATACATACATACATACATACATACATACATACATACATATATATATATATAAAGTTTGATGGCGTATCTATTGTTACAACAATATAAAAGAGATAACTTTCATTGAAGACTGTTATTCTGGCTTTTTCTTTTACTTTCTAGATATCCGCGGGTCGTCAAGTTAATTTTCCGACATCTAAGAGATGAAAGCTCCAATTCAACATATTTATAACCATTCTATTTTAATAGACATTTTAGTATTTTTTTGTATTCTTGAGGTCATCAAGTTTTTTTAGAAGCTATCAACGTTTTGTTCCAATTAAATCTATGAATATATATATATATATATATATATATATATATATATATATGTATATATAAACGTATAGAATTATTATTTATTTGTCATTAGATACTTATAAACAAGTTTTGTATCATTCGTTTATCTATTTAAATCAGTGAATTGAAATCCAATAGACGAAAAATTTAACCACATAATAGTTGCTTTCTCATATATTAGTAAAATGATCATATTATCAAAACTAACTGTGAATTAAAGAAAAAATATGCTGATATTATATTTTCAGTAGTTTGAATTGAAATGTAATCTTGTATTATATTTAAGAATCATTCCTTTGCTCTCTCTCTCTCTCTCTCTCTCTCTATATATATATATATATATATATATATATATATATATATAATACATTCAGCAAGAAACTAAACAAAAATTTGCTGTAGGTGATAGTCTTATACTAAAAGTAACTCTTATTATTTCATTTTATTTATCCTAATCATTCTTATTATCATTAATAAGAAAATTGTCATTTATATTCCATGAGATATTAACTATTAATTTGGTAAAAATCTAGTCTGAAAAAATTCTAAAATTTTATTTTAATTATTACTAATGAAATAAAAAGATTTGTATTAAATTTGAATTCTTTTGACGGATAAAATTGAAATAAATCAATAAATTGTATTCAAATGTATCAATAATTTCTACACTATACTAATACATTTTTTCATACAGATGTCCCATTTCCACAATTATTGCTTACAAAATATTAACTTTCGTATATAATGTTTTCTACAAAGTGGTACAGAACCGAACCTATCATTATTATCAATATTTTATATTAGAATGGCTTTCAACCCAAAATGTATATATTTATTTAAGTGCCAATAAATGTAGTTTCCTGTAATATAAGAGATTTTTTATTAAAAGTATAACGTTTACCTCATAACACTGTAATAAGTTAAATTTCTACTAAACGACTCAGTTTTGCGCTTAACTGTATATATATATATATAAATATGTAATATATATATATATATAGATGTATATATATATATTATATATATATATATAGAAAAGAACTGAAATGTATTATTAGAAAATACTGCGATCACATTTCGACTACAAACATTCGTTGTGTATTTTGACGCCGTTCGCCATTTTCCGCATGACCAGTTTTGATCTAAACGATTCTTTTCTGTATATAACAACAGCAAAATCATATACGTCGTATGTACATACATACTTACATACACAAATACACAGTATGAACGAAATATATATATATATATATATATATATATATATATATATATATATATATATATAATATCTGAATATATGTGTATTTATTTGTGTATGAGTAGTGTATATTCACCGGATACTTTCTATGAGATCCGATCCCCGACCATTCAGCAAACGAGTTACCCTTACAGAATACCAGCAACAAACTCCACTTGTGCTATTACCTTTACGGCGGCAGCACGTCCCATTTGTATCAGTCGACGGGAAAGTGCTTTTGCAACTGCTATTCGGATGCGTAGGAGGGCACAGACAGTGAATATACGATGCCAGATAATACCATTTCTCTTATCGATATATATATATATATATATATATATATATATATATATATATATATATATATACAGACAAAAACGACTGGCTCCTCTTCCACGCTTCATTCTGTGCACCACATCGCTGTCATTCGAACTCTGTAAATATTTGTCTGCACCTTAGGTGTTGCCATTTATGTGTATAGCGTGTGTTATTGCTTGAATACGTTATAGTATTTCGGCTGTTATTGAAGCAATATTGTTTGAATGTCACGTAATAGTTATTTTCAGTATATATATACATATATATATAAACAATTTGATATATATATATATATATATATATATATATATATATATGTCGAATTGTTTTATAAATTCTCGCTTTGTTTTTATTGTTATTACACAGTAAAGCTTACAGTTACTAAACAAAAATATTTTTTCAATTATGTTCTTTAAAATTTAAAACTTTTAGTTCAATTTTTCAATAATTTTACTGTATTGATTAGAATATATCTTCAAATACGTGAATAAAGGCAACAAATTTAATTGAAAACTAGATATGATATAAATAAAATAAAATATTTGTTAAATTTATAATAATCTAAATAATAATCATATATATATATATATATAATGTATATATATACTCGTATATATATATATATATATATATATCCTTATATACAAAATGTATATGCATTAAATATTTTTCTTTAATAAGTAATTGTTTATACTCGTATAAATATATGGGACTACGGGACTCGTATATGGGACGCAATAATATAAAATTAACGTTATAAATTTCATTATATTTTTCATAAAATTTTAGAATAATATCTACTGTAAATAATTGTATTTAAAAAAAAAGTATGAATCATTTGGGTACCAGAACAAGTAATTATGTATCATTGAAATAATTATTAATATAACAATTTAATTGATCAGAGGAAACAAAGAATGAAAAGAGGAAACTTCTGCACTAATTATACATAAATATTAAAAAAGAACTATCTTAAAAATTAATAATTCGCTTTTATTTTAATACAATCTTCAGATAATTACATAATAAAAAAAATTAATGCACATTCCGATCTCTCAATACCTTTAACTTCAGAACGATGAGGTATAAAAAATCACAATTAAAATGAGACATTAGGAAAAAATAAGGATTGTAGAATGAGCGAAAAATTCATTTATGAATGTAAGTTTACACACAGTTATAAAACTATATTATAACGAATTCCGGAATGGAAATCATCTGAAATTATTTGTTATATTCATAAATTAATAATCTTTTTAATTTTATACGCGTTTCTAAAAGAAAGCGCCATTTAAACATCAATATTTTTTAATATAAGTACATAATTATTTACATCCATGAATTTATTTTATTTCGTTGTATTTCAAGTGACTTTCTGATAAAATATCATTTTATTTTCAATGTTTATATAATTTCCTTAATATCATAAAAATGTATACGTTAAATTATTTTCATAAAGAACATTTCAACCAAGTTGACAACAGGAAATAAATAATATCATATCTTGTTCAATTGAAATCTTTTATAAAATCTAAAATAAGTATATTTAAACGTATAAAACAAAAAAAAAACATTAAATCAATGTAAATGACATAGAAATCACATATCGAACATGAATCGAAGACAATAGCAAAACTAAACGATAGGATTTCGGTTTCGTCACGTCGACGACGTCGAGAAAGGCGGTTTTACGATCGAAAGCACGAATACCGCCTGCATTGCAGTAATCATCTATCATGGAATCAATTCTTTCGTGCATTCTCTTCACTCGACCTTCGGGATACCGTGTGACGATTGTGGAGAAAACATCGGCGATCGTCTCTTCCACCGTACAGTGGCATCTGTCGAATACCTTTTTTCAACGTATAATATCGGTGCAGTGTGCGGAAGGGTCGAAGCAATGCCCGTTAACTGACCCTCGAGAAAAATGTCAAGGTAGTCTATTTCTCGCATGAGTGCACAGGTTCGATGCCGAAGAACGAACTAAACCATCGCCATTTACTCCATATACTCTCGATGTATCATATATATATATATATATATATATATATATATATATATATATATATATATATATATATATATATATACATACACGTACGTTTAATAACCTTCAGTCTTAACAATATTGTAAAATAACTCAAAAAAATATTGGAAATGTGAAATATAATTTCAGTTTTTATATTCTTTGCTTCAGTTTAAATAACTGGCTTAAATCACGTACGACCATTCATCTTTACTATGAAGTACTGACATTAATGTATCATTCAATGTCAGTTTCAGTTCGACGTTTTATTAGAAATTTTGTTAGAAACAATGATGTTTGAAAAATGTTTGTCATTGTAATCGATTATGTTGTACGAATTTAAAAAAAATATATAAAAGCGACAGTTTATGAAAAAAAAAACATCTCGAAAGTAATTGATTATAGACTAACTTAGTGATTAATTTTCAATACAAATAATTTATTAATATTTACATAAAATATCTCGAAGTGAATAAAAACACTTCATGTGACTTTGACAACTATATTGAATCGTTTTAATTATATCATGTTCATGTAGGTTCAAAAGTCGGTCGAGTTATTACATAAGCGTTACTAGTTGTAAATAAATGGAATAATATAAAAGAACTGTTATGAAACTAGTTGCAGAGTGAATCTAGAAACTATAACGTATTGCTGTATTGACAAACGAAACATACAGCAATACGTTTGTCTGTGAGTAATACAACGATTCTATCTGTATCGAATATTAAAATACATATAAGTCATAGAAAATCAATTAATGAACATGGATGACCTTCTAACTGTTCTCAGAAATAATTGAGAATATAATTTATAAATCATCTTCAATAGTTTGGTTAAAAGAAAAAGAAAAAATGCAGAACATTGAGAGTGAACATAGCTGAACACAAAAAATACGAATCCAGTTTTATTTCAATTGCGATAGCACAGATCATATAATGGACAGGAACGAAACTCATAATAATATATTTTCAAGTAAGATTTTTATTCTTTTTTATTTTTTTATAATATTATATATAGTAAAAAAAACAATGTTCAAATCTAATTTCTAAATGTTAATTAAAACTACTTGATTTATTAATCATAAATATATTGTATATTTTTATGTTACCATATATCAAGACAAGTAACAATTTTCAATAAAATATCTGAAATACTAAAATATAGTTTTTGGAATTGTGACTAAGTTGATTTTCAAATAAAATTTTCTATCATCCCACAACTACAACAAATATTTAAATCAGAAATATTCAATAATTTATTATGCTTGATTTAATGTACTTAACCATATTTGATTGTCATTTGTATGCATGTCATTTATATGCATGTCATTTATTGGATTATCATTGACGTATGCATTTCAATGATAATTTTATCATCTTCGTGATAATAAAATAAAAAAGTCAAATTTGATTGAAAAAGAGTTTTTTCTGTTTACTATAGCACTCTGTGACAATTGATCCGCTATCTAAATTCGCATAATAAGTAAACAAATATTATTAATAATCAATTTGAAGATTTTTCAATTAGAAAAATTTTTTGTGGTGCAGAAATGAGTGGAAAAATGTATTCATAACAACGATAACAATAATTATGGTTCATTAGTTAATAAAAATTTAAAGTTATTTAACATCAGATACTTTCTAGTATCTTTAAATTTTCTAATTGATTTCAGGCAATCGATAATAATTTTAAAATATAAATTCAGTAAATCTTTGATACACACAGTTATGAAATAATCAGTAACCGAAACGAGATTCTTAATTCATATACATTCAACGAAAAAAATCATAATGAACGACTCAAAAGTCCTGTATATAAAATAGTTGTGATATCATCACGTCTACTCGTAACACATAAAATCATCGAAATACTGTAATAAAATTTTATATTTATTTCTTTTGTAAAAAAAATGTACTGTATTTGACGTACCAGTTCATTTTTATATACTCAAATTCAATTTAACTATAGTGCACGCGTTTTTCTAAATGATAAATCCAAGTCATTAAACTTAAATAAATAAAATAAATTTTAATTTGAAGGTATTATAATAATTACGTATTTTTCTGTGTTAAAAACTTTTCTATATTTTAAACTGCTTGTAGGAACAGCTTCCAATCATCATAAATATATATATATATATATATATATATATATACATTATATATATACATGTGTGTGTGTGTGTGTGTGTGTATATATATATATATATATATATATATATATAATTAGCTACTCAAAATCGTAGGAATTTTCGAGAACGCTTAACATGATTTAGTTCAAGGTCCTTTCTAATTAATTTGGCGTTAGAAAGGAAAAAAATTTTCTACAGTGAGATATTTAGTATACGTAACAGCGCCGACTAATGTTTACATTATGAAAAGAAAAATATTTCAAAAGTGAATAAAAACATTGTTTGAAATTTTAAATTCATTTATTTTATTAAAATCCAAATCAAATGCCATGATAGCTGCTTACACGGGTGGTGAAAAACTTTGCACTTTATACACATACACACACACACACATATATATATATATATATGGTCTGGCTCTTGTAAAATCTATATCTATTCCATTTTTTCTAACTTTCGCAAAAATCTAAAAAATGTATAATGTGTTTTTATTGCTATTGAATCATTGTTTATTATTATAAAACAAGTTTTTAAAAGAAATATTTTTAGCATAGAAAAAAATCCAAAATTAATGTTACTTATATGCAACAGTGGCGCTTAATAGGTTAAACTAACTTATTTAAAACAAATGTTGATTTCATTTCCAATGCCTTAGAAAATAAAAATAAACATTTTGTTTATAACACTGAAAAAATCAACTTTCACAATACACATTTCGTTATATAGTTATTAACCCTTTGCTGTCGTGAATTTTTTCAACTGTATTTCTGCTGGGTCGAATATACTGGTTGCATAAAGTGAAATTATATGCTGAAGAGTTAAATATGAGATGTTAAGTAAAAAATATTATGTTTAATGGATTTTAGATTTTATTAGAGAATAATAATAATAATTTAAGAATGATAATGAATTTATTTTTTGTCGCTTTAGTGGCGACATCCGATCTAGTAAATAGAAGTGTGATGCCGCTTGTATAGTGACATTCAACCGCAAAGGGTTAATGTTATATAACAAATATTTTTAAATTATTTTATATTTATATTATCACATGTACAAATAAGCACATAACGTAGTTACAAAGTTCATTTATAAAATAACTTTATAATCATTTTCCGATCAGTGAGAGAAATTGTTATAGAAACCATTTATTATAGTAAACAATTTGAGAGTATACTTTATTTACATGATTATATATATATATATATATATATATACTCGTATATATATATATGTATATGAATACACACATGTTTATCATATGTAGAGAGAGAAAACAAGAGAAAGAGAATGAACTAGAATAAAGAAAAGATTTCCTCTGCATGATAAAAATATCCATTTAACTACCTACCAGCTCTTTAATCTACTGCATAATTTTCAAATCAATATTGATAACACTTGAGCCATATGTTTATATAATAAATCCGTTAATGTATTCAGGCACAAAACAATTATATATATATATATATATATACATAATGAATTACGTACATTTGTATATAATACACTTGGATAAAATTATATATTCCAATATATATATATATATATATAGTATATATGTATATATATAATAATTTAGTACTGGTTTCATAAAGCAATCCGTAGCTATAAAACACGAAATCACCACGATACGAACACAGCATCCCCAGCTGTACTTTAACGTATAGCTCTCGAAGCTCTAGAAAGCTATATAGCTCAATGTAAACCACCTGCTACCATCGAATATAGTTCCGTGCACTGTATAGCTCATTTTATGATACATGATATTTGCGAAACTATTTTTTGCTAATAGCTTTTTATTTTTACCGTACATGAAGTTATATATCATGCTTTATTTCTCGTTTTCTCGCATTGTTCTGTTTGTATATATATATATATATATATATATATATAAATGCGGAATCAGTGGTATTCTTTCAGTATATCACTTTTTTACTGGATAGTTATAGTTTAAATTGAATTTATTGTTTTATTAATCTTTATAAAATATATCCTTGATTCCAGTCAATTTTCATTTAAAAGAGAAAAGTACTAAATATATTTTTTCTTTGTTTCAGGGCCTACACGAACTCGTCACAGCAGTGGGTGGTGGCGGGAGTTCGAGTACTGGAGGTGGTGCGTCGTTACGTTTACCCCTCATGCAACCCTCAGGCCATCATACACATGCGCATGCTGTGTTTATGTACAGTACTGCTACCGATGGTAGGTTTTTTTTAAATTTATATATTATATATCTAAAATTAACTTGTTAATCAAAAACATTTTTTAATTAATTCATTATATATTTTTATTGTATATTTAATGAAACACAATGCTGCGTGGTTGAATTTCATTTATAATGTATAGAAAATGTACCAATTTTATTCCATTATTAAATATTTTCAATACATTGAAGAGCATTTTATCAAAGCATACGATTACAGCTGCATGTAAATATAACCAAATGCTATTTAAAACTATTGAATTTATTTTTATACAAAATCAATAAACATTGAATCGTATTACTTTATTCGTTTATTTTGTAAAAATTTACTACTGTTATCTCTCTTAAACATAAAATTTATATTTGCATTTTATTTCACAATTTATATATATATATATATATATATATATATATATATATATATATAAATAGTACCCGACAGTAATGCAACAGCATTGATAAAAAATTTTAAAACAGATTACATAACCAGAAACTGTTCATTTTTACATAGTTCCCTTGATTATATAATTATGGATACAATAAGCGGAGTTGTTCTGCTTTCGTGAAAAGTAATTTAGAAATTCTTGTTTTGTGATCAAACACCCGCTGCGAATATTATCGAATATTCTGATATTGTTACATCTTGGTCCTTTGAGCCTCAATTCAAGAAACATGTAAAAAAATGTTTGGATTACAAAGAAAAAATAAAGAAATACAGGCATTTTTATTTTTCTAGGAACCATTCAATACATAAATATTTGTATCGTAATACATATACATTGTTATAATTTACAAACTACACTTCACTTTGCTAATATTTAAAAGTTTATTTAATTAATATTTTTTGAACTGTTGGAATCACTTAAATCGATGTACTTAATATATCTTATTTTTAACGTAGACCTTACAGATAAAAAGTTTGATAAGTACTGAAATTTACTACCTTACACATTTTTTTAATGAATCGTTCGCTCATGTCAGAAATCTTAAAAAAATTCTAATGGAGTATTTTTTTTATATTATTGATCATCTTTAATTATTTATTAAGCAGATATCGATGGAAATTCAATTATCCTCATAGTGCTAAGGTATAAAGAAGACTAGATAATCTAGAAAACTATAAAATCAGCGATTGAATGTGCGTTTCTTGGTTTTGTACATACTTTTATGTACTTGTGTATATCTTTCAGAAAATATTAAAGTAGTATCGGGTAATCTATCCCAAAATTATCAATATTTCTTAATTGAGCTAGTAAATATACATAACTGAAATTTTCCATAGTTTATTAGCAACCAGTTATCATCTGTAAAGTGTGAAAAATCTATTACTATTCTTTTTTTAACAACTAGGAGGCTTTGCTCCCTATTTGCTAAGCTAGCTGACCCCTGGGACCTTCACTCCCGCTCGCTTTGTTCGTACCTTCCACTTACTTCACTTATATCGCATATATTCACTAAAATTTGTAGTATATATATATATATACATATTAGTTTATCTATATAAGCATTTTCGCAGATATATTACAAATTTCTTTAATATATATATATATATATATATATATATATATATATATATATATATAGTATATAAATATAATATATATATATATATATATATATATATATATATATATATATATGTTAGTATGTCTAATATAATCACTTTCGTAATTACATTGTAACGTTTTTGTTTTATAATGTTGACCATTTCGTTGTAGTTGTGATAATATCAGTATCATAGTTTTTTGTGAAAATTTCGTACAACTTCAGGTGTCATTGTGAATAATAATTTAATACAACTACACGTTTTTTCAATATTTTTAGTTCATTTTTTGAAATTTTACGGAATATTTTTTTATATATGAGTATAGATAGATACTTGTTTTAAAAGTTGATTATTGCAAACATTTAAGATGCTTTTTTATAGTGAACAACAATTTACTCAATTCTTATACATTATTTCGTACTATATTAATCAATCAATGGATTATAATAAATTGCTTTTCTTGTAATTAAAAAGAATTTAATTAATCGTTATGATTCATTTCTGATTTTTATTTTTGATTCCTTTCAGGGAACGTGACGTTACAATTACGTGACGCATGTACCGGAGGTGATGACTGTACCGGAGCAACAACCGGTGTTGGTGGTAGTTCTGCGTCTGGAGTATCCGCTGCAGCTGGTGCTGATGGCGTTACGACACTGTCTATTAGCTATCAAGACATAGCCACCGATCTGCTTGGTGATGCAGCAGCTAGCATAGATGTCTTATTAGGTACTGCACCACCAACACCAACTGTATGCACTGCGACGCTTCATGCAGCTACCGGTAAGTCTGAATAAAATATCAAATATTCATTTTATTCCAGAACAAATGTTCTCTTTTCAAGACATTTTCAGTGACCCATTCATATTTTATTTTTATATTAATTATTTTAAAAATTGATACCATAAATCGGTAGAATATTATATATATATATTAAAGTGCAGTTCGTAAAAGTATATTATTAAAATAATTCTCAAAAACTGGTATAAAAAAAACACAAATTAATATACGTCTATGTACATATTAAAAGAAATTATATTGATGTAATAATGTATAAATAATAATAATGTAATCTATGTAAATTTATTTTAATTAATAAATTGTTCGTAGTTTAATCTAGAACACCACTTGATAAAATATGTACGTGTTTACATTATTAACGTCTAGATATTTTCTTGACAAATGTATTCATTTCAATTACAGTTTGAACTTACAAGTGGTTTCAAGTGAAATAATGTTTTTTCCATTCTCTTGTTTAGAAATAGTAAATTTTAAATTAAGTACATCATATTTTCCAAGAACTTATCTATATATTATCAGAGAGTGGAGTTTACAGTTATAAGTTTAAACAAATGTTTACTAATGGTTCATTTCAATTAAAGATAGAAAAATAATTTTTCAAAACACTAGTTTCTCGATTAAGTAATTAATAAATTGTTTAAAAATTAGTATGAATTATTAGTTATTAAAACCACATTCGATTTATTTTTTAAAATCGTTTTTTGTCGTTAAATACTGTTTAATAACTTCTCAAATCATTTTTCAAAAATATTTTTTTCAAAATATAACTTTTGGAAATATCTTACTTAAGACTTGTTTCCACATTTAGGTTCTTTTCTATTTATTATACTTATTGCATAATTTGGTGATTAAAACTAAATCTAAAATTAAACTATTGAGTGTATTAAGTTACGTACAGAAAAGAAAATGTCACAAAATACTGTGGATCTCAAATTATCGAACAATGAAACTTATTCGAATTTAATATCCTGCAATATATCTGTATAAAAAGTATCGTTATTTATTATTTTTCGTAAAAAGGGTAATAATCTAAATGAACCAATTGTTTTATTTAGTTATTTTCAATTTTCGATTTACAAATATGAACAAAAATTATTTCATATGATGTATTTGAAATAAAGACGTGATTGATATGTTATTATATTTACATCTGTATTAAGTAATTTACAGGAAAATAATTGTTATTTATGTGAAAAAGTATTATTGGTTCATTTACATAATTTTATGTAAAATTTTGAAAAAACATTATAATAGAACATTTTTATATATAAAATCTAATAATTAAATAATACTCCATATCTATTTATATATATATATATATATATATATATATATATATATATGTATATATATATATATATATATATATATATATATATATATATATATATATATATATATGTATATATATATATACGAAAACGTAAATATATAAATATAAAATATAATATTGTATGTCAAGAATTTCACGATATAAATATATGAACGAAGAACATTTTCAATCATCGAGAACACACCGAACACGTTTGGATCTGATATAAATTGATAGTAAACATAAACAATACTGTAAACATACTGTAAAGTAACAGGCACCATCTCTGCACAGCTTCAACATCTCGTCAGAGAAAGTGCGCTCTGTAAACATTCAACAAATAGCTAGGATTATCTGTGGAACATAGAAACATACGAAACTGTATATAACGACATATGTATTATATTTCATTATATATATATATATATATATATAAATTCGGTATTAAAAAATATTTTCAAACCTGACTTAAAAAAAAAATAAAATATAAATTTAGGTTAATTTCATGAATTGCCACATTATGATTTAAGTTAATTTTGCAAACAATTAATATTTTTTTATACTTTTTAAATTCATAAATTGACATATATATATATATATATATATATATATATATATGACAGATTCATTTACCATAAAATATTTTTTTATTACTTATCGTTCATATAATTAAACGTTATTCAAAAAATATTAGTATTGTATCTAAGAATTTTTAATTATAATTAAGCAATGAATATTTTACGTATATTATTTCAAGTTTTTAAGTATATACATCTTTATTATTGGTTTCGAGATATTTTTTATTAATTCACTTGCAAACCATATTTACAACATTTTAAAATAGATTCAAAAAATGGCCTAATACTAGATACTTAATTTTGTTTTAATTTTTCAATCGTGGCGATTCTTTGAAACGATTCATCGATTCATCAGCAATCTAGTTTTGTTATATAGAATACCATCCATTAAAATTCGATATAGAAAATATTATCTAATTTAAAATTCAGATATAATAAACAATCTAACGAATATATTACTGCATCAATTATTATTATAAATATTTTATCAACTTTTCATCTTACCAGTGACTTTTATATATATATATATATCATCATCAGCCCCTGTTAATCCACTGCTAGATAAAGGCCTCTTCCATAATTTTCCATTTTGTTCGATTCAGTGCCTCTCTTTTCCACACTTTTCCAAGAAAGTTTTTAATATCCTTACCCTATCCGTTCATTGGTCTTTTTCTGGGTCTTTTCATATTCCTTGGTTCCCAGTCAATAATTTCTCTTGTCCATCGGTTGTCCTCCCTTCTTGCGATATGTCCCGCCCATTTCCATTTCAGACTCTTTACTCTTCTTATTATATCTGTGACTCCTGTTTGTTTTCGTATCCATTCTATTCTCTTTCTATCTCTTCTTGTTATTCCCAACATGCATCGTTCCATCGTTCCATACTTCGTTGATATATATATATATATATATATATATATATATATATATATATATATATATATATTAAGACAGTAAAAAAAAATGCTAACAAATGAATTTTTCACACCTTTGCAAACCAGAAAATAAAATCTATTCAAAAATATAAAGTAATTGATTATTAATCATTTTAATTGTTTCTTATACATGTTTTGATTATGATATTGACATACTTAAAAGAAAATTGAATGAAACATTTTTTATTGTTGAAAATATTAACATTCACTAATAAATTATAATTTAAAACAGAAGAAAGCGAATCAATTGACGACTTTTGAATATTCTCTCGCTCTCTTTCAATATATATATATATATATATATATATACTATGAAATAAAACTACTAAATACAGCATTTAGACTAAAAAGATAAAACATCAAATTATATATACATTGATAAATGTATTCCTCGATTATTACTGAGCGGATAAACTATTTAACTACTATATAATTCAAAAGAAAACATCATTTTGTACCTCTTTTCTTTATTAATTTTCATATAAACAATACAATTTTTTTCGTAAAATGCCATAATAAACTGTAAACGTTTTATTTTTACAATTTTTAGTTGAAATTACATATATATATATATATATATATATATATATATATATATATATATCAAGTACATTATAAACTTTGGACAAAGTGTAAAAATGTCAAATTATATTACATTTTTATTGTGTACATATATATATATATATATATATATATATGTATATATATATATATATATGTATATATATATATATATATATATGTATACATGTATATATGTATATATATACGAGTACACATACACACGTACATAAATCCATACACACAAACATAGCTACCTACATACTAGTGATCGTGATATTTTATGTCTCTTAAAATATCCGTTATGAATCCAATATCGCCGGTTGGCACGTACGGTTTTCAAGTAAACCAAGAAGAAAAAATTGAAACCTTTTTAAAACATGATACATTTCGTCTGTCACAATATATCACACGAATGTTAAAATTTCTTAGCGCGACGCCATCAAAAATATATCATTTCGTACACTCGAGGCTTTTCTTTTACGGATTCAACGCACGCACGAGAACCGAACCCGAGACATTCGGAAAATGGCTACACGAGCCACATATAATTCTTAACGTTGAGAAAGGTGTCCGTACGGATGTGGACTTTCACTTCCGTTTCACGCCGAGCGTGACGAAATACAACATCGACATAAACACACAACCCATATATATATATATATATATATATATATATATCTGATAATCATAACAACTTCCAAACAAACTAAAACTATATAACACTTTTACAAAAAAAATTACAGTAACCTTTTATAATAATTTCTAATCGAATAAAACTTCAAAGTCTTAATTCTGAAAAACATGGCTAATGATACAAAAATAAATAAGAATATAAAGTTATTTTATTTTCTTATTTGACATAAACAATTCTGTGTTTATTTTATAATTTTTATTTTCCATACAAAACTGATATTAAAATAATTATTAAAGTCAAGGCTGATAATAAAAGTTGTTTTAAAATGATAAATTTTATATAACTGTTTCATAGGAATATATATGTATATATATAAATTTTTTAATTGTTTTAATCACCTGTTTTTATAACAGTTGAATTACTGATACAAATAATGTTATTTTTATAAAATTATTTTGATATCGTCAATTTAAGTCTCGGATTCTGCAAGATATCGAAGAGATTAATTATACATATATATATATATATATATATATATATATATATATTCATATTTATATTTGCAATAAAGAGAACCAAAGTTAATACAAAATTCCAGAACTAATTGGATTAAATGACTCCTCCTACAAACTGCCAATAACAATAAAGCAATAATAAACGTATCAACAAACAAAGAAAATTACTTTCTTATCTTACAGATATAATTAAAGATAACAAGAAGTATATTAAAACTCGGCATCTTATCGAATAATAAGTGGCTGTGTATGAGGAACGTGGGACGAAAGGAAAAGGATACTTTCAGTTTAGGGAAAGAGGGAACTCAAACACTACCCGATGGATAATCTGTCGGTGTGAGTCGTGCACAGGGTGTTATTTGTGTCGTAAGTCTTAAGTTAGTGACTTGACATATAAGAAGCGATGAATCTACGAGGTGAAAAAAAGAATAAAACGATTCCAGTATAAAAATACAGGAACCAGTGACGGCGGACGATGTAAGTACGTACATACGAAAGAACGAACTAGAGTAGAGGAGAAACGCTGTCGATCGGCTTTAGTATGAGTGCCGCTTTTGCTGGTCTCCACTACAGAGTAGAGCAGAATCTCTATGTCAATATTTTCTCTTAGAATCCATTAATATTTATCCGAACAGGGGTACTTTTGTGAGAATGTATATATATATATATATATATATATATATATATATATATATATATATGTGTGTGTGTGTGTGTGGTGCACAGTAATCATAGAGGCCGGGAATCGATAGTATCTCGTTCCAGACAGATGGGATTGAGTACTTCTACTTGGAGAGACGGTGTCGTATCTATCTATCGTGTTGACAGATCCGGGTCAGGATTATCTACTCTTCCTCATCCTTATCCATCGTTCGCCGTCGTCTTCTTTATTTTGGCTCCATTTAAGCTGTATAATATTTACAGACGGTGAAATAAAGCGATAAATTTGAAAATCGATCGAACGGGAATAGCGATTTGTTTTTCGATATTAAATAGACCGTTGCATGCGGCGAGTGAATCTCTAAGCTCTGTTTCTGTCCTCTTTTATCGCACACACGTGTATTTAGCTTTATTTTAACTGACGTCGTGTAAAATTACAGTTCAGTTGATCGTCGAACAAAAGAAAAGAAGCAAGTCTCGTATTGTTAATTTTTGATGGATTTACTGGAATCGTCTTTAAGTCTTTCGATATCAATTACGGTCTTTTAAGGATAACACGATGTATCAAAGATTCACAGAAAAATATAATTCAATGCGTGTATCTAACGTATGACTTTATTTGGAAGAAATATTATATTCATTAATATAAATGTAAATCTCGTAATAAATTCGAACTAAATAACTTAATCGAATAAACTTTATCATATTGTTAAATATAATAGTAACCGATTATAAATATTGTTTCCTTTAATTAAGCACTAATCAAAAGTTAAAATAAGTTTTATTTTAAAATATATCTAAAAAATATCCATAGATATAAAATATTTCTCATATATATATATATATGAATATATATATATATATATATATATATATGAATATATATATATATATATGAATATATATATATGAATATATATATATGAATATATATATATATGAATATATATATATATATGAATATATATATGTGAATATATGAATATATATATGTGAATATATATATATATATATATGTGAATATATATATATATGTGAATATATATATATATATATATACATATGATATATATATATATATATATATATATATATATATATATATATATATATATATAATATTATATTAAAGCACATCTTTATAAATGTTTATTCTAAAAAATCTGTTACTCGTTTTCAAATATATTACGATTATTTTTAATTATTTAGTATTTTTATATATTCTTGAATGATCAATAAATAAACTATTTTCAATCTGTAAACACTTAATATAAATTATTTAACAGAAATAAAAAAATCGATTCTTTTACTCGCTTTCTAAGAGTAAGCAGCTGTAATATTTACTTGTTTGTAATTAATAAAAAGCATTTTTAATTTACTAAGTTGCAAAACATAGCTTTTAAATTATATTACAATGAAAATATTAAAATACATCGAGTTATATTACAATATAGTAAAAGTAGAAAGCTAAGGGATATTTATAAATGTATAATATTAATACGGTGTAAAATTTCACATCAATAATATATTTCAATGACACTAGGAACAATAACGACATTAGTTGTTGACACATTCTTAATAACCAACCAATTAGTAACAAATTTTGTATATAGTATTCGTATAGATAAGATTTTCTATAGCGACAAATGTAGCTTAAGACTTGAATTAACTTCAGTGAAGATAAACTTATCTATTAATTATATGTTAATCGGCAAAAAATGTCGATACATAAAATAATTACTATCTGCATATCAAAACAACTTGTTTTAAAATTAACTCAAAACTCCAAACCAATTCTTTCGACTTATTTATTTATGACGTCGAGGTTCCTACGGTACCCAAATATGTTTATAAAATAAAACGTTGCAATTTGTCAGTGATAAACATATATATATATATATATATATATATATATATATATATATATATATAACAGCAACGTTGAAATATATCTACGAAAATGATTATATAGAGATAAATGAATTTAAAAAAATATGTTTATTGTTTGAATCGGTTACAAGTGGAGGCTTATAATTGACAAGTGGGCAAGCGAAGCAGGTCCGGGAATTTATCGAGCGCAGCGAGAAGGGGGCGAAGCCCCTTAGTAAACATATATATATATATACATATATATATATATATATAGTCATATCCATTTTTTTATATAAAATGGCGCATGTATATGCTTCATTTTCTACAGTACGTGCCTAGAGACACCCATAATTCATTGCTCTGCGCCTTGTATATTTATATGTGCGCACCACGTAGTCGGCTGGCGACATCTGTGTTCTATTGTTGTCATAAAGCTACCGCCAGAGCGCAGCATAAGATACGGGTTCCAACAACGACATCCCGTATATATTCATAGATCTACGATAATAAAAGGATATAGTACCGATTCAAAACCGAACCGTCCTGATAACACAATTTAATTTAATCGAGATATTATTCAATAGCCTATAGTCACGAGTTCAATTCGAACTCGTAATATTTTTGGTTCCCTTATGCTGTATCTTCGCTGATCAGTTAGAATAACTGCTCATTAATAAAATCTAGATCAAGCAAAAGTATTATTTAAATTAGTTTTTTTTTTATTTAAGAAATTGCATGAAATCGTTTTCCGTTTAAGGATTTTTCTTGATTTAATCTCCATTTAAATAATCAAGTATACAGATATAAACAAAGATAGGTAAATTAATAACTATGGAACAAGAAAAGAGCGCGGAAAAGAACCCTATACGAAAACGTTCAGTAATTACTGCACGATATTGCTACAGGTCGTAAATTGTAAGGGCGACTGGTCGTATCCTAGCGATATTTTAAATCTCTATGGCAATATAAAATTGCACGGTATATCTATAGAAGGGGATAGAAGCGCGTCACCTTGCGATGATACACTTGAAAAAGAACGATGGCCCACTGCATTGTCTTTATTGTTCTTTGCGGCGTCGTTCCGACTTGATATATGACTTCAATATTTTCTACCAAATTTCTGACAACGATCTATTATTTTTTCTCTTTTACAGTCACTTGAACTCTTGTCTACATTTTTAACGAGCTATTTATAAAAATTAATATATATATATATATATATATATATATATATATATATATATATATATCAGTATTTCTCAGACTTTTTTACAACCTTGAAAAATATATAAAAAAATAATTCTGCTTAAATATACACAGATTTTTTAATTCAGTGGTATCAAACTCACATATGAATACGGGCCATCCAATTCAGTTTAAGGGGCGCAGATAAAAAAAATCACCCCAAAAAAATTAGCGAGCGAAAAAATTTCTTTTATTTAAGTTCGAAAATAACTCATTTAAATTTTACATTTATTCTTTCTTTAATGAATTTCTACAACTTAAAAAAAATAGTTTTAGATATTATTAAAAATGTTACAACAAAATTTTAAATTAGGGAAATTAAAAAAAAATAATATTTTTATTAGAAACTTTGCATCTTTCGGCAGAAACTATTTTGTCAGTGTCGAGTGTAATTTTTTGTGATAATGATATTTTTACTATAGATGTTAAATGTTCATTTGTTAATCTTGACCCGTATGAAATGTTATTAAAAAGACTAATAATTGTTCACATAGGTATGCACTACCAAACATTGCAAAGATTCTTATTACAAACATACATATTTCAATAAAATATTCTGGCGAGTAGAAATAAAAATCTAGAATACTAACTTCATTATACTTTTCTTTTAGCATCATGTTGCACTGAATTTCAATCAGTTCCATTTGGATGTTACTCTATTATTATTTTAATTATTTTAATAAAATCAATTTCAAGCTTTGGTCCACAGGCTGCATTCCAGACCCTTGCGGGCCGCGTATTTGACACCACTGTTTCAATTTACTCAAACGTATTAAGACTTATATGGATAATTTTATTTAGTTGAAACATTGTGAACAGTATTTATAACTTCGTAAAAAATACATCAAAATAATATTTTTATTAACTGCAAGATACTTTAAATACTAATAAATCTACTTAAAGTATACAGTCCTCTGAAGGAATTCTCTTCAGAACAAAACTATAAGCTCTCCATCCTCACACACCTCTTCTTTAGTGTTTTAATGAAAATAGATACAAAATATAATAGTACCGGGTACAAAATTAAATTTTATTTGAAGATCTTTTGCATATATAGAAAATTTAATATTGAACAATGTAATGTATCATCTTTTTTATAGTTATTTTCTTTAATTGAATCCCTATGATTGATTTTACTGACGTAAAATATAAAAAATTGTTCTGCACTATTAATTTCAGCATAAATGACATCCGCAGATAGCTATTGAAGACTGACTCATTCTTCAAAATTTATCTGCAGATGGCACTTGTACTGAAACTCATAATAGATGACAATCACTTATCTGGTTCAAAATTTTGAAAGCTTATAGGACAACATTATAATTATACATATACAGATAATCCAGGTTAATTTAATTAGATTCAAATTTCATTCACTTTATACTGTTTTGCAAAATACTGAAATTCTTTTAAAAAAATATTCAAACAGAAAAATTCAATAATATAAGCTTAACATTCTCATTCCTCAATGAAATAAATTCAATACACAAATAAAAAATCTTCTGTATTGAATTAACTGTTCAACTTTATTAAAAATAATCCAAGCTTGCAAAGATCAAAACATATATTGATGCTAACTGAATTTGAATTATAAACCATGATAATCCAAAAAATATATTATAAGAACAAAAGAGTGGCATAACATTTCCATTTTTACCGAAACAGGTTTCGAATAAATTAATAACTTTTGTATTAGCAGAATTATATGTTTTAATGACCAATTAGCTTGTTTTTTGCTCCCTTCTTATGTTTGTATATATATATATATATATAATTTTATCATATTTTCATTTTATCTTCAAAACATATATTGATCTGTAATGTTACATGCAAATAATACCCAATTTTGTATATATGTATACATAAATATATATATATATATATATATATTAGAATTTTTAAAAAAATGTTAAATTTGTTGTAGAATTTATTAATTAAAACTCATAATTAATGAAAGAAAAATATACATAAACATTTACATTCATAATTATTCCTTTTCAATTTAATTATTTTACAAACCGACCATTATCATCGTTTTCTACTCGTTATTTAATTAAAAAAAATCAAATTCATAAATAAAAAAATATTAATAATATTTGACTCTGAAAGAGAAATAAAATATGAAAAAAATTCTCTAAGTTCAAGAACTTAATGTACTGAAATTATGTTTTTCTTTGTTAGAATTAAATCTTTTCATGTTGTTTGCTAGTGTTTTTGACGTTTTACAAAACCTTTCGTTTTCCAATGGATAAAAATATCTCTAAATGATTTTAGCAACATTTCAGTCTTAATAGTGAATCTATAATACATAATAAATAATTTCACACAATAAAACACAATTGTATCCACTAACTAAATCCAAGTTCATACTATTGAATTCTACACGTATCACTGACTAATTTGTTTTCAATACCCTTGTATTCAGTTCGAACTATCTATCGAAGCTTTCTATCTCCGAAAGAATTTTTCAAAAGCTTCTCTTCGATTTGTTAACGAAGAAAAAGAAACGCCGAAAACTTTTTATCCGTTTCTGTATCGCAAGTAATTCGAAATATCAATGCTTTCTTTGCACGGACCACAACTGCAAATCTTGTAACAGCATTGCCGTCTGAAACTTCTTCATTCATCTTTGCCGGATCCGAATCGAATTGGAAATTACGTCTTACAATTACTGACAATCGAAACACCACACACTTGCGAGAAACTACTTATGAAATAGTTTTGTTTCGTTCGTAGATAAGCGGTTTATATGAGATAATGAACGAGTATAGCCAGCACTTATACATACACACACGTACACACTTAAAACCTATGTACTTATATATACACGATTGTGTATGTATATGTGCGTTTGTGTGTATTCTCCTAGTTACAACTTGTTAAAAGACAAAACTTGCTCTGTGCAAGCGAACCACTTTTCGGAATGCTTTCTAGAACGGAACAGGCTACGATGCGGAAGGTGTGAGCAATGAAGAACCGATGTGGTTAGAATACTCAATGTCGTTTCTGTTCGTTTATTGATTAAAAGCAGTTCTGGGCGGATTGTAGACAGATTGTTGGGTCGGTCTGCTGTAAGGCATTCACAATAGAAAAAAAGTATATTTGCGGTGGACAAAAACAGGTCCGGATCTGTAACTGAAAGTAGATTGTTATTTTATAAATTACAGTTCATAGATATACATCAATCATTTTTTACTTGGATGTAAAAACTGTTTAATGTTATTTATTCTTTAATGTAAATTTTTCATTCAAATTTTTTAACAATACTGTCGGATTAAAATATGCTAATTACCTTAATTTCTTAACAGAATTTGATATTTTTTTACAAATTTTTCCTAGTTCTCTAAATTATTTTTTTAAAGTATTATTCCAAAAAAAATATATATTTTTTTTATTTCCTCTAAGCAAACTTATTTTTTTTCTATAAAGGAGATTAACTATATTCCCTTTTCAAAAAAATAAAGTTTTGAACATTATATAAAACTAAAAATATCATTCATTGTATTTAAAACTACTTACTCATAATATAAAATATTATCTTAAACTAAGATAAACTATAAAAACAGCTCACCAGATTTTTATAATTTTGAATTTGGTATGATGTTTTAATGTCGCCTAAAATCACTAATTATTTAATTTTTCACATTTTTGTTGAATAATAAAACTATTTTAAATAAAATTGAATACATTTATATACCGATTAAACATCTCCACCATTTAAATTATTTAGTAATCAGTTTTCAACAAATTATCTAAATATTTATTCAATCATTGTTAAAAAAAATTATTTTCTTAATTTATATAGATTCTTAAAAGATTTGAGTGAATTATACTTCTTAATATTAAAAAAAACTATATACAAGAAATGAATATACATTTTAATTAAATTTGTTCAGTGTCTGCCGTTCTAAAATGAATTATTTAATATCCACTTTCTCAGAAAATTATATTTTTAGTATATATAAATTATATAGCATGGTAATTAAATAAATTAATAACTTTTATAATAAATTAATAACCTTATAAAATAAATTTACTTCTAAATAAATTGATTTTTTTAATAATTAATCGCAAAAAATGACATTTAAAACACCAATACTTTGCAAATTATAAATTTTTATTGTGTTATCATATTCTACGTGATTTTTAGAATTTTAATCTAAATTTGTTTATTTAAGCTAAATATTCTTCTACAGAATAGATAAAATTTGTAATTGACTTAAATACTAATTTAGGGGACTAGTTTACCACGCCACGAAATAAATCTATTAGGAAAATGCTACCTTAAAGATATATTTTTTCTTCCTTTTTATGCTATGATTCCGTTATGTTGGGCTACAAATTATCTTCTTTTGATCTTAATTGAGGTACTAAAAATGTTTCATCGTCTTTCTATATCAGTCACTACTGTTTATCTGAAATGTATCTTCTTAATTTTCAAAAAATAGAATGTATGACTCTTTTAATAAATATTCTACATAAAACCATTACTTTCAGTAAGAATTTGATATAAGATACTAAAATACTTAGTTACCATTTTATATTATTTTGTTTTATACAAATTTTCATTATATATACATATATATATATATATATATATATATATATATGTAATATAATATATAGAGAAAGAGAGAAAGGGAGAGAGAATATGTAATCAATGTAATCTTTTACAAGAAAAATGTAATCTTTTATAGATACTCTAATAATAACGATTCATACAAAATCTTTTTTGGTAATATTATGATTGAATTGCTAACGTATCAAACAAATAATATCTTTAAATTTGAATTATTGCCTTTTCCATCATTAACAAAGAAAAGCTATCTCAAATACCTACAAAGTTTAAATCTCAAAATTATTTTCTAAATAGTTTTATTAAATTAAAGTCTAAATAAAAAAATGGTACATAAATATCCTAATCAAAAAACACTATGAAATTTAACGACAAATTAAGATATAAATAAGAGGAATCTTTAAAAAATTAATACTGCTTGAATATATGTATATATATATATATATAAAATAATAAATCAAAAATAGACTATTTATAAAAATTGATTGAACTTCCGAGTAAAGTTCTTTGTTATAAGATTTTAAATAACCCTGAAAATAATTTTACTTGTTTTTTAAATCTGTTCTTATAGTCATGTAAACACTTCTGAGAATTCCTAATTATATAAAAATCAATGTTCTTATGAAAATATTTTTTACATTTTTATATTTTTCTTTTCTTAATACTTAATATCTTTTTATATCAACGTTAATGTTTTCAATGGTTGTTTTTAAATTTAAGCCAATTTAATTCGAAGTTCGATGAAACTAAATAAATTGTGATTCTGAAAATAACAGAATTGGAGACACGTTCAATTAGAAATAAGATATATATATATATATATATATATATATATATATATATATTGCTATAATTTCGTTTGTCTAATAAAATCATTCTTGATATTTGACGTTAAAATTATTAAATGTGGTACTAAATCAGTAAAATTACTCTTATTCTTAGTCACATACTGCCCTATTTAATTTTTGTTATTATTTAAACCGTTCTCAATAATTTAAAAACGATATATTTTCTAATTATATTATAATTGTATCGAATATTTATGTTATTTATATTAAATTTTATTTTTATGGGATTTTAATTTAAAGTGTTTAAAATATGTAATTAGTTCAATTATTTACACTTATTCGTTTTAATCATTACTGTTAACATTTTATATGTTCCCAAATTTTTTATAAAGGTTAATTAAGTACAGTTATCTTCTTTTTTCAGTGATTTTAGAATTTGTTTTATCAGCATACAACATTTTTCATTACTATTTTGCCAGTATCGATTTATTGTTTAGAAAAATATTTCATTTAAATATTTAATTACAGAAATGTAATTATATTGTATATATATATATATATATATATATACTTATATGTATATATATATATATACATATACACACACAGTGTGTCAAAATTTACTATGTATTTCATTAAAATTGCTTGTTTTTTTTAAAAAAAAATCAATGTTGGAATTAAGATATATACTTTTGGTTCAAATTTATGTATTTTAAAAAAGTTAATTCATATTTTCAATTATGTGTAATTTATAAAAAAAACTCAGAGCAGTAATACAACGCTAAGCTTATTGTTCAAATTGAACATACCAATTTAATCAATAAAAGTTTATTCAGTGATGAAGCAACCTTCCACATATGTGGAAAAATTAATATACATAATTATTGCATTTGGACTGACTAATTTTCTTGAATGCGAACGAGACACATCGAAAGTAAACATTTGGCTTGATATGACTCAGTCAAAGATATATAGACCTTTCTCCTTTGCAGGAGCTACGGTTACAGGAACTATGTATCTTCACATGCTTGAACAATTCCTCGAACCTCAACTTCCTACAGATATCATTCTTAACACAGTAGGAACAAATACTGGAAAATGTGTTCCGGGGAACAATATTTTGCTTCGAGCTCTGTAGATATACTTATGGTTGTAGATATACTTATGGTCACAATGTGGAGACAGATACATAAATATCATTAATTCTTTGCGGCACTTACATTGAAATAAAAATATTTTTTATATCTTAAACCCGTTTTTCTTAATTCACATTTTTTCAAAATGGATAGTGATTTTTGAGACTTTATATATATATACATATTATATATATATAATACGAGTATATATATATATATATATAATATTATATATATATATATATATATATATATATATATATATATGAGTTCGAAATCAAATCTGAAGAGAAACAGATATATTTTCGTCGACAACTCTCAATCGGTGCAGTCCAGAATATCAATTGACGTAGACAAAAAAAAAGTTAATTTTCGACTATCAAGTAATCAATGGAACCGCGAAATACGTTTCTGGAATACAGAATGTCATTAGGCATATAGATCCACCGTAGACAAACCAAGTGAAAACGAATACACGGACCATACGTATAGACAGTGATACCAACAGAATGCAACGCGTGTACGAATCTCTGGTAGGTCAATAGCGTCAATGTGTAAAACATGTTTTTTTTGTTAGAAGAAATTTATTTCTAAAAAGTAAATTCTTTGAAAACGTATATAACAAACACATACTCCTTCGTGTGTATATATATATAATATATATATATATATATATATAGGGATACCTCGATTTAAGACGGTTTGTTTAAAGTCGTTTCACACTTAAGTCGTAAAAAATTCTCACCTCGACTAGATATTATTTAGCCTCGATAATTATTATTGTCTACCATCATCATTTCAGAAGAAAGCATGGATTAATTAAGAACTTAAATTAACAAATACATATGTACATATATATATATATATATACAATTCTTTCGAAATATTTTTCTATATACATATATGCACATACAAAAATGTCTATTAATTTGTCTTAAAATGTCTATAAAATTCCATAGTGTACACATATCCATATGTACATATATTATTCTAAATTGTGACATAAATTTTTCTTTTGCTTAGTATGTACAATTTGGTCTGATTTTAATCGTTCCAAGTTGAGGCGCAATTTTGCAGATTTAACCCTGTTGTAAATCGGGATTCTCCTCTCTCTCTCAATATATATATATATATATATATATATATATATATACATATTTACATATACACTGAATCAACAAGATGTTTTTAATCTTCTATTGATCCATTATAACACCTTCGTACGTTAACCTCCTCACAACTCCTTAATTGGCGGTTAGGAACAACCGGACACGTTAGTCTTATTCATTATAAACACACACACACACATACACACACAGATATATACACAATATAAGACCACACACCTTATTTGCGCCACAGCATGTCGTCGACAATATGAACTAACTACCTTTCAACTTCGAACTGAGAATAAAAAGTTGTATATACATTAGTCGACATTTCATTTACATTTGCGTAAAACCACATTCAAATTAACATTGTGCTATTAAATTAGTGTATTTTAATTAGTCTGCATTAGAATGGTTTATTTATGCATTATAGATCGTGTTTAAATTTCAACATACTCATATATTAATAAATAATACATTTTATAATTATAAATAGATTCTCTTAAACACTTACATTTCCATCAAATAATATATATATATATATATATATATATATATATATATATATATATATATATATAAAGAGATATAATGAACGAGAGAAATGAAAAGAAAATTGTTCAATTTCAAAATAGTTTTGATATTAAATTTCTAACATTTCTTATTAAATATATATTTTAAAATTTTCATTAATCTTTATGTTAAATTTCTCTATTATATAACACAATATAATTGGAAACACGTGCAGTTATAAATATATATATATATATATAGCTATAATTTCGTTTGTCTAATAAAATCATTCATGATTTTGACATTAACGTTGTTAAATGTGATACTAAATCAGTAAAATTACTCTTTTTCTTAGTCATGTACCGCGCTGTCTAATGTTTGTTATTATTTAAACTATTCTTTATAATTTAAAAGGATATACTTTCTAATTATATTAGAATTGTATCGAATATTGTATGTACTTTATATGAAATTTTATTTTTACTATATTTATTTTTATATTTATCTTAAGTTTAATGTTAGATTTATTGCAAATCTATTAAGATCGAAAATGTATCATAAGATACAATAATCGCAAATTTGAAGCAATAATGAAGCCGTATGTTAAATAATCAATTTTAACGATATAAGTATTTTCTTGTTCTCTCTGTATAATTAAGCAGTTAAATAATGATATCAGAATTTTTAATAAAAGTTAACCTTTCTTTCATAAAAGTCTATGTCTGGAATTTGAATATTTAAGAATATAAATTATGTCGATTTAACTCCGTTCATATTGTCATATCATATTCTCTCTCTTTCTCTCTATATATATACATATATATATATATAGAGAGAGAGAGAGAGGGAGAGAGAAAGAGAGAGAAAAAAGCTACCAGAACCTCAAAACAATATAACAAACTTAACCTAAAAAAACATACACCTACACTAACAACAGAGAAACAACAATGTCTGTGCACTCGACGCGCGCGGACAAAAGACAATCGCGCTTCTTGAAGACGTGCTCCTGCTGGCCACCCCGTCGTTTCCCGTTCCGTTTGTGAAACGCGCACGGTAGCACCTCCCTTCCTGCCCCATTTATTCAACGGCCATTTCTGTCTTGTCTCATTACTATAGATGAGAGATGCTCTTTAACCGTTCCAATGTTCATTTTTTCCTCACAGCTCCTCGCGTGTTCTTCAACAACGCCGTCGCCGTTCGTTCATTCGTTCTCTTCACGATTTTTGTTGTTGTTGTTGTTGTTGTCCGCTTGCTGCGCTCTCATCGACTCGAGTGGCTTTTGTTTACACTGACAACGGGACACGTTGTGCCATCTATCGGCGACGGCGTGCAAAACGTAATCATTTATCATTTCTTTGTTCGTCCGAAGTCGTGTTTTTATTGTTGAAACACTATGTGATTGTATGTGTGTGTGTATGTATGCTGTTCGTTTCGGCGAGAAAATTGAAAATCTTGTTTGATGGATGGTTTACTATTTACAATTAACGTAATGAATTTCGTAAATGCGTACAGATGTGTGTGTGCGTTCAATTAACGCATTGTGCTCTTCCATCGATTGTGTTGTGTATAATTAACGAGCCTTGTGTCGCATAACTGAACCGGTCATCAGAAGGATTTCTTAGATAAACCTACATATATATATATAGATACATACATATATATACATATATATATATATATATATATATATATATATTATATATATATTCAATGATTATTTAATAAAGAAAAGAATAAAATGATTTTTTTGATCAAAAGCACAAATAATAAAAACATAATTAAAAATTCGAGATAGTTTTAACGGAGGAAAAATATGTATTCCCCTTAAGTATTTTAATAACTTCCATAATAAACTTAATTTTTTTTATTTATTAAATACTTAAAAAGTAACTGTAAATCAAATTATATATACATTAGGTATTTTCAGAGATATAAGTTGTAGTTATATAAATTTTTATTCAGTTTTACATTAAGTTTGTAATCTGAACTTTCAACATGTAATTGAACTGAAAATTCAAGGTTTCAATTCAATTCCCATTTGAATATTTTAATTCGTCTTTAACTAACTGCTAATAGTTTGAATTTTTAACACTCTTTCGATATTTACCTTTATGAGACTGACAGTATTGATATTGTTATCTGCTTAAATAATAATTATAAATGATTAATAATTGGACTCCTACATCACAATAAACATTTGTGGTTTCTAGAGCGAGTAAAAGATTATTTGTGAGAATGAACTTATTCACAGCCTTAAATTTTAAATGTGACTATATTTAATAGATATTATATAATGATGAGACTAACTTTAAAGAATATATTTCTTTTTAATATTTTTTTTAAAAAAAAATCACACTATAAGTCAAGCTCAATCAAATCCATAAATGAATTAAAACGATTCTACTGCTTCCAATAAACCGTGTAAATGTGTAAAATCATTTCATAACAGGTCATAATACCTATTTCTTCACAGAGTACCTGATTTATAATATATAAATATTTGCTTGGGTGACTCTTAAGAATGTTTATTTTTAATTAAGTATCATCTTACTGAAAATTCTTCTTAACAAAAATTTGACCTTATAAATTGAAGCAGATTTTTTTCCAATAAAACAATTTATGAAAAAAATTAAAAATACAATCTCCGACATAAGTAGCTGAACTTTTAAATTCATCCACAAATATTTACAGTTTATGAATTGTAAAAAATTGTGATATATATATATATAAATAATAGTTGAAATTTTAAACATATTTTTCCTTTTCCAGTGATATTTTCAATTAAATTCATAAATATTTTTATATATTATAAGAACACTTATGAAGGTGAATTTAATCTAAAATCAACTTTATAAAATAAAATTCTTTAACCACAAATCCAGATATTTATTATTTATTAATTAATAAATGATATTAAATACAAATAAGTATATAAATGTCATATTTTTTACAAAAATACATTTAATCTTATTCATTGTGACATTCTACATTTTGTGGTTTTATAGGTGATAAAATAACAATATGAAATCATTGTTTATAAGATGGTTGTATTGCGTTCTATAAGTAAGATGAATTAGGAAACATCACAAGGAAATTAATTTACATATTTTATAGAAGACCTATATATTTTCATCCTAACCTCTCACCTCTATCTCATATTACTGCATTTTCACAATTTATCAACTGTGAACTGTGCAATCATCAACATTTCATTGAATTATAATTCATTTCTATAAAACAGTATAATAAATACAGTTTTAATATATATTTTTTTTATAATGTACGCATGAAAAATATAAATCTATTATTTTATTTTTAATATTTTTTTGCATGTATAAAACTACTGCAAATACAAATAGTAATTCTCTTTAATAGTGTAGCCAGATGATTCTAAATTTAGAGAGAGTTTCAAAATGAAAATAGATTAATCATGGAAACATTTCTCAATATTGAACTATTTTTGTACTGATACTAAATTTAAACAAATACAAAAATTATACAAAAGCGTTCTTTAACATCCATCTGTTCAAATGCTCTCAACTTCAAATTTAATATTTTAAGATATATGTAACAAACAGGTATAGCCCTCATAAAATATTTAATACATACATATATATATATATATATATATATATATATATATGTATATATATGTGAATTTATCTCCGGGTCTCACATAGACATTATGTTGTCTTTAAATCCGTACAAATCGTATACTTGTGAATTTCAGTAAAATAAAACACATCAAAAACAATTTTATATTTCACGTTATATAAGAGAAATGTCAAACGAACGTTGACATCGTGTGTTGTCCTCAACAATGGTACTCGTAAATCAATAGACTCTCCGTCAAGCCATTTGCAAGCGCATTGTTTACATAAACAAGAGGAATACTCTCGGACGAGCTGTAACGTACTAGAAGACCATCATCATCATCGTGTTGTTGACGACGTTGATGAACATTGTGAGCGAGTACTCAACCACCGTGTGCTTTTCATTGGCGCCGAAATGACGTACCCAATACAGATCGTTCGAAATATATTGGACGGGACATTCTTTCAGCACTGCCTTTCGTTACAGCAAACCGCAACGATATCCATTGTTCTTTAGTTATTCAAATAACTCATTCTGCGTATTCCGTTTTAATTTCACAATTGTTTATCAGAATTTATTAGTACAGTTGGGTTTAGATATTTTTGCAAACGGCCAGTACATGTACATTGCTTTCATTTATTAAAATTTAAATAAATTTTAGTTATTATTATATTTTATACACTTTAATTTACTTTTATAGCGTATAACAAAAATAATTACTCAAATATTTTTATAAACAACTCACTTAAATTTAACTCCAGTCTACATGACAATATTATATGTTGAAAATATATTTTTTATATTAAAAACTCAAAAGAGATCGAAATAAAATAAAATTCTATTTCAGAATTAAAATTTTTTCAATATATAATTTTACAAATTTTAAATCAAATCAGATAGTGAAACTTTTTTAAATTGTTTCGTTATCTGTTTCTTTCATACTAAATAATTTATTATCATTATATATATATATATATATATATATATATATATATATATATATATATATAAAGGATTGAAACCGAATCAAAATAATGTTCTGGTTTCAGTTTTAAAAAATATATGTTCAATCCCTAACTAACAAAAAGACAGTTACTTATGTATGTTATTTATAAATAATAAATAATGGAATTATTTATTAATCATTATAAAAAAATTACATAAAATAAATTTCAGTAACACATATTTTAGAGAATACATTAGAGAATTATTTTTTCATTTTTTTTATTTTAGACATTTCTATAATTTTTTAAAAATATTTATGTTTACTTAACTTTTACAAATTTACTTGACTCAAAATACTTAAGCTGACTTAATTTTTCAACTATATGTACTTATTACTCAGGCTTAACCCTTAACGGTAAAAATCAAAAAGTAAACTCTATGACCAAGTCATTTAAAATATTTATTCTCTCAGTGAGAATTAAAATACAAATATGATAGAAGATTAACTAGTAAAATACATATTTGCGTTTGGACAAAACTAATAAATCGAACAAGTACAGACTAATAAAACTCTTAGAGATAATAACATATTTAAAAGACTGTGCGTTGATAATAGGATTCACAGATTCTTTCTAGGAAACGCGTTGAAATAATCCTGAAAAGTTAAAATATATAACGACACAACATATTAAAACATCAAGGTCGGAATACTAAATCATATTTAAAAATATAATCTCATTTTTGAAAGTCAAAACGCTATTAGATAGTTTTTAAGTGTATATGATAAACATGTCGTCGAACAAACTTTTTTGTAACTTCTAAAGAGACAAGAATATAAAGTACCCTATTGTACAATATAATTGTCGTTCTGTAGCTCTAAATTCACATTCATAAATGAATTTTTCGCCGGCCGTGCTCAACCCTCAGATCAGAAAAAATACCAATCAATAATAATTACCGATCATTTTTGATTCTTGCTTGTATGCATTTCTTCAGATAGTTTTAATATACACAAAAATCAACATTCTTCTATATCCTATCGCTCTGACGATGATGATATGTCAGAGAAACGTGGTTAATTAATAACTTACCATTATCAATATTCAATTAAGGCACAATTTTGACTGAGAAAAAAATTGTCTAGCTTGTGAATGAGTGAAAGATTGATTCATAAAAGTGGATTTAGGCACAGTTAAAGAGATATAAATCAGTAGTGGATACAGTTTTGAGGATATAAAACGAAATAATATTATTAGATTAGTAAGAAAATAATTGCGGTTTTTGCTTTCTGAATTCTAACTTTAATTTTTTTCAATGAAAATGTCATTTAATCATGTTCATGTCAATATCGTTTTAAAGTACATTTTTCGGTCCGTATTTTGGTAACATCGACTTTGGTTTTATTATTAACCGTTAATCGTCGAGAAGTATTTTAAGTTTGCTTACCGATTGGTCCAAGCAATTTTTTATTCGACGAAAAATTATCCGCTAAGGATTTTTATATCAGGTATAAAGAAAAAAATATTTATTTTTAGTGAAAATACAGATCATGAATGGAAATGAATTAACTAAAAGGAACCGACGTAGCACTTAACGTGTTAAATGAAAATATAATAACAATAACAATGATGAAAATGATAAAATGATTTTTTTATCACAATGTACGGCATTCGACCTAATAACTAGAAGTGCTATGACACATATATTGCGGCATAGGTCCGCTAAGGGTTAATACTAATATAAAATATGGAGTGTTTTCACCATTCATATGGACTTATTTACGGTCAAATATTTATTTGTGGTGTAGTGAAAATACGCAATGATATTGAAAAATTCATTTTCCAAAAAAAAAATAAAAAAACGTACAGAAATTTTGATACTGAAATTTCAGATTGCCCCCCGAAAAATTAAATATTTTATAAACACCGATATAAACTGGTTCCCACTTTTTATTCGGTTTTTCGTTCTGAAAAAATAGTGGTTTCTGTTACTGAAATGAAACAATTTTTATCGGTTATGGTTTTAATCCTATATATATATATATATATATATATATATATATATAACAAAATTAACGAAAAATTGTATTTTAAACAAACTGTTTATTTTTCAATAAAATTTCTTAATTCTGCAATACAAATTTATAATCTGCTATTAATTGAATTATTTACAATTTCACATCGAATGAAATTAAATTGATTGACTTTTTTTAAAAATTTACTGTCCTTTAACATATTTTGAATACATTGAGGTTAAGAATTGTAAATCACTTTTTGTTTATTATTTCAATATGTCCAATCTTACGTTTTTTTGCATATAATTTCAAACAATTTTCATTCAGTATTTGTTTTAGCTATTTCTAATAAATATAAGCTTTTTATTCGTACAAATTAATAAATTAATAGATCACTTTACCAAAATGTTGTTTATTTACAAAAATTAACTATATTTCACTTATCCAAAGTTTCAAAATTATAATCAAATATTTCTAAGTATATTTTATATAAATGTGAAACGTAAAAATAACCAAACTTAAATTTATTTATATGCACATTATATTAAATATATACAAAATAAAAAAAAATCGGTACTTAGTGTCGAATATCTTTATTAAAAAAAACGTCGTTACCATTAACACAATGCTAATAGTTAAAAGATTTAAAGTTAAACTTTAAGTATCTATGATTCAGAATTTTTAAGATATTATCGATATTAATGTTTTCTTTTTTATGATTATTATAATCGATTTTATACCAGTATTCTCTTTCAATAACTTGGAGCGCAGTTAAATATTGAATTTATGAAATTAATATCATTTTATAATTAAAACTAGCTAAGAAAAGAGTAGAATGAAAAATAAACAATAAATTTTAAACGATAATAAATAATTCTAAATAGTAATTGTTTAAAACATTTTCATGTCATATAAAAATGGTCTTGCTTTTCCTTATTTCTTGTTTAAGGAAAACTTATCGTTGAGGAGTTTGACCTTAAGATTTTTTTTCAGTTAACTATTTATTTTCTTATTAAATATATTAATCTTCAAGTTAAATTTAAAATATTTTTGTCATTATATTATATATTTCGTATCATATAAAAATGGTCTTGCTTTTTCTTATTTCTTGTTTAAGGAAAACTTATCTTTAAGGAGTTTGACCTTAAGATTTTTTTCAATTAGCTATTTAATTTTATTTCTTATTAAATATTCCGATCTACTAGTTAAATTTAAAATATTTTTGTCATTATTCAGAAGTGTAGTATATCATTTCGTATAAATTTCAAGAATGTTTGTTGAGAAATCTTGCAACTGTTATCTAAACGAAACCATTCCTTAAAAAAACGTTCGTAAGCTAAAACATACATTGATGCTTTGCAGATATGAAAAATACATAAACGCACGTACACAGTGCGTAGAGTTTAAAAATTTCACGCAGATCAAAAACAAAGCACAACAAACATCAGTGCTTTTTATAACATACATATTTTTGTACACGCTTGTGTTTGTGTATAAACGGTTGGCGTTTGGTTCAACGTCGACATCGCTTCAAGAATACGTTATATGTGTACAAGAAGTAAGTTTTTTTCGTTGCTGGAGCACACTGAGTCTCTAGGGCACCTGCGCTACCGCCGACCGATAACAACGCGTCTTCGGATAATGGTCGAAGCGGCGTACACATTTTGTATAATGGTTAGGGCAAACGGTGGGCATGGGACAACGGATGATGCTAACGTTGGATACTGTTGGGGATACAAAAAATATATAGAAAAGAAGAACAAACAAACATGACGACGACGACGACCAACATTATAAGAAACGCAACTAAGGAAGTTACGAAAAACGTGATAATAAAACAGAAATATATAATATATGTTTATAATGCATGTCAATACTTATAAAAAAAATAAACAAATCCATTTAATATTGATAACATCACTCCAATTTTAACAAAATTCTACCCATTAACTTTTATTATTTATAAATTCAAATACATAATAAATACATTCTAAAATCCATCAATAATATTTCCATCTGGAGCTTCGATTTATCTAGGTCAGTACTAACTAATT
Source organism: Acanthacorydalis orientalis (assembly GCA_034766995.1). Taxonomy (NCBI): domain Eukaryota; kingdom Metazoa; phylum Arthropoda; class Insecta; order Megaloptera; family Corydalidae; genus Acanthacorydalis; species Acanthacorydalis orientalis. The sequence continues at coordinate 17,431,927 of CM068318.1, read as the reverse complement.
TTTAAATTTATTAAAGATTGGTGCTAAATAATAATCAATAAAATATATGTACATTTACAATCTTACATCAGTTAGCACAGATAAACAATTTAAATAAATTGATATTTGAAGTGTAGTAACATAAATAAGTACACATTTTTAAGGGAATAAAATACATGAATATATATACATATACATTAATACATTTATAAATATTACATAATATTTAAAAGCAGCGATATTTTATATTGAAAATTAAAGATAAAAGAAAATATAAAATGTTATAAACTACTTAATTTTTATAATTTACATTGTCTATATCAGTGTTCATCAAGTTAATGTTCGGCAGAACCCTGGTGTTCCGCGCAACCTCTTTGAAGGTTCGGTGAGTCAAAATCAAAATTTGAAAGAATTTTCGAAGAAAAAACCCGAAAATTTAAAAAATCAAAATAGTTAATTTATAAGAATTTCTTTTATTTCTATAAATACATATTATTACCCATTATTGTGCAGTAAAATTGTATTTATGATTACACTTTCCAACCCAAATCAACCAGATGTAAATAATAAAATTTGATCATGTAAGATCGCTGATTTTCAAAACGTGTAGAGTACGCATGTTGAATTTTCTGGGGATAGTAGGAATTTCGCAAAAAAATTATTACCTCAAGGGTTCCGTGGGTCAACAAAGTTTGAAAACCGCTGGTCTGGATTATATTTTCTAATATTTTTAAATTTTAGGTCAAATTTATTTTTTCATAAAAATAAAAACACTTTTAAAAGTGAATACATCAAAAATAAATAGTTTCATTGTAGAAATTACTTCTTGGAATTGAACTCTTAAAAAGATTACTATTATTGTCCAAAAAGTTCGTACCAAAAATTAAGAAATAAGTTTTTTATATGTGTATATATATATATATATATATATATATATATACATATATATATATATATATATATATATATATCTGTATATATATATATATATATATATATATACACACATATATATATATATATATATCTTTATACAATTATGTACACTCCATTTTGCTCCACAAACTTTCACTATCTCTCATTCAACTTAAAAATTCAACTCGAACGACACTTCGGAGGGTTTTCAACAATAATCTGTTAAAAGTGTTCTTTTATGTTTCCCAAAATGTCGAGTGTTGCCATTAAGAAAAATAGAAATAAATGATAAAATAAAGAATCAAGATCTGGCCACACAATTTAACTATATTATATTGTTTCCGTTAGTCAAAGAGACAAAATCTAATATTGTTCTGATAGAACGCGACGCGCTTCCTGATGGATAATTCCGAATGTTTTTCCTAAATTACTTCCTTTAATTCGTCCATGTACTAGCAGCACTTGTTTGGATTTATTAACTGAATGTTTATTATAAGCTCATAATACAGGATTCTTTCCTTCTTTTTTAGTATGAAAAGCTGCCTTGGAGTTTGGCATTTTTCATATCCTCAACTATTTATTACATTTTTTCCATACAGAAAGCTGTATATTTATATGTAATTGAATTTTTGTCAGTCAAATTATACAAAATCAATATTTTTTTGTATTATAATTTTACTTTATTAAATGAATGTGGAATTTTTTTTGATATTTTTAATATTTTTTTAACTTTCGTATCATTTAATAAGTTTTATTTTCTAATACTAATTTCTACATGTATTTAAGTGCACTTAATGTGCATATAGTACAATATAACAACGGGATTCCAAATATAAATACAAATAATTTAATATAATATATAAATAAATTTAAATAGAAGATCTGTGTAAACAAAAAAGATCACGGGAAAAAACTATGTATTTTATAAACGTATAAAAATATTTTGATCTCAAAAACATTTTAATTACCATAAAAAAATCTTTTTTCTAAACAAAAAACATTTACTATTATTTACTTTTTTCTACTCAATCATTAAAGAGCAGGGTATCTTAAAACCAACAGTCATCAGTTTCAATGAAGATTATAGTTCATAAAAAATTGAATGAATTTAAGAACTGGTTGATCGACGATTACATGTAAAAAAATGTAAATATCTGACTCTTTCACGACGATTCTCCCTTCAAATACATCCCTTCTATTATATAAGCAGATGCACGATTATATATTATACATGCTTATTCCAAAGAGGGACCTTTACAATTAGTAATGTGGTAGTTGTAAGCAGGTGTAGTTGTTAGTGTTATTATAGTTTGAAATATCTTTGCAGGCGGTGATGATTCAGGTGGTCCTGGTGGTGGTAGCATAAACGAAACATCAGCGACGACGGTACTCGACCTTTTCGACAGTTCGAGCGGTGGCCATGATTTAACTCTTTCACCACAAACGTTCACATCATCAGCTGAGGCATTCATCAATGATAACAGCGACAGCCTTGGTGTTCCACAGGATTCTGTCGATAATGGTAAGTAAAAAATTCGTTTACCAGTTAATTGATTTTAATTATTTAATTGGCCGAATTTAAATTATACAAGGATTCGAAAATAATTTAATAAAATAAAAGTATGAAGATATAAATATAAAGTAAAAATTTTAAGATATAAAAATCAATTTTAAATTCTCAATCGTAGATGAATTCGGAAATCGTTTTAAACTTAATTCACTCGTTAGACTTAAATTCGTTGTATATTCTATTTTAAATATATAAAAAAAATAAAATTGTAAAAAATAGTTTTTAATATCAACAAGATTATTCAATTATGTCAGTAATTTATGCATTTTTGTATTTCACAACATTGCTCTTCAATATTTCAATTACAACTAAATATAAAGCTTATAAATTATTATTTTCAAATTTAGCTAATTTATAAAAAAAAAACAATAATATAAAATTAGATAAAAATTTATAAAGATTATAATTTTTCAGTTATATATTTAAAGTATGTTTTTGATGATTATTTAACTACTATATACTTTCTATGTAGTATAAATGTAATAATACTTTACTCAGTGGCGGGTCAAGTGAGTGTCGGACCTGGTGGTCATCAGGAACCCCGTGCTTGGAGAGGCCTCGTGCTCGGAACGGCTCCGAGCTCGGGGAAATAATTAATCATTATATAAATAAACGAATCTTACACTTCAACCTCTTAGCTGATAATAATAAATTTGTGTGAAAAATACAAAGTGATATTAATATTATTCATTTTAATGATGAATTGGAACAATTCTTCCTTTTTATAAGCGAAGATAAAAACAAATTCAGTACTGCCACAAAAATATACCTGGCAGCAAATTAAATGTTCTCAACATTTCCAACTGTTGAAATTATTTTTTAAAAAAATATTACTATTCCTATTTCAATGCATCGGGAGAAAATTCATTCTCAGAATTAAAATAATGAAAAACTATCTTCGAAATACAATATTAGAGGAAAAGTAAAAGAGCATAGCGCTTTTGTATATGCTACAAGAAATATTAATTAATATTTGATGAGTTTGCTCGACAAAAATCAAAAAAAAAAAAACCATTTAATTAATTTCTTCCGTCTAAATAAAATGTACGGTTTCAGTTAGAGTTTTATAGAGTTGAAAGTTTGTGTTTCTTTATTTTTCTGAAAAATAATTCAGAATATTTTATTTTGATGTAATTTATATATTTATAAAATAAATGTGTACATATAAAGAAAAATGTTATAAAATATATTTTTGCACAAAGCGGTTTTTTTTTGGTCATCAGATAAATTTTGGAGGTGTCGTAAATTTTACCACCAGGGGCCTTCAACTGGATTAATCCTCCCCTGACTTTACTTCTTAAGTTTTCACTGGTGAAATCTATTGAAAAATCTATGTTCATTAAACAAAAAATCTTAGCAATGAACAAAGTTCATCTTCAGTGACATCCAACGATTTCGTTGGCTCTTAACCTCGTTCCTCTTTTACTACCGACATCGTTCAGTACAAAATGACGCAAGTATATTTACGGTGTTAATTAAGTCTTTAAGATGTGGCTTTAATATAGATGTACGTTACACTCGGTATGTGTGTACAGGTACTATTATCTATATAAATGTATGTATGTGTGTATATAGAAATGTGCAAGGATTATATTTCACCTTGATGCTGTAACAGCATGCAAGACGTAATTGAGAAAATAGAGGGAAGCGGCGTATATGTATATACGATAAACGGAAAATTAATTAATGCAGATATGATATAGAGATTGTAATGTTAGTCAGTCGTTTTGAGTTCGTATGAAAGATAGATTACTCGCTTGAAATTCATTCAACATGTCGTAACGAAAGAATAATCGTATCGGAAGTAGAACTACTTAATACTAGACTTAATTGATGCATTAATCATATTTAAATTTCATCTTTTTATAATCAACCAAATGTGATTTTTCTCAAATATTTCAATAAATTGATTCAAAGTTTATCATGTATCATCTACTATTATATGAATATCTTTCTGTATTCAATGTACATTGAAAGTAAAATATTGTATATTTTAATTTGTACCTGTACTCCTTTAGTACGCTGTTCTGGTGATATTCATCTTTTTAGACCGATTGAGTTTTTGTATTCCACTACTTTTTTCAACACATATGCCATTTTCGAGTCGATTTTAAACAACTTAAGATAGGACTTATCTAAAATCTACCTTCAGACGAATCACGTGCCAAAACTAATAATGGAAAATAAAAAATCAAATGATCCAAAAGAATGAAGACCACCATGGTAATGAATCTTAATTTCTTCTCACGGTTAAGTCTTCAAGAGTTTTTCAGAAATATATTGCTTGACACTTTAATCAAAAATAATAATTCATTCGTCATTTTTCAATCCATAACGACCAACTGAAGGTGTAAGTTAAATCAGAACCACGCACAACAATTTGAGAGCTACACAAAAATTAGGTGTTAGTCATCCAATAGTTCTGGATCACTTAAAACAATAAAGAAAACCAAAAAAGAGAAAAATGTATTTGAATTGGAAAGTCATAGACCGCAATTATTTTTCTACCAACCTAATGTTAGTTACCTTACAAATTACACAAATAGTTTAAAAAATGATTAAGAAAGAATTACTATGGTATCGTATAGGGCACACCAGACTGGCTCACTCTTTTATCTTGAAAAAGGAAGGCCAACCGATGTGTGACACGTGTGGCACTGCTCTGACGATGTCGCATCTTTTAACACAATGCGATCGTTATGCGAGGATTAGGAATCGTCTGGGTTTGTCGGAGGACATCTCCATAATTCTAGGGCCGCAAATCGCGTTTTGACTTTTGCAAAGGAGACTGGACTTTTTAGCATAATTTAGTGTTTTCCAATCTTGATATATTTTAACATGTTGTGTCGTCATACCTGTCGAGCCCTCGGGCTTATTTTAAAATGTTCTTCACGAAAAACCCTGTGAATCCTTATATCAGATCACAGTATTTTAAATGTTTTACTGTCCTCAAGAGTTCATGTATTCTTATTTTTATTTTTACATATTGTTCAATCAAGATTAGGTATTTTTACAGTCCAGCTCATTCAGATGTGTTTTTTTCTTTATCTATAATTAAGAGAAATATTGTTTTAATGAAATACTCTTAAGCATTTGGAGCGCATACATTAGCGTTTAGAATTAAGGGTGATTCGAACGCAAGTGCGCAAACGGGGTGTATTTTTAAATTATAATTTGTGTTCTAGCGCTAATGACTTCAGTTGTCGATGCGTCCTAAATCTCCAATAACTAACTAAAAAAGAATTAAGTTTAAAAATTAACTCAGTATAACTATAATAACAAAATCTATTAACCAGATATGAATTATATAAATATGAATTACTAAATCATATAAATATGAATTACTAAATCATATAAATATGAATTACTAAAATATAGTACTATGAAATGTTTTCAAAAAAATGAAACAGTTTCATTATATTTTAATTAAATTCACTAAATCATTTTTTCTATTTTGAAACAAAAATATGCGAAACTAAAATATATAAAAATATTAACAGTAATATTCTACAAATATAAAACCGTGTTTTCTTAAAAAAAATATGAATTTGGAACAAAATGTTCATTCATCATTTCTATATAAATAAAAACACCGGTATCAGTTTATTATTTCAATGTAACGGATTCGACACAGACACATTGAGAAAACACTTCGGGATTCTGAACGTGGATCGAAAATTAAATTAGTTTCATATCTTCGAAACAATTTTTCTCTTCATTGGAAGTTGTATCAGAGACAAAAACACAATAAATATAACTTAGCTACGGCTTTCGCGACGTCTTAAATCAGATACAGTTCGATATTCGGTATAGCGAGCAACAAATTACGGAACGTAACTTTATAAACCCCGTGAAGACGTATTTGTACTGACTGACACGTACGTCGAAATCGTTTTGCGCTACACAATATGTTGAATCAATACGAAATGTAGACACGGAACACACACAGGCGCATATATATATATATATATATATATATATATATATATATATATGTATAATAGAATTCATTCTACTTCAGTACAATATTCGAACGATTTTTTATATAGTAAAAATTATTTAAAAAAATGATAAATTAATAAAAGTGAATAATCTTTATTATTCATATATAATTTCTATGTATTCCATCAAAAATGTTATTACAAAATTAAATATAAAACAGTCATTTAGATGTTTCTTATTCTGTAATCAGAATGCTCTTAAACTCGTTAAATAATTCGTTAAAAAATTGTTAAAAAAGTTGTTACAGGTTTATAGATTCTATATTGATGTTTTAACATTTTGACAACGATCTCTATATGGTACAAAAATAGGAAAATAAAAAAAATTTAAAAAGATGTTTTAATAATATTAGGGTGTAACATATGAAATTTCGGAATTTGTAAGTGAGAATTAAAACGCAATATTTTAAACAAAACAAAATATATTTAAGCAAAATAAGCTCCATCAGCTTCAATGGTCTTTTTCCAACGAGAAATTAGATTGTTTATCCAATTTTTATAAAAATCGACATTTTTAGAGCTTATAAAGTCTTCGAATTCTTGAATCACTTCTGTCTGGTTTCGGAATTTTTTATTTCTTAAATAATATTCCAAGTGGCGAAAAAGATGATAGTCTCTCGGTGAAAGATCTGATGAATAATGGAGATAGGGGTAAAATTTCATAATTTAATGAATTTAATTTGGAAATTGTGATTCGAGACGTGTGTGGTCGAGTATTGTCTTGCAGTAGTATTGGTCCATATCTATTGATTAGCATTGGCTGTTTTGTTTTTAATTTTTCATTCATATTGTTGATTTTGCGACAATATGAATCAGCCGTAATTGCTTCGCCTGATTTTAAAAAAGAATAATGGATTATTTCTTAATTTGTCCACCACACAGTAACCATAAGTTTTTTTTTGGTGTAATGACGGCTTAGGTCCATATCCTGGAGCTTCATTTGCATTTACCCATTGTCCAGATCTTTTTCTGTTATCATACAGACTCCACTTTTCATCATAAGTAATGATTCGATTTAAAAATGGCGTTTTATCATTTCGAATCATCAATGAAGAACACACCTCTAAGCGTCTCATTTTCTGACCACCTGTCAATTCGTGCGGCACCCACTTATCCAGCTTTTTCACCTTTCCTATTGCAGCGAGGTGACGAGAAACAGTCATAACACTAACACTTAAATCACATGCGAGAGCTCAAACTGAATTATGTGGATTAGCTTCCACTATGGCTCTCAAATGTTCTTCGTTCACAATGGTTTTAGGTCTTCCTCGAGGCTCATTGTCAAGATTCATATTACCGGAACGAAATTTTTTGAACCATAATTGAATTGTTCTCTGGCTAGCCGAACCTTTTCCAAAATCTCCATTGATAATTCTACCTACTACCGCTGCATTGTGTCCCAACTTGGACTCATAAAAAAAGTAGATGCTAATCTTTTATTGACACGATCGTATTAAAGGGTGTAAAAAAATAAAAAAAAAACAACAATAACTCCGTATTTAAAAACAATTGAAGGCTATAGCACTTAGTAAATTCCAAATAGCTGAACTTGTAAAATATTACACAGAACCTTTCTCAATCGCGGTCGACCTCTGACTGTTTGAAGTTCGGCAACTTGATATGTTACAACCTAATATATTACTTTCTTTGAATAGAAACATATTTTTAATAATAATGAATTATTTAAATAAAAGTTGAAAAAAGTTGTAGTAAACGGATAATTTCATTATACTAATTTATAGTTGTTAATGTATTGTTTTCTTATTATTAAGTGGGTAGAAAAATAATTGTGGTTTATTACCTTCAAATTTTAAGTGGTTTAAGTGGGCCAGAACTGTTGGGTGACTAACGCCTAACTTTTGTGCAATCTCTCGAATTGCTGTGCATGATTCTGATTCAACCAACGCCTTCAGTTAGTCGTTATGAATTGGAGAAGGACGCCCGCAACTTTCATCTTCAAAGCTCTCGTCTCCAGCACGAAATTTTTGGAACCACCATTGCACCACACGTTCCTTAATAGTATTCACACTAAAAGCATTGTTTAGTTTACGAGTAGTTTCTGCTACTTTACCATCCGTTTTGAACTCGTGCAAAAAATTTGCTATTATTTACTTCTGTTCCATCTTTAATTCAATAGGCAAATTTAAAATAAAATTAATAATAAAACCAAGGTCAATGTTACTAAAATACATACCGAAAAATTCACTTCAACATGATATTAATATGAACACGATGAAATGACACTCTCATTGAATAAAATTAAGATTGGAATTCAGAAAACAAAAACAGTAATTATTTTCCTACCAACCTAATAGTGAACAGTTTTTACTAGAAAATTTTATAATTTTATAACCGATTTGTTCTTCTTCCGTTGAAATTTTAAAATGAATAGCTATTTAATGGGTCAGAATAGATAATAAATTAAATTCTAATTATTATATAGTTAGTATGCTCGTATTAAAACTTTTTTTTATATTTCAGTATGCAACACTGAGGAGCTAAAGAAATCTGTTTCTGTTACCACGAACGACGTGACAAAACTGACTGTGAAAAGAGCACGTCCGAAAGCTGCATCTCCAAATAGACAAGGGCCACAACAATGCCAGGTATATTTAGAATTTTAAAACAGACTGACATTAATTAACCTACTATCTTACATTCACAATGAAACTCACTTCCTCGTTTTTTTTTTAACTATTATTCGGATTTATTTATAACCCTTTTCTGTTCCTTTTCTGTTTTAAATCCGTATACAGAATAGAAATATGATGCTCTTACAGGTCTGTTCGAAAGTGTTCGGCAATGCGTCGGCCTTAGCAAAACACAAATTGACGCACAGCGACGAACGCAAATACGTATGTTCAATGTGTGGAAAAGCATTCAAGCGGCAAGACCATCTCAATGGACATATGTTGACGCACCGCAACAAGAAACCGTACGAATGCAAAGCGGACGGTTGCGGCAAATCTTATTGCGACGCACGTTCCTTACGTCGTCATACAGAAAACCATCATAGTGGTGGTGCTGCTGTTGGTGGAGTTGGAAATAATGGATCCGCTGCTGTCGCAGCACTCGCAGGTACCGGTGGATCTGGTAGTGGAGGTGGTGCATTGGTTGGCGCTGCGGCTGTTGTCAGCACATCAACTTTATCCCCTGCACAAGGTACATATCTATAAATAAATTCAAACATTTTCAGATTATATACTCATATTTTTAGTTTTCTAAAGACAAATTCAGTTGAAAGAAAGAACTTAAGCAGATTATTTTGAATAATTGATTTTTATTCTCTTATTATTCATAGTAACTTGATTAGAGTGAGACAAAATCCATTCTAAGCAGAAAGATTTTAATACATTTTGTTTGCAATTGATAACTAACATACCTATCTAATGTTAGTACTATGTGTACTATAGTTATCACTACATTATCAAACATAGCCAATTTTCATTATTTCAAAGGAGATTTTGTACAGAAAATAGCTTTTTATTTTTAAATTATATTGAAATAAAAAATAATATTTTTTTTTTAAATAAAGTTCCTTTATATGAATTTTTTTATATGAATTTGAAGATCATATTCCGCAATTATTTTCCTACCAACCTATTGAATACAATTTTTTAATAATATTTTTTTGGCTCTTGAACATTCAAAAATATATGAAAAGTATTATATGATAAGTATATGTGGCTCTTATTATCGAAGAAGTTACCCATCCCTGATATATATATATATATATATATATATATATGTATATATATATATATATATATATATATGTATATATATATATATATATATAATATCTATTACTACTTACTGAAAATAAATTTTGAAATTGTTACTACTAAGTAGTTTTACAATAACATTGTAATAATAGCAAACATCTACTTGTGACACAGAATCTTATATCAAAGTTATAATAAAAAATAATTCTTCAGTTCTTATTAATTGCTCTCTCCAATCTATTTTTAAAAGCTTTTATTGAAGAACACACATTTTCGATTTAAATAAATATAGTTTATTACAAACATAAATACTGTAATAAAAAATCAGAATTCAGTCACATGTTGCAAATGATTTAAATATAAAAATTAAAGCTACCATGTCTTCCTTCTAATATTCTTGTCCGAATTTTATCATTCCTTTCACTTTTCCAAATTGAAATATTTCAACGTTTGATACTATTTTTCTTTAAATACGTTGAAGCCATCACATTTTTATAATAGAATATAAAACCGTTTTCACTCGTTCAATACTTAAGTAACGGTTTCACTTAATAAAAATAACAGCTTTCTTTCATTGTGAACTTAAAACCCTTATATCTTCTCTTTAGTCATGGTTTATACGTATCTGTTTGTATTTATAATACTTGTATGAATTTTGATTCAATGCAAATGTAATGACGATAGAAGTTCACCTGAATTTGACTAACACACAATTTATTTAGGAGCAGCTTCTGGAGATGCTGCATCACCGCACGGATCAGCGTCGTCAACATGTATTCAATATGCTCCAGCACCGACGAATGGTTCAACAGACCTAAAAAATGGCTCTGAAAATAGCTTAACAGGTATATAGTTATTAATTAGTATTAATTTTTTTATTCATAAACAATTATAGTTCAATTGGAATGTATATACTGCAATTATTTTTTGATTCATTCTTTGAGATACTATTTATTTTTACTTCTAATTAGTTCAATATATACATTTTTCTTTGAATAGCTCTTTATATACCTGTTAGTTTTTATGGATGGAAAAAGCTGAAATTTCATAAAAAAAATAAACAAAGAATTGAAAAAGTAAGATAATAATAATTCTCGAATAGGTACAAAAACCGGCAACACGGGTAAAAGTCAACTGCAGCAACTGCTTGCAAGTGAACCAGCCAGTAAGGTAAACGTTTCGTGTCTTCAACAATTGAATTATTTTTACATGTTGTACTGTTATTTCTAGAACGGGAGCAATACGCCAAACAATGACGGTTTAACAAAACAACAGCTTGATCTTATACATCAAATTATGGAACAGACACAGAGGCAATCTCAGCAAATCAGCGCAGCAGCAGCGAGTAATGGCACGTCAAATAAAACGTCTGGATCGTCGGCTCGAACTTCGTCAACAGCAAAGCCGAAACTGTCAAGAACATGGAGCGCACCAGTAAGTAATTTTTCCTCATATTATCATTATGTTCATTCGACGCAAACTCATTTTTAATTTATGATTCTGATATTATGAATTTCTCTACACTGAAAATTAAAGAGCAAAAAAATTGAAATTAATCCGAGTTATTTCAGTATTAGGTTTTATTTATTCCGTGTTTTCATTGCTTAACATTTAACATAATTCGTACAGATTTTAAATTATTTAAATATTAATCTTGCTTAATAATCATTTTCTTTATAACAAAACTAAGGATGTATAAAAAATATTTAAAAATTCTCAAGAAATAAAATTGAATTACTTGTATAATTATTTTTATTTTATACCAATTAAAAAATACTAAATATTAACTTTCTTAATTATGATATTTTTCGAACTTTTTTTAAACCTTTAATCTTAATTTAAATTTTTTCATTTATTTTTATACTAAGTACATGGAAAATATAAGTGGAATGTACTTAAAATATAGAATGTTTGACAAAAAATGTAAGAATTTATTTATTTTTATTTTACAGAGTTTTTTTTTTGATATATACAAACCGGTTTAGTTATTAAATGTTTGTTTACCATTATATTTCATTTTATCTTAAAAGATTCCAAGGTATATGTTTATAATTGTAAATACAGTGTAAGAATTTTTTTTAATATATTGTCTGATTTGTCAATTATTTTTTGCTGTATAAAAAGAACGAAATTTGTTAAGATGGTCTATTTCACAAATGTCAAACTGACAGTTATATTTTTTGACATCTGTTAAGTTTTGACATTGCCACTTAGTTATGGCTTCATATACAACACAACAACGAATTGAAATAATACAATTGTATTATGAAAATGGTCGTTCTATAAAAAATAAATTTCGTAAATTACGCGATATTTATTCTCGACATATTCGTCTGATTCAACAATTCTTCAGTTAGTGAGTAAATGTAGAGAGACTGGTTCGAATTTTTTTTAAAAAAACGCCAACACGTGTTCGTAGTGCTCGTTCTGAAGAAAACATTGACTCGGTTCGTGGAAGTGTATAGGAAGAGCCAGGAATGTCAATTCCACGAATTTCACAGCAATTGGGTCTTTCACAATTGGAACTTTAACACACACCACATGGTACTTTATATAAATATTTATTTTTTATATAAGGATTTATATTTTATGGATTTTTGGTAAATGCTTATAAGGTTTAATTAACACAAGAATTGAATCCAGCATTCATGGAACGCCAACCACTGTGTCGGAGATTTATTAATTAGACATTGGAACAACAACACGGTTTTTCTGACAAAGTCATCTTTAGCAATGAGGCTCATTTTGAACTCTCTGGTTACATTAAAAAGCAAAACTTCCAATTATGGGGTGAAGACAATCCGAGAGTGATCATTAAGAAGCCACTGCATACCGAAAAAGTGACAGTATGGTACTTACTTTGGAGGACATGTGAGTCCAGCAATACGGTGCAACAAGCCACTCAGCTGGTGAAACAATTGATTTATGGAGGACGAAATTTCTTGGTCACGTTATTTCCATAAATGGAGACATTAATTGGCCACCGAGATCCTATGATTTATCATCGTTGAACTACTTTCTTTGGGATAACGTTAAAGGACAGATGTACGCGAATAATCCTAAAACAATTTCCAACCTAAAAAATTAAATCCGAAGAGTAATTGGTGAGATTGATCCCCAGTTGAGTAGGGATGTTATTGAACATTTTAACAAAAGAATAATTTCTAAGAAAACACGATATTATTTTTCATTTATAAATGGCATACCTCCAATTTTTATTTACAATAAAGAAACTTGAAATATCAGCACAAATCCTGTGTTTTACTTTAAATTAAAAAATTGCGTCCTTATTAGAAAATCCTGTATGTACATATATACATATCGACATTAAACAGTCTCTACCGTAAAATTTTACCTACTTTCACATATACAGATTTAATTTTATTTCTACTATTATATTTTCTTGTAGATATAATATCGAGCTACTAAATAGTTCAAAAGGAAACGTTATACCGAATGTATTATTAATTTAAAATGTTATTTTTTTATAAAAGTATTGAGAACTGACAAATAATTCAGATTAACACACAAAAATAGATTTTTATATATTTTATCAAAAATTTACCTGCTCTTCATTTTACTATTAAAATCGAATTTCCATTAATGTGCAAATATTTGAAACAGTATTTTTTGCAAAATGTATAATTGTTCAAACTTGTACTTGGATTCAAATTATTTTTCAGTTGAATATTCATACAGCCTATTTTTTAATTAAATATTTTGTATTATACTATATTTTTAAAAAGCTTTTATCTTTTTGTTTGCCTCTTTTTTTGTAAGTTATATATGATTTTTCGATTTAAGTATAGTGTTTATATGTATATATATATATATATATATATATAATGGTTGTAACTGTATGTAGAATTAATTCTTTCGAAAATGACTGTAGAATATCTTTCATCCTTTGTTGAATCATCATATAAAAATTTACATTTTTTCAACATGAAAACAAAAAAATATTTAATCTTTTTCAACTACAAAAAAATTACGTAGAGCATTCATGTGTGTATTACATTGCGAATATGTACATATTTTTATAACGTTTAGTGTATATGTGTAAATCCATGAAATGAGGCAAACATAAACCGTTACCACTGCCGCTACGAGACTTGTTGTAAAGGCGTACAACACTAACATCATTTTACGGTACGTTCGTTTCGCAAAGCGATTCGGTCCATTTGTCTGTCGTGCGTCCACGATTTGCATGTTTAATTTAATTGGGAACGGATCAAAGGGCGCTAGACAGGCTGGACGGCCGGCCTATATGTCGGACCGGCCCTTTAAACACACACTTGTATACGCTCCAATGTCAATTCACAGTCAACGTGTTTCCAGTCGTTTAGAATAATAGACAAAACTATTTAATTTCACTATTTATAGCTACAAATCTAATTGAAAACTCGATTAATACAACTTATTCATTGTACTGGAACAATCTTTAAAATAATATCATTTCGAAATGGGATTATTCTAACGGAATAAACATTTTTCGAATTATATATGTTTAAATAAAATAGTATATATATATATATATATATATATATATATATACATGATTGTATGCATACTTACATCTAGTGACCTAGAAAAATAAGTTTACAATGACCTTTTTGAAAACAGATCAATTAATTCAATAAAAATAACAACTTTATATTTAAATTACATGTAAACTTAAAATGTTTTAAATGTTGTTAAGAAAAATATTATTAATTCATTTGTAAAATACATTTACTAAAGTTTAAAAAATCTCTGAATGAAAATTAAATGAAGTATCCAAACAGAATGTAACTTCTTTCAAACAAATATTCAATTAATATAATTACTTTTAGCTCTCACAGTTAGCCAATATACCCCTAAAATATTCTCTAAAACGATTGACACATTTTCACGATCTTAGCAATAATTTTATTACAAAATAAAATCATTTAAGAATAATTTGTGAAGTCTGTAGAATACGAACTTTAACGAATAAAATTACTATTGAAATGATACTATAAAATACATTCATATACTTCAAGAATTCCATTTAACAGTTTGCAATTTTAATGTTATAAATTCTTTAGCTATGGATAACTGATTGCGATCATTACTTTAACTCAAGTTGAATTATCCCTGTATGCTTAGTATTCCTGTTGAATTAAACAGATTATTTTAAAAAATATCATAATAAACACCACTCGTTTTTTTATAAAATGGTTTTTTCCACAATTTTGGTATTAAAATATATCCAAATCATTATAATAAGATCAGAGAATTTTCATTTTTAATATTTTCTCCTACCCTCTTCAAATATACTGACGTCATGTTTATTTTATTATCTAAACTATTACTTTGCAATGAAATAACCTAATCCCAGAATTATTATGGCATATTTTTATACCTTTTTCTTTAGTTTTTCTCTGAAATAAAAATATGCTTGCCAGAAACTATTTTTTGTATATAGGATCACAATAAAGAACCATAGTTTCATCACCTATTATAATAGTTTATAATAGGCGATGAAACTATTGACTTGATAGCTCAAGTTACAGTTTATCTATCATTACTACGCAATTATTCGGCTGGTATAAAAATAATTGCGGTTTTTGCGTGTCTAGTATAAGGACGCATATATCAGTGAAAAATTATATTTATTAATCAAAATAAAGACCATTGTCCTGTACACATTTCTTCTAATGGGACACAAGTTTGTTTGTTCATACAAGATAGAATTCTTAAATCCTAGGACTAACGAATTCATCGAAAGCGCTTTGAGATGATGCTTGCTTTTTGAAAACTTTCTCTCGTGGGAAATTACTCAAATATTTAATTAAACAAATGATAATCTATCGGAGACAAGTCCGGAGAATAAGATGGGTCATGTAAGGCTTCATAACCCAGTTCATTTAATTTTTTAGTCATTTCTGAGACGTGTGATCGGGCGTTGTCATGAAGAAGAATTGATTCTCTTCGATTGATTAATGGTGGCCGTAAACGCTGTAACTTTTCATGCATTTTTTCAATTTCCTCATAATATTTTTCTGATGTTATTGTTTCATTAGGATTTAAGAGGTTGTAGTAATGATGTGACTTGCCGACCACCAAACAGTGGCCAATATCTTTTTTTCATGAAGCTTCGGTTTGGGAAACTATTTTGGTGTTTCTCCTCGGTCTAATCACTGTGGTGAACGTTTCCGATTGTTGCAGAGAATCCACTTTTAATTATATGTGACAATACGATCAAATAAGGATCATTTTTGTTGCGCAAAAGAAGCGCATAACAGACTTCGTATCGCTTAATTGCTTGATGTTCGTTTAATTCATGCGGCAGCTATTTATTCAGCTTTTTTGTTTTCCAATTAGACTCAAATGTCGAACAACTGTTGAATGATCAACATTGACTTCTTTTGCCACGACTCGAGTTGTTTTATGTGGATCCAATTCAATAATAGTTCTTAAATCATTATTGTCAAGGCTGAAGGAGTCCACAACTATCCTCATCATCAAGGCTTTCGTTTCCATTACGAAATTTTTGGAACCATTGTTGAGTTGTACGTTCATTAATTGACTCTTCCCCAAAAACAAATTTGATATTTCGAGCAGTTTCTTTTTGCTTGACGTCCCAATTTAAACTCATATAACAAAATCGAGTGAATTTTCTTTTTTTTTCATGACTAATTTAAGAATTTATATCCAACAATACTAAAGAATGAAAACAATTGACATAATCTGAAATCAGTAATGCTAATTTCATTGTTTACAATGATGTATCACTGATAAAAGCAACTAATGTATCATCTGTTGCTTTACGCTCCAATTTAAACTCATACAACAAAATCGCGCGAATTTGCTTTTTTCCATAGCTAACTTAACAGATTATATCCAATAATATTAAATAATGAAAACAATAGACATAAGCTGAAATCAGTAGTACTAATTTTATTGTTTACAACGATTATAACAAATATGACTATAACAAAATATAACGATAACTAGAAAAATCGGCGCCAAACTGAAAATAATAAAAACCGCAACTATTTTTGCACCAAACCTAATACAAAAATTCTTAAAACACTTCGTCTTATAGCTTTTGTGACTACGTAAAACTTTACATGTGTCAGCGTTATTAGACAACCATTGCTAGATATTCAAAAATGAGTCATCTTAGTCCTTTCTACAATATTTTTTGCTTTAATTTGGAATCACTCAAAACAACTTGTTCCATTAAATCTACACCCATTAAAATACCTTCATAAAACAAGAATTTCACATGGATCATCTTCAACTGATATCTCCTTCAGTTGAGTAGTTACAACCAATATTTTCATTTTACAGTTTCGTTTCTTCGATTTACCATGAACAAAATGAATTCGTAGCTCAATGTTATTTAATTATATTTTTTCCTTTTTGAGAAATTTAATTACTTCTATTTATTACTTTTCTGTTTTTTTTTTTAAATTGATCATCAAAGATTGAAAACAAAGTGGAGCAGTGAGCAAATAACAGCAATGCTCTCTGCGTTACTATGAATATTCCAGTGTATTTTCATTGCTTTTTTTCTCATTTTTGTTTCACTCTTTGTTCTTTCGAATAGACAAAAAGTCACGACAGATATTCAAAATATGTTGACAGTGTTTCAAAATATTTCCACGAACAATCTCATTTGTGAAGGTCAATACGATACAGAAGTCAGGTGCCTAGATTCATATCCCACCAGTGACTTATTAAACCCAATGCCATCCCACCATTTCTTTCTTCTCCACTTCACTATTTATACTTCCTTTAAAGACTGTTACTTCTAAACTGACTGATATATCAGTACATCAAACTGTACTTACACTTATTACATATGAGACTAGATATGACATTTGTAAGAATTTCGAAAATTTCCGAATGCAAATATTCCAGCTCGAAAGCTTTTAAATTCCACTATGTATTTTTAATCGCCGACGAAATTCACTGAAAAATATTTCAAATTAAAATGTAAACATCCTGTACACCGGTGAAACTGTTTAAATTCGCATACGTATTAAGAGCTAATGAAAGTAATAAAAATTACTCACATTTTAATTAATTCCCTTTTAGTCGTACGAAAAATAACAGAGAGACGTTCCCATTATCTCGTGCGTCATATTGTAACAATTGGCGATAAAAGCCAGGCGAGCGTGTATTAGGGATATTCGTGTTATAATTAGACGCTAACTTCACGCTCTCCGCACCGTACATACAATACATACATGCGTGAAGGACACATCGTTTCAGTGCTACCAACGTACGCTCGCTCGTATAAAAACACACGCGTACACATTTCAAATTAATAAAACGGTATTTCTACAACGGCGGGCTCGATCTTTTTTCTCATCTCTGGACCTATCCTGTGGGTTTTATATAGTTAACAATCGTCGTTGTTTTACGGGAACATAAAGTACGTTTTTAGTACCATTTCGTCTACATTTATATATCCACGACGAAAATGTTCGTTTCAATTGCACGATGTAGTTTAAAAGTCGGCTACTAAATCGTTAAATATGTCTATTAAAACCGTGAACGCGCCGAAATGATCTTGAGAATGTGAGCTTGCATTATATTTAAATGCATATAAAATGCAATAGTTAAAAAACACATTGTAAAAGTTTTATCGAGTTTACCTCTTATAACTTCATTGAAATTAAATTATAAGCGTTAAATGTTAAAATACATACTTTTTATTCAAATATTAATATAATAGATTGATATTTTTCTTTATATACATATAACACTTTGATTAACCTTAAAAATATGAAACGAAAAAAGTAATGTAAATTTGTATCAAAAAAATATTATAATTTATCAATTTCAAAATCAAATAAAGTATCTTCGTCATTCATACAGAATTAAAATCAATGACAAGCTAGAGATTAAAAGTATAATATAGAAATAATCATTTATATATATATATATATATATATATATATATATATGTGTGATTTTTATAAATATTCGCTTTTAATAATATTAGCTGGTTGCATTGAAAGTTGCTGTTCTTTGTGTTTGTTTTTTTGGGGATTTATTTGAATAACAAAATGTGTGAATACATTAATCAAAGTATTTTCCTTCGGAAGCTATGACTTTTACCCGCTTTTCTGCGAGAAGTTGAATTCCGCGATGAAAGAATGGTCTGTCTTTTAACTCAATCCATTCAGCAACACTTTTTCGACATATCTGTAGTTATGGAAATGTTTATCTTCCAAAGTGTGTTGCATAGATCAAAATAAATGGTAATCGCTTGGGGCCAGGTCCGGAGAATATGCTGGATGAGAGAAAACCTCCCATCCGAGCTCCATCAGTGTTTATTTCACGACTATAGCAACATGAGGCCGAGCATTGTCATCGAGAAGAAACACTTTTCGACGATTTGATGCAATTGATGGTCGTTTTTGCATTAAGCTATACGCTGTTTAGCTTCCTCAAATCTTCTTAACCGAAGAGACAAAAGGAATCATCGTAGACAGCACTTGTATAGAAAATGTTTTTTTAAAAAAAACACTCATAAATAAAAAGAATTATATTTTGGATATAAACGCATTTTTTTCAAAATTTCTAAGTCTGAGAACGAATTAATTGATTTTTCCTAAGATATAATAGAAAACTGGGTTTCGAGATACAAACTTTTCGAGATTCGAACTTTGGACTGGAACGAATTAAGTTCGTAAGTCGAGATACCACTATATATGTACATGTATATATATGTATATATATATATATATATATATATATATATATATATATATATATTAAGTATAGAAATTAATTCAGTGCCTTTTTAATTTAAAACGAATGTTTACGGAAAAATGGAATACATTTCAATCCTCATTATTTTATATACTGAACATTATTTTATATACTTCTACTCCATCTGTCAGGTAATGGACGAATGCCTTGTCCAAGAAAATATGGCGACTTTGTGTCAATGAAGTCGTAATATATTTTCGTACCTCTTTCACTGCTTTAGCATTTTTTGCATGTTTCATGCGTTAAATTATTCCCATGGCTTCGATAGCATCACTTAAAATGAAATGCGAAAAGTACACAGTGCCTAACATGCTACTTTTTGAAATCCATCGTGTTCACTACTGTTTTCTGAGGTAATGCCAACTACTTGCCTAAGATATTTAATGTTTTTAAATGCTGAGGTTGGCACTTCAAAATTTTAAACCGAAGAGAAAATATTTTAATTTCAAACAGTTTGATTCGATGTAAAGGGACCGAATTAATTTGTACAACAAATATTTATATATATATATGTATATACACGCACACATATATACACACACACACACATATGTATATATATATATATATATATATATATATATATATATATTATAAATCGTTATAATGTCATTGAATAGACCGTGATTAATGACAACGTTACTAAGGAATGTCGATATATATTTTCAAAAGTTTCATTAATCGATTCATAAGTGTGCACTACAAAAAAACATTACTTCTCTTTCATCTATTAAACTTTTCATTTTTCTTCATTTATATATATATATATATATATATATATATATATATATATATAAATATATTTGTTTTTTTTCCATTTTGTTAGTTTTTTCTTTCCATATATTTCTAGTATTCTAAGAAATGAGGCAAAACATTAAAAAAATATCTTTTTTACATAAAACTGGAGACGTTTTATGTTGAAACTGTTTTTCATTTGGCAAAAACGGTACAATAAATAAATTCAACTATCTCTCCTACTATGTATATATATATATATATATATAAATATATATATATATATATATATATATATATATAAATATATATATATGCATATATATTATAAAAAATTATATGTTTTAAATATAATTACCCGCATGTATTGAAACATTTGAATTTGAAAAAGCTTATTATGTTTTCTGAAAATTTATTTTATTCCGTTTTCCTCGAAACATATTCAATTATTTCCATTCATATTTTTTTTCAGATACTTGTTTTTTCAGTCTATTATATATATATATATATATATATATATATATATAATTTATTCAATAAATTTATTAAAAACTTCATAAAGGACGAAACGAGTACTTGTAACAGAACGCTCGTTCGATTTTCTACATTCGAACATTGTCGAACGTTATTCACTGGCTGCACAGTTCCGTAATCCGCTTAAAAATAGCGTATATGCAGTGTCATATAATAAAATGATAATTATTAAAAACGGTACAACGCTGTTGCCGCTCTATCATGGAGATTAAATGGAATTATTGACGTAGCGTTGCTATACACTTGTACAGGTGGTTTTATTTTCATACGAGTGCCATAGAAAATAGCCGGAGTCGTATGTCCATGTAACAAAATTCATACATTTCATACATTCATTATTATGTTCGGTTTTGTATGAAATTTCATTTTGAGATCTGGTAGACGTATTTTTTAATCTGTGTAATAGACTATTTTTTTTATGAATAATAGATATATATTATTAATTTTTTGTTTCAATATAATGTCTAAAAAATAAGTTATAACTAGAATCACAGTACTGACTATATTTCTTTATTATTATCTCATTATATTACTATTTGTATCAATAACAGATAAGTTCTGCATAGAGTCTATTTTCTTTCTATAAATTGAAATAATATGACCGTTAGTTAAAAATTAATACACATGGAATGACAAATAAATATACAATTCAAATTAAATATACCTATTTATCTAAAAATAATTACATAAATTGTTGTCGGAACATTAATCCATACAGTGGCCTATACAGTTGCCAAATCCATCCATCAGTTGCTAAATATAGAATATATTCAAAATCGATAGATTCTCCTTTAAGCCTTGTGTTTTTTAGTCTGTCAAATATAATAGACAAAAAGTTGATTGCATATATATATGAAGAAAGAAAATTTTTATTTGAAAATACTCAGAACATCTGTTTTTTCACCTATTCTAAAAAATAGTTTGTAGTCAATTAAGGAAAGAAGTACGTTGGTAAAGAGGACGAATTTCATTTTGCACATGTGTAAAACAATCAAATTATAAAAATAAATATTTATATGGAGATATTTTCTAAGAAACAACCGTTTAATTTCTTTTAACATAGAACATATAATTTTTAAAGTATTTTTATGGCTTTTTCGATTTTAAAGCTACATTTTCAAGGCATGTTTATTAAAATTCTAATATACGAGTAAAAACGTGACAACTGTCTAATCTCATCAAAAAATGTATTAAAAATAAAACTAAAATAAAATAAACGCGATTTTTAAGGTACAGTAGATTATAAAAAAAAGCTATGCACCTTTCAAAATAAAATTTATTATTTAGTAACGCGTACGTTTACTGCTAATGTTAATATCTCTGAAACGCCTGTGTGTCATATAAATTTTTAATTATGTTAACAGTAATTACACTCCAAGTTCTCTTAATTTATTGTTCTAATAGTCTCCGTCCTTTAGGATAATTAGAATGTATATTCTCCACTACTAGTTTCGGCACAGATATCATCTTCATGTACAATATATATTATAGATTAATATCTACCTAAAGATGACACACGTACTGAAATTAGTAATAGAGAACAGAAATTCAAATCATCCAAAGAACGGAGACCATCAGAATACCTCATCAATGGAATCATAAGTATAAAACTAA
Source organism: Acanthacorydalis orientalis (assembly GCA_034766995.1). NCBI lineage: Eukaryota > Metazoa > Arthropoda > Insecta > Megaloptera > Corydalidae > Acanthacorydalis > Acanthacorydalis orientalis. The sequence goes on along the minus strand of CM068318.1, from coordinate 17,409,101 downwards.
TAATTTTAATCTCTGATTTGATCAAAAACTTATTTTATTTCATACTGCGTTCTATTTTCATAAATCAGTCCGCTTAGTCTTACAAAGATTTTCAATTATATTAAAATTTAGAGAAAGTGGAATCCAGTCCAATAATATTTATCTTCTTCATAAAACCAATTTTCAAATATCGATTTGTATCCATAAGTGCATTGTTATGCTGAAATATATATTCTCCATAGACACACACACATTTAATTTTTTCGTTACTCCAATGAATTATGAACAAAATTCTTGAAATAAAAATAAAATACATATAATTTGAGGAAAAAAATTATTCATTAATATGCAAATAATAAAAAATAAAAAATTACAATTAATATTAAATAGAAAGTGTAAATGTATTCATACGATTGTTTTTTCAGAAAAGTATATTTAATATTCTTTAAAATAATATATTTTGATTTAATATTTTTATATTGTATACATATATATATATATATATATATATATATATATATATATATGCATATATATATATATATATATATATATATATGTTATTTTAATAAGAATCACCTCATTCCTTCATCTATGTATGACCATCTTAACATAATGAATATACTCTGCATCTATACCACTGAATTCATATATCTATATACGTTTGTGTGTGTGCACTTAATTTCACCCCATCTTGATGTAACGCACAGGTCAAGAGGTCGTACGAGTTTCCCATGCGATACGCGCGCAGCATCCAAAACGCACAGTCGGGATGACCCGTCACTGCACCCTGACGTGTCGCCTCCTACCCTTAAAGTTACTAGTTCCCCATCGTTATTTCTGTCGCATATCGAAGGAGACCGGATCTCTTATTCATTTTTTTTTTTAGATTTTCTATCCAGTGTCCAGTATTTAATTCGCCTTCTACGGTGTATATATATATATATATATATATATATATATATATGTGTGTGTGTGTGTGTACATTTGTATACACTTTTTCCAAGCTCGACTTACAGTTCGTTCTAATCTTGTATGTAGTCGTAGTGTTTTAATGGAATTCCTATTGCATACATTAAACAAACCCATGTAATATAACAGTGGTGTAGAATAAAGCTTTTTTTGTATCCTTTTTAATTTTTATTCTTTTGCATATTTTTTTGACGATTTTCTTAAAAAATGAGATTTTATTTAATATCACAAAATGTTCTATTTAATTTAACTTAATCGTTCATGATAATTTTATTACGTTATATTTATTTATCAGTATGTAAAAAATAGCTAATCAAGAAAAAAATAAATAAATAGTACTTCAATAACAAAAGTTAGTTTAATTATAGAAATATTTTCTCTATACTGCATTAAAGATAATAAATATATTTAATTTTTTAAGATAATTTTAACGTTAAAACGCATTTAAACTCAAATAGCTTGTTTTTATCTGTAAATCATAATTTTTTTAGATGGTTATAGTATTATCATATTTTTTGCAACTATTTATCTACTTAAATACATTATTTATCTATTTAAGTATATTAACATTACATAATAATATTATTTAATAGAAAAATAGATTGATGCATGCATATTCAAAGTTTCTGACGTGTTGCAACTTGCAAATTGACATGATCATTATCGCTTGTATATGGAAACCCCAGCCATTAATTGCTTAAAACATCACTGATTCAATAACTCCCCCATGCAATAAACTACACAAGTCCGTAAGTCCATAAGTCTATCTAGCACTCACTATTCCGATTATACAACACAGAGTCCCTAACAAGTGAATAATTCTTCGATTGTTTTATCGATTTGTTTTTGTTCGTTAAGGTTTATTCAAATAAACAGTTGTCCAATTAATGAAAATTCACTATATAATATCTACTTATAAAATAATGATTAAAGTAATCGTTATTCAGAGTCAAAGTAACTTTATATATTCTAAATTTTAATTGAGATTTATGCAGTACTTATCAATTTGAGTACAGATAATATTATGACTTTTCAATTTATTAGAAAAAGCAACGTAATTTAATCAATTTAAATTTATATAGTCATTTAAGGGGAAATAAATGTTCAATCCATATTACTGAAATACTGTTGAGTGAAACCATACAACATTCATTTTTGAAAATGTTATTCACTATATTATACTTTGTACTCTATGGATTAGTGAATCAATTCAATATAACATGTGAATTATTAAAGTTATTATAACCGCATTTGTATGTACACAATAGTCAATTAATTAAAATTATAACAATTATTGTAAATATTAAGTACAATATCGTCAATAAACATGAAATTGTGTACGTCATTTAGATTAAAATTTCGAATAAATAGAATAATATAAAAACAAATACTAAAAATATCATGTTATATTAAGTATAAATGGTAAAAAATATATAGAATTTATTGAATATTCTTTAAAAAATATGCTTAATTTTTAAAAATAACAAAATTATAGAATAATTATTGTAAAAGAGTTAATAGGGTTAATTAATAAATACAAAACATTATCTTTCCTAGAAAATAATTAATGTTATATCTAATATTCTATTTACTAAGACTAATTAAATCTTCTAGTTACTAAAAATTTTAATTATGAAATAACCGTACTAACTAGTTTTAATTTCTCTCTTGTTAATTTAAAATACATTCATTCTTAATAATTAAATACTTCTTATACACATCTAAAGCTTAAATATTTTATTTAAATTTTATTAGTTCTTAAATAATTGACAATTATTTTTTATTTAGACATATTTAAACTTAGTGTAGTATAATAAAACAGTTATATATAATAAATTTAAGGAAGAGATAAAATAAATCTTATTGATCTATTTTCAGAAGTGTTTAAATTTGTGACAAAAGTACATTAATAAATTTATACGTTTTATTCTATTAAGAAATGAATTATAAAAAAATAAAATAATTATTATCTGCCACTGGTGAACAGTTAAATTCTATTCCGATTCACCTTTACATCATATCATTCGAACAAAAGGGGAGAGTACACGTTGAAAAGTATCCACTGAGATGCTGACCAACTGGTTATTCTGTCTCAAGTTCGATTCCCCACTCGATGTACCTGAATCTATCAGAAATATTTTTATACACCACCCTACGAATATTTCTTTCGATATATATAACGGTTATTTTAATCCGAATTAAAGAAATCAGTACGCGGTCTAATAACAACGACGTTGGATGTAGAGAAATATGGGTTGAACAGGAGCAATTTTCGTTTTTCCTAGTGTTTTCTTTTTTATTGAAACTAAACATGTGTGCAAAAACTGTGAACTTAGTTATTACTTCTAGTATTCTTTATACCTAATCTTAATCGTTAAGTAATTTTAGTAAAAGTTTAATGAATTCAGTGGTTATTGATTGTTCAAGTTCAGTGCTTTAGTCAGTTAAGAGAAATATTTAAAAGAAACCATATTTTAGATGTTTAATATTTAAGTGTATTTCATTAAATATTTTTTATGTTTAAAAAATAAGGATAAATTTAAGTTATTATTAACATATTTTCAATAGCATATAATGATAAGTTAATAATTAGTTTAATAAATATTCAAGTTATTAATTATAATTGACGATATAGTTCTATTCTTAATATTTCTATATAATACGTTTAGATAATGTTATTACATAATTATTTAAATAAAAATTCTCTTAGTAATTTTTAATTAAACCAGAATAAGTAATACTGTTCAATATCCAAAAAACGATTGAATAATTAAAATAATTACCCCTTCATATACACATAAATCTTTTTAATCGTTTATATTCATAATCGAAAAATTAAAGTGATTAATTACATTTTGATTACGTATACAAAAAGGACGTACAAATCAAATATTTGTTTCATACCTAATTAGATTAAACAAAGCATTAATTTTAACGATCAGATTTTTCAATTTTTTAAAACTGAATTTAAATTGTTTTTATAGTCAAGTTGGTAACATTATATTCTTTTGTATGATGTGTTTTTGGCGGGAAATATGTTTTGACGAATTGTGTCAATGTGTGCGATGGATCATTGGATACCATACTATTACAACGTTATTCATCAGGTACTCAATATTCATTATTTTCAATATATTACTTTATAAATTATCAATTATGAATTAATTGTTATGTACACATTTTTTCATAATTAACTCAAAATTACTAATAAATTTCATAACAGAGTTTTTATTAAGCTATGGTTAGACGATGCAAACTTTTACCAACTGCTAGTTTACCAACAGAGAACTATAATACAAAATTAATTTATACATGCGCTAGAAAAACAGTACTAGTTGCAAGCTCTAATTTGCTGCTAGTACAAAATAACAGCTAGGAAAAAATATAGCATTCATGTTTTCATTGTGCTTGTTAAAATAGTTACAGTACTTATGGAAAGTTACACGATTAATGTTCATTTATTTTCTTAGCTGAAGTTATTTGTCTCTGTAATCGTTTTTATTAAAAAAGAATTATATATGATAACCTTCTTCAAAAATCAAATAAAGGAGCATAAAGGACAAAAAAAATTAATGAACTCTTAAATCGTCAATTTTGAAACTTCTGAAATTGTCAATAATAAAACAAATCGCAAACAGTATCCATTAGCTATTCCATTTTCCATATTCCATTTTCCATATTCCATTTTCCATATTCCATTTTCCATATTCCATTTTCCATATTCCATTTTCCATTATCCATTAGCTATTTCTTATATATCTGCAATATTTGGTATTGCAATTTCTATTTTTATTTAGTTCTGATACAATTTCGATTTTATATTTCGTATTATTACTCATTTAATCCTTTTAATTGTCCTCTCCTATTGATTCTCATTAAGTTACTGTTAATATACTTTGGTATAATCAGTTTTAGCTCTTGATACGTCTAATAATAATGATAATTTTTTATGGTTTTTAACTGTAAGATGTAAGAATCTTCTAAAAATATTAATATTCCATATAACAGTAAATACAAAGTCATTTTTTATTGCAATATTCACATAAAATAAATATTATTTCACTAAACCGTACAATAAAATAAAATTTAAGTAAACATTTCTAATTCGCTGTTATTTGTAGATAAAAATATTAACATCTTTAGAAATAAATTTTTCGTTCGCCAACAAACCACGAAAAAAAACCATTACTCAGAAAATATTTTCTCATTTGAAAGATAATTGACAAAATCTCAAAATTCTCATAGTAACTAATTAAAATCGTGTTCTTTTCTTCTTCTAGCGAAATTTCAACGTACAAACCAGAAAAAAGAAGATAAAAAAATTCTCTAATTAATTATTCATTCTTTTCGATTGATTTTTATACAACATATCAGTATTTCCTTCTCTTATTGTTTTCATGCTACAATTTATCATTAATGGTAAAGAGATCTCTCTATCGAGATACTTATAAGCAACAATCAAAAATGATCAATAATTTTGAGGGATTTAGATAAAAGAATCCATATAGTAATGAATTTATCCACAATGTAAAAAATTACATTGTCGACATCATAGGATTAACCAAATAAAAAAAATATCTTAAAATATTTACATAATTGTTTAAAGATCTTTAATTTAATTAAAGTATAACTAATATATTTCGGTTTTTAAATAATTAATTTCCAACATTAAAAAGTATTTGATTTTTAAATTAATTATTTCTGAAACTAAATCATTGCAATTTTGAATTTTTATACATTTTGTTTTAATGAAATTAAAAGAAGAATTTCTCGAAAATTCTCAAAATGGTTAAATGTTGAATAATTTGACCATATATATATATATATATATATATATATATATACATACATACATATATATATATATATACATGTGTGTGTGTAATGAGAACAAGAGAGCTCAGAAACGGAATCGTTCATGAATCAACAGAGTGGATTCCCTTTAATTGCGGTATGCCGCAGAACACTCAGATCATATTTCATTGCAATTGGTCACTGATTGCAGTGTTGCGAATTATGTACTAAAACCGACGCCGCATTGTAACGACGTCGACCAACAGTAAAAAACCGTATCGGATGACGTGCAAGCGAGATATTACCATTATCGTACAATATCCGTATATATTCAACATCTCTGTTTGTGACACGTACCTAATACAGTATTGCATGCACGACTGTTAGAATGGTAGAAATAGGCGAATAGTTTTGAAAATTGGCGCTATAATTAACAGAAAATTGCTAGTCGCGCACTGTACACTAGCTGGATTAAATCCTAGTATATATATATATATATATATATATATTTTATGTGTGTGTGTGTGTATATATATATATATATATATATATGTACGAGAGGTTATATTGAGTATAGGACTATAATATTTCATTTCGCAGAGTAAGCAGCATTTATTTTTACGACTGGTAATTTTTTTCCTCTCCACCAGCTCTTAATAACTGTATTGTTGAAGCAATTAAAACATATGGAATATGAAGAGAACTACTTCACTTAATGACTGTATTACCGTACCAAGTTTGCACCTTTTTTGAAAAAAATCTGTAACATATTTATATAGCATTAACTTTACTATCGTTCTATATATATATATTTCCATCATAATCCGCAGTAATTTCAGATGCATTTATTTTTTAGTAAGATTAAAATCTATTGTATAATGTTTTAATACATTTTATATTAAAAAAAACCTTTCAGCTAGATATTAAAATTACATGTATGTAGTGGGAAGCTTTTAAAATGACTTTGCCGCTTTCACATTAAACATTTTTTTTATTTTTCAATTTATAAATAAAACATATAAAATCACATATCCAACACAGAATTTCACACAGAGTATTATTTTTGTATTCATATATATATATATATATATATATATATATATATAATTATTTTCATATGACTTTATAATTATTGAAAGTTTCAAGTAATTCGAAAATCATATACTGGACTTAAATGAAAGTTCTTCAATTAGTTTCCATATAAAAACAATTTTAAACAAGAAACATTTTTAATGAAAAACATCTTTGACTTGACTTTTCTCTTTTTATGAAGTTATTACTTTAAAAAACTACTTGCCCATATACTTGCATTTTATGTTTTCATCAAGCTTTTACGTAATGAAATAAATGTAAAAAATAATTTCGAATAGTAAAACGCAGACAATTATTTTTTTATCATAACTGCTCCCTTCTAATTTTTTCAGTGTTAATTCTAAAACCAGTTCTTTAATAAATAAAATATAATAATTATATATCTGTTTCGGGTAAATCAGTCCGACTCTAGAAATTTGTTTGGAAATAAAATTAAATCAGATGTTTATTCCTAGCATCAAGCTCTTACTGAAGACACACGACAGAAAAAAAAATGTTTCAGACAGTAAGACTGTAATTCGTTCGTCTCTCTGTTGAAAACTGTATATTTACCCAAATATCTTTTATAAATTCTTATTTAAATTTTATTTTTATGATCATTTTTTCCTTTTAAATTAAGTAGCTAAAATTTGATGGAATTCCAGTCGTGCTAGGTATCCATTAAATGATTTTTTTTAAAAAAAAGGTCTAGTTATGTCTTAATTAGTTGTCTATTTGTTACATAAATTAATTAATACGACAAACATATTCTCTTAAAATTTTCTTAAACGAGCATTACTATAATAATTATATTTATTTGCTATAAAATTTTATTTAAAACAACCAGAGGGCTCTGCCCTCCACTCCCAGGAGGCTCAGATCATTTTGATGGTCGATTATGTTCCTTTCGATTGCGATAGCATATATTATCCTTAAAATGCTAACTTGATGTAAATATTTTTTTCTGTACCTTATCAAAAAAAAAGTAATAAAAATCATGTTGTTTTAGTAAATACTCTATTGGTGTATTAAACTACAACGTAACACAACTTTAAAGAAATTCACAGGCACATCCCAATCAAAAGTACACTCACCAAATATTTGTATACACAAACCAATTTATACTGCTTGTTGAACTTGATTTCTTACAAAAAAAATCATCTACAAGCTGAAAATAAATATGAATAATATCTAAAAAAAAGATTCGAAATGTTCTTTTTTTCAATAATATTAAATTAACATCATACACTTTTCTGTGTAATAAAAATTTTATGAATCATAAAAACTCTTCTAACTCGCTTATTCTTGAGTATGAAAAATAAAATTTATTGATAATTCACTTTGAACATAGGAACATAAATTTGAATTAGAATCTATTATATTTTCTTTCATTTATTAACTACTTACTTAAATTTAGTTTTATGTGGAATAAAATTCGTTTTTATTTAATAAATTAAAAATAACTAGATAAAACATTAAATACAGTTTTCCATAATTGTTAATGAAAATAACTGAATAAAAATATGATGGATTTGACGATGGCAATAATTTCTATTTACTAACAGTGAATGAATATAAATATAAGGATATTCTTATAATTATTTAGATCAATGAAAACAAGATCTTGAGAAAATTATTTATTATTATTCGTCGTCAGGTTAAAGTAGTATTTAACTGAAAATTTATTTTAAATTTTATATAACTTATAGCAAAAACTATACAGTAATAAATATATGCTGAACAATCAGTTAAAAAATCCAATGATACTGTAAATACCAAAAAATACTAAAAATAATTTAAGAAGACAATTTATTCGTTGAACTGGCGTTGATATCCCGATGCTTGCAGCTATTTCATTATTGAACTAAGTGAACTATTTTCGTGTCATATGATATAATAGGGATGAGTTACTGTTATTTTTTTTGGTACTATTTGACATATTATAAGACATACTCGTTTTTATTATGAATGTATTAATTTTGAAAAAAATACTTGATTTATTATTGCTAATATTTTCATATAATATTAATACAAATAGATATGTGTTGTAGAAATCTAAGATTAATTTTATGAATTCACAAAACTTCCAAATCTACTTTTTATAAGAAACTAATGAAAGAATTAATATTTTATTTTTTCCTGGATAATTCACTTAGAAATAATTCCAATAGAAATTTTTAACACATAGGCTATTACTATAAAGAAACATAATCGTTAATCATTACGTGTCTTACTTCATATACTACTGAAAAATTCAATACTAAACATTTGTTTCATATACTATTCACCATACAAGTCAATATATCTAGATGGATACAAGCTAAAACATTACAATATATTCCAAACATAACCCCTGTAAACGCGTTAACCCGAACTTTTTCAAAGTTTTTATTAATTTAAAAAGGTATTAGTTAAGATTTTGCCTGATCGCAACGTTTTTCAATGAAAAAAATGTAGAATATTTTTAAATTTCAAAAAAGATTTACAATGTTATCAGGAAAATGTTGAAATTACTTAAAATTGCCTTTGATGTTAATTTTCTCACGAATTATTGAACAAATTTGACTTAAACTTTCATAAACCTATTGAAATTGTTTTAAGATTGATGAAAAGTTATGTTTTTCTTTATTTAACAAATTGCTCCAGTAAATTGTTCTGAAATGTATCCAACCATCATTGGGTACTGCAGCTAGTTTGTAATAAAAATTGAAAAAATATAATCATTTTACACAAAATAAATATTTTATGGCATCTTTGATAATTATAAAAATACAATAATTTTCTACAAAATCTAACTAATAAATTTTATGTATAGTGACTAATAAATTAAAATTATTTTATAAGTACATGTTATTAAGTGTTAAAAAATATTGAATATATAGATATCTCAGAAGTCATAAGTCTAAACCATTCAAATTTAACAATAATATTGAAGGTCCTAGTAAACATCATAAATGCGATTTATATATTTTTTTATCTACTATTAAAAGAAATTTATTGACTTATTACTTATACATTTTGACATCCGCGAAATAATAAATATTTTAAAGAGTTTTTAGAAAAAAATATTAAAAATGTAATTATTTCTTTTTCTTCTGAAATATATATATATATATATATATATATATATATATATATGTGTGTGTGTGTGTGTGAGTGTGTTTGTGTGTGTGTACAGAATAAGAAAAGAAAATATTATTCTAATTCTGCCATTATTTGTTAAGTTATTTCATTGTAGTAATCATTATTTTAAAAATATTAATATTGTAAAACAAACACTTTATTCGCGTATTTTATTACAACAGTTCATTGCATGATTTCTATAACGGATTTAATTATTCCGAATCAAAATGTAAAACTGTTAAATCTCATATTATAAATTACAACTTAGATAGTTTGCAAACAATGATATGTATATAAGCTAACAATGCATTAAACGTTCGACTGCAGTTAAGTCCTAATCCTCTCTTATTACAAATATCAATGTAAGCACTTCCCCTTTGTTATCATACCACAACGTTTGTATTGAATTCTGAATACGTTCAAACTTGATTACAAATTAAAATTGATTGTGTAAATTTCAAAAGTCACATGAACAAATAAATCGGGGCATGGTACAATTTGGTATTGTAAATGTGGAATGAATTTAATTACAAACATCAGAAATGTCATAGGTTGAAAAATAAAAGAATTGTTTAAATACATTTAAAATTAAAAAAAAATGTTGTTTTTCATTCTAAACATTTTTATGTATCGTTTTTATATATTTTTATATAAAGAATAGAAAATGGATAAAAAATACTTTTTAAATCATTCGTTTTGATTTATTAATTTTTCATTCTTTGATTATTTTCAATAATTTAAATATATTAAATGAAACTCCACTTATTATTCGAACAGATTGTTTCACCAAAACCTTCTTTTGTCGAGATTTATTTAACAGTTCACGAATTTCAAACACTAAGTTGCTACTATAAATATTGAATATTTGATTATTTCAGTATTCCGGCCAGTCGTACTTGAAATGGAACAGTCTTTTGAGAAAAACGAAATATTTCGTTATTCATAAGATTAATCATTCTTTTTTCATAAGTACTGAATTCTCTCTTACAAATTTTTGTTTATTATTCGTCTGAATTATTCTCAGTTTAGTTTTATTTCTTCTAACGAAAAAAGAATTTTCTAACAATAACAGTCATTTTAAAAGGTCTATTTTGCTCTAGAAAAAAACAACCGGATGAAAATATTTATTAATCATAATAGAAAATACAAGAAGACTTGCTTTTTATATTATTGGATTTTTTATAAGAAAATAATATCGAGATTGAATATAATGTAGATTGATATGACAAGCAACGGCAATAACAAGAAAATATATCTGTTATTGCAGGTCTCTCTATAAACGAACTTGACTATTAATGAATACATATACATAAATATACATATGTATATATATATATATGTATATATATATATATATATAAATAAATATAAATGAGACGGCAGATGGATTAGATACATTTACATGTTTATCTTGTTGAGTAATTGAGGTATTCTCAGTCATTCATTATTCTCGAAACACATTGCCTACTTCGATCCCTTGTCGCGATTATATAACAAAACACAAACTGCACGCCACTGATTCTATAGCTAACCATGATCCACTCATTTTGGCCGGTCACTAAAGTTAATACCTTCATTCGGAAAATGCAAAATCGCTTTAATCTAATAACTGTACAACAGTGTCATTGTGTATATATCTCTCGGGTCTATGTAGATCTATACACACACACAATTATATATATATATATATATATATATATATATATATATATATATATATATATATATAAACGTTATCATTACCAGCGGCCAATTATCTGGCTCCATTCCAGTGTCACATTTTACGCCACACCGACTAAATTGGAAATTGTTGAATGGATGAAATAAATACATATGTTAACACAATAGGCACATAAATATACACATACACACACACACACACACACATATATATATATATATATATATATATATATATATATATATATATATATCAATATGTGAGTATATGTGGGTGTGAATATATACAAAAACACATAAATACTAAATCAATATCATATTTTTTCAATACTTAGTATTACAATTCTTCATGAAAAACAACAACTTCAACACTGACATAAATTGTGATTTTTTAAATCACTGCACTTGTTTCATTCATCATCTGATACATTTTCAGAGTTTGAAATCGTATTATTTTATAATTTTGGCTAAATTTTTTAGATTAGTGTCAAGGTCGGTTGATTTATATCCCAGATTATAGGATTAAATTATGTATCATTTGAATTTTATTTTGCAGTGAACGATATTAATGAATTACGATTTTTGAAAAATATAAAAAATGTTTTATAAAACAAATATGACCTAATAATTACTGTAATGAAACCAATATTACATGGCAGGTATACTGATGTGAATTTTGTACAGCACTTATCGTTATTTTGAATATATTTACTTGCTAATACCATTACAATCAGTGGATTCGAATATATTATAACATTCCTTTTCCAATTTTTATACAAATAATATTTCGTTCTGATACTTTTTTTCTAATGATTCACTAATTTATATTATTCAGAAATTGTATCTTTTAAATAAATGTATTTTATCCATTTCCATCCTTGTAACGTTATACAATTTATTTCGAGTAATATTTTAATATCACGGATTAATCTTGTTTTCCAGGTTCAAACTTCAAGTGGTACCAGTAAATCTGGTGTTGGCTCAAATGGATCATCTGCATCTTCTGCTAACTCTGGTGGTCATGTTAGGTCAAGCGGTGTTGGAGTTTCCGCTAGCGGCGTGGCTGGCGCGGCGGGATCATCAGGAGTTCAAGGGTCTGGTTCTCCAGCCGTCGTTGTCACTCCAAAACCAGTTGAATGTAATCTGTGCCATCGAAAATTCAAAAACATACCAGCTCTCAATGGACATATGCGACTTCATGGTGGTTATTTCAAAAAAGTAAGTTTTTACTATCTTTTTACATCCTTAATTTTATAACTGGTACATATAACATAGGATGCGGAAAACAAGAAATGTGAGAAAAAAGAATCAACCGGACCGCCACTTCAAACAGCAAGCGTGAGCGTTCGTGCGCTCATCGAAGAAAAGATCATCAGTAAACGTACAACAAATCCGCAAAATATAACAGTAACATCTTCAACTGCGTCCGCACCCACAACACCCACAGCGGATTCAAACAGAACGAACGCACCGCCTCTTTACCCGTTAACATCATCTTCAGATACGACAAAAGTCACTTCATTCGTTGTTCCTGCTCCTCCAAATCACACTGTTACGACATCCACAGAAAAAATACGTCGTCATAGTGATACTGAAAAATTTACAATACCGCGAACGCCGAACACTTCAGTTTCTTCTGCTGCAGTAACAGCACAACAAGAAGCCGAAGCACTTGCAGATTTAATTTTAAAACGCGGTGCAAAAGTTGTTAAGAGAACTACATCGGATCCTGGTGGTCAAACTCAACAGCAACTTCAAATTCAGTTTCAACAAGCAAGTGATGCGTTTGCGCTCGCAGGTGTAACATACCAGTCTGACGATGGATCAGGTTATTTTTCACCGAGTCTTCAAGATGATGTTTTTCATCAAGTACAAGATACAATGTTATTACAAGGAGTCGATGCAACTCAACTCGCTGAAAGTATACAGTTGCAGGCCGCATCTCTACTTCAAGATCAGTCAGCTGATCAACAACTCCAAGATATCGCTTCCTTGGAAGATTATGCGAGCGTTACGGCAAGTCTGCAGGACAGTGTGAACAGCCCGTCGTATGGAGGACCTCATACGGTCAATCATGAATTGCAAGCTGTTTTGGATTCTCCATTACCTGAAAGTTTAGCAGAGTTCAGTGCGTATCATCCTTCTGATGCAACGGCTAACTCTTCATCGACTGCTGACGATAGTGCATCACCACTGCAGAGGTTTGCAGCATCTTCTGCATCGCCTAGAACAGGATCCCCTCTGGTACGTCACGATTCACCTGGATTTGCGTATCCTACACCACCTGCGAGTCACGAAGGACAATCTCCTGGTGGTGGATTTAGTGGCGCTCATCTTTTACCCATGTTATCACCGCAGACTGTCGGAGATGGCCAAAACAATAATGCGTTTGCGAGGACAACTGACTTGGAAGAACCGCCTCAGGCATCGAGTCCACTATCTGCTGCGTTTTATACGTCTACCATGTCGAGTGCAGCTGCTGTGGAAGAAGCTCTCGAAGAAGTTTTACCTGGAGAAACAATCGCACCTGATGACATGTATCCCAGCTTAACAAATTCTCCACCTCCAGCACCGCAAAGTCCTCTGTCAGTTGGAATGACACCTGTTCCTTCGCCCAGTGTACCTGCCTCTCCAACAATGTAAGTATTATTTTTTTATTTGATTAATACGAATTTTCTTCGTTCTAAATTATGAAAATATCTTAGGGTCAACTCTCCTGCACACGTCGCATTTCCTTTATCTTCTCCTCATCATTATGCGGCACTTCAATCACAAATGATGCCGAATTCAGAAGATCCGCTTTTGTCTAGCAGTCCTAAAGATTTTGCAACTCGGAAACGATTTGAATTCAATGCAGGAAATATACAATCGTTCCGAATCATATCGACGTCCGGAAACGATACCTCGAATGGAGGCTTAATCGAACTTCCACCTGGAAGTGCTACTGCTTTCAGTGGCATTTTAGTCGACTCAAACGGAGAGCTTAAATTTATACAAGCCGCTCCCGGAGCATTTCACAACGCTAAAAATATTGTCGTTACTTCAACAGGTGCACTGAGTCCTTTAGGCACTGCTACGAATGGTAACTCTCAAGCACCTACTGTTGTTCAAATAGTCGAAGCTGCACCGTCGCAATTACAGCAGTCTGTATCTTCAGCACATGCACTTCGAACTGTGGCGGTTTCACCACATCATACACACCATCAACAAAATCAAATACTTCAGCCACACAGAACGCATCATCTACAAAGACTCGGTAGCAGAGCTGTACAGTGTACTGTACCTGGAAAACCAAACGTAACCCCAAGGCCTAAATTACATATTGCTGTTGATAATCTTAAACAGGAAGAAGCAGATGATGTGTTCCTGAGCCCAACAATGTAAGTCAATTATTCTACTAAATGCATTTAATAATAGAGTACATTTAAAATTTAATAAGAATGATACAAATTGATTTGCTCTTGCCTACAGGATACCTGCGAGTCCTATAAGAGCCTCGAGAAAACGACCACGTTCAGAACCAACATTAACAGTACCAATCGTACATCAATCCCGACTGCGCGCTGCTAAAGGTAGACCTCCAGGCGCTGCTCCTTATACGCCAGCACCGATGTTAAATCCGTCGAGACCAGGCCCTGGTCTTTATGCACACGCAAAATGGAAAGCCAGTTCTCCGTCAGTGTCCGCATCTAACGGTTCTCGAAACACGACGTCGTCAACTGGAAGAAAATTCGGAAATTCAAATAACAATAACAATCCAGAGAGGCGGAACTGTTCGAGTCCAGTGGACAGTAGTACACCGGAGAGCGATTCTACACCACATATCAATGTAGGATGTCAGTACCAGTGCTCGTATATACCGGATGTAATAATGAATAGAGGATCAAATACGAAAGAAGACAGGGAACCGAATTATGAACATTTACTATGGGATCCTTGTATTACGTCTACTTGTACTGATGCAGAAGGTGGGGATTTCATTTTTACCAAATGTTTCAATATTGTTTTATTATGTTATACCATTATAAAGTATTTTGTAATCAGACGAGCGTCTCTCATTTCTTATTAATTTTATATGTATCTGTTTGTTATATAGTGGAAATGTATTTGGAGTTTGCTTGTTGTGCTGCTGTTCCCGGCGGCGGAAGAAATAAGGAATATGCCCTACATTTACTTCATATGTGTAGTGGAAATATACACGTTAGTTTTTTTAAACACACGTTTTACAATGAACCATATTGAAATAACCTAAAAAAATATTATTTTAGGACGCAATGTTAAAACTGATGCAACCGACACCATCGTTGCCTCCTGACCATCCTCTACTCGCATATCAATATTGTGAAAGCGATAAATGGTCAACACAGGAAACAGAAGCGTTCCACAGAGCATTACTGAAACATAATAAGGATTTTAGTAACGTATCTCGAGATATAGGAACGAAAAATGTAAAACAATGTGTACAATTCTATTATGTATGGAAAAAAGTCTGTTCTGACGAATACCGAAGGATGCGAGGTACTCTTACAACATCTTCAAGAGACACGCCGCCTTTAAGGGACACAACGGATGCGTTCGACATGAAATTGCTTGGGATGGTCGATGCCGAACCACCTTTGGTACAAGCGCCGGTAACGCACACGATGGACTTACCGAGAACATTTACTTGCGAATACGCCGAATGCTCCGCGGTATGCACGATTTACATTGTTGTGATAGAATATATTTTTATGTGAGATGATATCGTTTAGAGCTTCAACTCTCGTGCTGCGCTGAATGGACATATCCGTATCCATGGAGGCACAGTTCGAAGGTCGCCGACGCCAGGTCCTCAACAGCAACAGAATAATATTAGCGGCGTGATGGGAAATTCTGCGATATCGCATCAACAACACGCTGGAGATATGGCATCCCGACGTCAGTCGCAGCAACACCATCATCAGACAGACGAAGAGTTTCCATGTAAAGTTTGTGGGAAGTAAGTTTGCCTTTCTACTACTCTACAATCTGCACTACTTTGACAGATTCGTACCAATCAGTTTAGCAGGTAAATCGCGTGATATATAGTTTGGATAAAAAAAAATAGTTTTTAGGAACAATGGCCATATCTTCTCTCCTTTTTTCATTATTAATATTTTTCTTAGATAATTTTATAAAGGAAAACAGGACTTTCATTTACTTTCATTCAATTGAAAAATAAAGCGATAAACTTCTTCACTGCGAATAGATTTCAAGTCATTGTTTTTATTTTTTAATAAAGCTGGAAACCTCAAACAGTTTTTGTTAAAAATTCTACATAAAAAAAAATAAAAGTTGCCATAAAATCACAACCAAACTCGTTATATTTTTCATTGTATATTCATTATTTAATTAGTTTAAGTTTTGAAATTTTTATGAGATTATTAAAAAAATTAATACTTCTACTAAAGTGACTTTAAGAATAGCCCGATCTAAAACAGAATATTTTCTTAAATAGAGTATATATATATATTAATTAATCAAAAAATATTGTAGAATTCAAATCAGTAATCAAAAAGTATCATGATTATTTACAATTTTTCTTTAAAACAATTCTAATACATTAAAAAAACTTTTATTAAATAGAAAATAATAATCGAAAAAATGCTTTTACTGAATATAATAAAACTACAAATTAATAATTTCTCTAAAAAATATTTTGACAAAATATTAATTTATTTTTTATTCTTATTTTCTCGTTCTTCCTCATTCTATTCTCCCAACTTTGACCAGATCGAGGATAAACGAAAATCATTTTCTACTAATCCACGGCATGTAGAAATGTTTTAAAATATATTTTGTATTAATTAAATAACAATTATTTGACTTTAACATACATAAACTACATAATGGGAAAACTTTTATAGGTGTTCAATGAAAACTTTTCTTTCGATATTTACAAAAAAAAACTCGTTTTGATTACATGTAATTATCGAATGGTACTGTATTCATTTTTCATAGATTATTAAAAATATTTATATCGACATTCTTTTCTTATCGTTAAAGTAAGGACATTTGTTTAAGCAGATAAAATTGAATGATTTCAATTAAAGTATTCGCCTTTTTAAAAAATTGTAATGTAATGTTAATAATGTTACTGTTGTAGTGTTTTAGTATTTAATGTTATTACTTCTAGCCTTTACAATTGTTTATATAAATAGATGAAAAACTATGAAGTTAAAATACTTTAACTTTTTTACATTAATATATTATTTTCCTTGGCGATTTAATTTGCACTCATCCCACAAATCTCGATTAAAAATTCAGATCAAACATGATCAGTAACGCTTCTTTATTTCACGTTTCAATCATTGATTAAATATTCATAAAAAATTGACAAATAATTTTCATGTTATAATTCAATGGGGGTAAAATCATTTTTTTGTTTTGATACTTTTGAAATAAAACACCGAGAATATTAATATATGTTAAACCATTTAAGTACCATTTTGTAATTCAAATAAATCTCTTTTATATTAAAAAAGACAATTTAGAAACTAAGTAGTGTCATTAAAATCTTGAACTCTGAAAAATAGACATAAACGTCTTTAACTTTGACCACAAAATTGAGAATTATGTTTTTTTATAAAACGGTGTCACGGGGTCACATTACAATTCTGACACTATGACTGAATCCTCTTTCACAATTAAAAGTAGATACAGTGTAATTAGAACTGAAAATTCTAACGGATTTTTGAAAACTCATTTGCTTTATTATGACCGAATTTTAACTTATGTTTCATAAAGCAAGTTCGTATAGTCACAATACAGTTCTGACACTTTAGATAATTTATTTTTAGAAATTAAGATTTCTTTCTGACTTAATGCTCTGATGATGATGGAAAATCCATCGCAATGGACATAAGTAACAATCAAAAATAATCAATAATCATTTATTATTAGTTTATATTTTTGATCAGAATTATTTAATGGTTTGTGGAGTGTAAAAAATTAATCGTGTGGAAGAAGTCAGGCAGAATTTATATATATATATATATATATATATATTTCTAAACAGTCTCAAATAGACAACTGTCCTTACTTTCATTTTCCTTCTTATATGCTTTCGAGTTATTCATATATTTGCATTTTCTTAGAGTGTTTACGAAGATCAAGAGCAGAAGCGCCCATATGAAATCGCACCGACCACCAGACGCCGAGCCTAAACGTGTTGCGAAAGGCGACGCACCCTGTAGTAGTCCATACGATGCATCAATGTCACCGGCAACGCCGAATGCTGTACATTCACCTTTACTCGGCTCGCAGTAAAAGCCGAATACCAACAAACATACAACGCTGCTTCTACTTCGTTTTCAGCCTGCTTCCTCCATGTAATGATCACAGTAAGAAATTATATTATTATAATTTATTATATTGTAGTAAAACGTACAAATTGCGCTTATATGTGCAAAATGTCTCATATACACCGTTTAATGTATGTTTTATGTCTTCTCAAAGAATAAAAGATACTCGAAGTCTTATAATCGAACGGTTCAGTGTAATGATAAAGCAATAATTGACATTTGATAATATTGATTAATTTATTTAATCATATAATACTCACGTTAGACAAATGAAAAAAGCAAGAAATATAATCAATAGAGGTACAAAAATCGATTTTGAATAAAAATACATATCGAAATTTTATGGTAATAAAGAAATTATTCAGACTTATTATATTTTCTTCTTTAAGACAACAATTTTATCATCAAATTACAGTTTTATAACTTTTAAATCAACTTAAATAATCGAACAACTAACTACTTTTCCAATTTTTAATGTTTACAAACAAATGCGCAGAAACAGATTTAATAAAGTAATAATCCAATTTAGGGTAAATTTTAAATTTTAAGATACTATATATATATATATATATATATATATATGGCTCTTTTCTACAAAACTATCGTAAGTTCAATAACTATGAAAATAACTTACATATAAAATTTGTGTTTGAATTGAATTAATATGAGTGTATTATTTTAAAAATATTTCTGACATTTTTTTTGCAATAGTATAGAAATATATTTCGTTAAACACTTATAATATTAATGTAAATCGAATTTAATTTATTGGAAATTATAACATTTATTTAGTGAAATAAAATATTTAAAATATAAGTAACATTTTGCAGAATACTAATTAAAAATTATTTTTCTCCTGCAAAACAAGACATTTTAAATGAGGACATACGATAGTTTATATATATATATATATATGGGTATATAATTATGTACTTATGTGTAAATGCAAGAATATATGTTCAGAACATCCTCAAATCTCATTTTTAATAATTAATGTTTCAAAAAAATAATGTTTCAGAAAAAAATAATATAGTATACATCAAATAAATATTGAAAGTTTGCTACAAATATTTGATTAATTAAGGCAAAAAATATTGAAATTTATACATTTATTTTTGAATTATGTGAATTTCACTTGAATAAAATTTAAATTATTTCTTAAATATGTTATTAACTTTAAAACAAATAGTTTAAATAAAATTTGAAAAATGTATACTTGAATTATGTTATTAATATTGAAGTTGATGAGATGATTTTTATTTTAAATTGAAACTTGTTATAAAAATTAAAATAAATTAACAATAAATTTACAAACAGCTTTCGATATTACTGACTTTTGATGATTTTTTTTAAAAATTTTGAATTTAATTTGAGTCGATGTATGAAAAAAAATCAATGTACAAACAACCGATTAACTTGAGTTAGAGTTTATTAAAATTTCAAAGAAATTAATTAGAACAAAAAAAAAAATGCTACTTTTATCAAACTCACAATAAACATCAGTGGTACAGTCGTTCATAGCTGGGCTGTGATTACTAAGTATACCTACAAATTACTAATTATTGAAATATTTATTGTTTTAAAAGATAGATTGATACAATGATAGAGTTACATACAATTTTTACCTATTAGATGACAGGTTATTTATTAGTTACTGACTCCTATACGACTTAAGAGGGATATTATTTTTTATTTTATGAGTAAGTATGGGGACAAATAATTTGAAATCATCTGTTAATTATATCTGAATTACTAAAGATTTATACATACATACAAACATATATATATATATATATATATATATATATATATATATATGAATCGTAAATAATTAAGCTACTCACACGAATCCAAAAATGTATAGTCAGTAATATTTATATTGATACTGTATTATCGAAATGTAACTTTTAACATATGAAAAAAAATCCAAATTTAGGCCACCTTAAATTTATATATATATATATATCAACAGTGGAAAATCTCGGATAAAGTGAGGCTACTATTCCTCTAACAAAGTGAATAAAATATAAAAATGAAGTCTAATTTTTCCCAGTAATTTGAAAAAATGCAAACTTTTTTAAAAATATAATACGTATAAAAAAGTCTAGTAAATTCAAAATATCTACAATATGTTGACATACACTGGTAAATAATGAATATTTACATATTTTCAACTTACTTCCTAATATCATCTCATAAATTAACAGACTGTTGTTCCTGAATTTTCGTAGATTGCCAATTTGAACCACCGTATATTCTTTTTTTAATTTTTAAACTAAAAATAAACTCTACCCAATTTGTATCAAATAAATCTGATTTTCATATACACTTTAATTATATATATATATATATATATATATATATATGTATATATATATATATATATATATATATATATATAATCAAGATAGAGACAGGAAAAGAGAGAGAGAATATGAGTGAAAATTACATATATAATTTCAAATATATATACATTATCAAAAAACATGTTATTTTACAGAAAAAAAATAGCAAAAACTATAAAATCAAATCAAACTTTGTATTTAGAATTGAATTTCGTGCAATTATTTTTTATTCATATTTTAATATTGATATATAATGTAATTAAAATGACTGTATAAACTGAAAAAATAAGAGCTGAATTGTTACTGAAATCTAGATATGTTGTTTTGGATGTAGATTACTATTTGGTTAAAAATAAAAAAATAAGCGAAAATAAATTCATATTAGTTGAATATGTTAATAGTGTAATGTCAGACTTGAAAACTATGATTATTTTCTTAGTTGAGTAGATTTAGAAATTAGTTTATTGTTCTCGACATCACCTTGTGTATTCATAATCTGTACAAGTTTTTTATAAATTGAAACTGATTAAGAAAATAGATTTTTGTAATGAAAACTAAAGACAATACTAACTGAAAACAAAGCAAACTAATACTTGACTGCCATTTTTCTATACAAATAGTAAAATTAAACTCAAAAGCTGTTGCGCTTATTTCTATTTCATTAAGCGAATTATTTATTTTCGAATGTTTAGCGATCATTCTTTTATGTTTATTTTATTAAAAAAATATTTAGACACGTATATTTTACAATTAAAATGTATTTTAAAAAATTACAATAATGAAATATTTTAAAAATAAAATTAAGAAATATTTTAATGGCGATAAATCAATTAATTTATTTTTCTAATATAGTAGGAATACTAGTAGAAAACATCAGCTCTTATGGATAAATAATATATAATAAAATATATTTTATTGAAATTATAATAAAATTTGTAAATAAAATTAAGGAAAATTAAATAGAATTGTCCATAATAAAATGTAAATAAATAATAATCGAAATATACAACTTTTATTAAAATTAAAATACATTAACCTTTATATTAGAAATATTTTAAAAATTCTTAAATAAGCATTTTATTGCCTTTTTTGTAACTTTTCTTTGAAAAAATACTAAAACAATATGAAAACATATATTACATATGTTGAGACAATTTAGTGAAAATTGTAAATAGACATACAAAACTTTAAAATATTGAAAATAAATTTACTCAAAAAAAAAACAAATTATATTAAAAAGGAGATGCTTTTGTTAAATCTGTTTTCGATTAAAACATTATCTGATATTATGTTTACAAATCAAAGATTCAAATAGGGATTAATTCCTCTCCTTAAAAACCGGTACGAACCTTTTTCAACATGTTTTTCAATATCTTATGCAATGTTTAAGTATTTGTTTTGGAAATTTCAACTTTCAGATATTAAGTAATAAAAAATATATTCTGAAATTCACTCTCCCACTGTTTAAATATTTGTTTCTAAATCTGTTGAAAATGTTTATTTAGATATGTATTTTATTCATATTTTGCAAATCAATATTTTGTTCATTCACTTTAGTTTGATGAAGCAAATTTAATTCAGTGACACAAAAAATAAAAAAAAATAACATAAAGTAGGTGTTTTATAAAAATGTCAATCATTGTCTTTATTCATGAATCAGAATTAAATAAATATTTGTTAAATTGTTATCAGTTCATTTTAGAATTAAAAATTCTAAATATGATGTGTTATAGAAATAAATAAAACACAATTCTAGTATCTTTTATAGATAATGCTCGTTCTTTGAAAAATCTATGACTTCCATATTACGCACAATTTAATTTATTTTATCTCGTTTATCACAAGATATAAAAACCGTTAAATTTCAAGTTTGAATTGTTGTATCGTTTACGTTATACACTTGTTGTTGTACGAATGAATTTGTTCTTAAAAAGCTCAATTTCGGATTTAAAAACTAATAAAGCAATCAGAGCGCAGTATTATATTTGATAGTGATGAAAAATATTTTAAAAAAATATTAAATAAAACGATACAATATATATAAATATACGTTTACAATATGATAATAAGTTGACCTTTAGGAGCTCAAAATAAATAGTCTGTTGTTACTAAACATATCCTGAAATCAGCAATAAAGTTAAATATTAAAAATGACGGAACAATCAAACGTTTAAAAATATTTAAAGAATGAAAAAATATATATAATATATATATTTATATTTTGATTTAAAAAAATCGACGGGCTCAATTGAACAAATGCCAAAATATACGATTGAATTTTTTTTCTAATCATTCGGTTGAACTTAACCTCTCTCTTTCACTCAAATCTATTTCTATATTATATTTTTAATTGTCGGATTTTAAAAAGAAAAAGTTCTTAACGCCGTTTGTATAAATATAATAATTAATTAATTAACGCGTGTTCGTTACTTCGGGCACGTATAAGAGAAACCCCTATTACATGTTGTGATGTCTTTTAATACATTTTAAATGAAGAAAAAAAAACACTGTAAAAATACATATTTATTAATCTCGCGTAATATAAAAGTTCACTACATGATCTGTTATTTAATATTTATATAAACTTGAAATACGTAGTGTAGTTTTTATGATGGAACGAATGAAATGTAGTCAAGAGTATTGTTTGAAATCAGTTGTGAAACGAACGACTCATTCTGTCAATGTACTAGTCATTTATTTAATTTCATTCAGTTTAGAATTGAATACTTTCAATATGTTTTCAGATTACTGAAATACGGTCATTTTCGAATATAAACAATACTTTTATTTATTTTCTCTTTTTTTGTATATTCGTATACACAGACTATTTTCTCAGGTTCAACAATCAAAACTTATTTTTTATTGATAAAATTATAAATATTTACAAACATATTAATCAAAACATAAAATTATAAGTAGGCTTTCGATATTTTTAGATACTTTAAGGACGAAACACATACTCTAATTTTATAAAAAAAAATGGTCGCATCATAACTTGATTTACTTAAATCACTCTCAGTATATTATTTCCCTTAGCACATTTATGACAGCTTTATGACATATACCATATAATTTAATTTTAAATATTCCGTATAATATTTTTATTATCATTCAATATACAAAAAATAATAGCATATAAATTATGAATTAATAGAAAGTTTTATCATGTATACTTCATACAATATTATCTATGAATATTATTTAAAACTATGTAATTTTTACATAAATTATTTTTCAGCGGGCTCCCCGTATATATTTTCATAGTTCATACTTTTCATCGAATATAAATGTTATTATTGACTCAAAAATAATCACTGAATATTTTTCTTATTTTTTAAAACAATTTCACACGAACAGTGTCACAAAATGTGACTACATAGATTGAAAGACATTGATCAATGCATATATTTGTACAGATTGTATATGAACGAATGTAGAAAAAAAATGTTTTCCATTATGACGCCATAAACACTCGTGTTAACGCGCTCTTACAAAAAAATAATAATAAGTAATTCATACAATTTATTGTTTTCTCATGTATAAAAACACTTCTTTAAAATCTTATAAGAAAAACTTTAAAATTATTCTGAAGGAATATTTTAACATGTGTTTAAATAATTTGACTATTTAAATTCACACAACTAGTCAGTCTTATAATACAAAATACTTATTAGTTTATTTTTCATTTATTTAAATTTCACACAAACTTATCTGAGTTAGATATTCCGTCAACTTTCTCAGAACGTATTTGAATTTATTTTCTTAAAATCAATTTACTTTTATTCGAATATATAATTACAGTAAAACTAAAATATTTTTTCAAATCAAAATGAAAAAACTTAACTGAATCAAAATACTATTTTTAAAAATATATTGAGAACTCAGAGACATGGAAACTGTCTAGATTTTATCGAATTAAGGATAATACCAGATCTGTATATAAGAAATAGATTTATTTCAACAATTTATTTTTTATCCTTTGTGATTTCATTATTTATATAAAAGTTATTTACAGTTATAAAGAATTAGAAATATTTTCTGATATTAAAATTAGCTACTTACATATATTTTCAAAACTTGTAAAATGTAGATGTTGTTCTGTCTCGAAACCTTCAATTTATGTTATTTTGATACGAAACATATATAGACTTTGGATATTTTATTTTTTTTAAGAACAAAGTTTATTAAATAAATCTAATACTGTGTAAGTATATAAAGTTTCTTATTCTTTACTATAGTATTTTATTAAAACATTCAATAGTTTCACTAAAGGAAAATACATTATTGTTCTTTTGTTGTTATATTTTGTTATATTTTTTTAAAATAATTTTTGATACCAACTACTCTTTTTTAAATAAATTAACCATTTAAATCAACATCTTTATAACATTTATCTTAATATATGGTTTGGAACTTTATTTTAATAGAGTAAATAAAATTATTTTCATACATTTCAATTTTTCATATTTTTATCACTTATTTTTAATTTTTACGTTTTAATTTTTTATTTTCTTTTTTATTATAAATATTCAAATTCGCACACACTTAAATAATATATATATATATATATATATATATATATATATATATATATGAATATACATATAAGAAATAATATGAATCATAAAATTAATATTCTTTAACTGCTTTTTATGTAAACTGTACAAATAATGAATGAATCAAAACCTGCGATTATATTATCCAAATCGTATACTGCATATTTACATACATTTTATGTAATGAATATAAATACATAAAATAGTACTTAATAAATCTCTTAATTTTAAAAATAGATGATTTTTTTATATTCGAAGGTAAAATATTTAAATTAGCAGAAAATTAATAGCGTTAAAGTTATGAAAACAAATAGAACAATCAAAATTAATTATCAAAATAAAAAATTGTCAAATATTTATGAAACAGAAATATAAATTTGCAAAGAAAATACTTTTGCAACTTCTCAAAATATTTTTTTTAATTATTATTAAGTTAATTATATGTGAACATAAAAATTAAAGGAATACAAACATTTATCTCAGATAAAATTTGTGATTTTCAAAAACTTTTTCCGTGCAACTGGTTTGTTTAATAGTAAATTTATCATATGTCTAAATAGGTATAATTAATTTTTTAAAAAATATTATTACTCGCCAAAAATGTTACCGATTTTATCAGAAACTATTTCTGTTCAATTGGAAAAGTATTGAAAAATTATCATTCACTTAATTTAAAATTGTAGAAGATTTAAATTTGCAATACAAAAGAGATTTAATAAATAGAATCTTAAAATTTACGTATCATATTGCATTTCACACTGTTTGAAATAAATTTCTTTTCTTTTAAAACAATGAATAATAATATAATTTTTTATATTTCAAAACTTCAGAGTAATGCTTTGGAAAAAATATTTGCCTCATTATTAACATAATTAAGAAACTGTTGAGGAAAATGACAAGATTGATACAATTTAAATTATCTCTTTCATCTGATCTCATTAAAATCATATTTACTAAAAGTCGAGTAATCAAAAAATTTTATTAAAATCAAATTCAAGATACAAAATCGTCTGAAATATATGAAATTTACACATTATATCCATATTTATAAATTAATTCCGATCAAATTAATTTCTACCGTATTTTCAATATATTTAATTATATTTTAATTATTTTTATTTTTATTGAAAATTAAATTCAATAATTTAATATTTGATCAATTTTATTTTTGTCTTATATATATATATATATATATATATATATATATATATATATATATATACATATATATATATATATACATATATATATATATATATATATATATATATATATATAAAAAATAATCTAACAATAATCTGTCAATAGGTTAAAAAATACAATAAAATCAATAAAAGCACCGAATCGTTATCAAGTTCATAATGCAACTATAATATATTACATACTTTTTTTCAGAAAGTCAATATTTTAGATGATAGTCTTTCTAATCAAATATTTAGCTTAACATATATATATATATATATATATATATATATATATATATATATATATATATATATATATATGTAATTTTAATTATTATTAATTATGTTAAAAGTTCTACTAGATTTCTTTGTATGTATAATATTCGAAAATGACCAAAATTTTATATAGTTTTTCGTATTTTATGTGTTTAAGTGTAGTTACTGAAATGATTAGTACAAGAAATAAAGCGCTAGGAATCTCTTAGAATGACAGAATTTGTTTTTCATTCGAACAAATGACAATCTTAGATCATTCAGATGTTTTCGTTTAAGAAAAACCAAATGTAACTGTTATGTAATTGATTAATTGTTGTTTAAAATAAATCCTAGTAATATTTAATGAATGTTTGCCCTGTAACCATTTTCCTTACAGTCCCTTTTCCCACATAGCCACCATTGCTGTCTGAAACTGAACGAGAATTTAAAATAACAAATAAATGAGTAATGTGTGTATCCCCTGGTTGTAAACATTGATAGTAAATAAAGAAAAAACATACTGTAAGACTAAATGCATAAATTGTTGTTACGCGTTATTATTATCATTATTATTATTATCCACTGAGATTTTATATGTGACATTTAAAATGTGGTGTTTCTAATTTTTTGTGTAGATGTAGAAACATATTTGTATTTAGCACGTTAGTTTTCTATTCGACATTTAAAAAACAAAAATTGTTTGTTAACAAAATGGACAAAAGGAACAATAACAGACACTTTTTAAAATTGTGCTTGTTCATTCGAAACGTATAAAGTATTGAAGAATATTTATGTTGACCTACAATCGACCTTCATTTTTCACGGCCTCATTATACATCGATATACAAATATTTATATATATACATAAATAAATAAAAATGTATTCATTGATTTTATCTCGCCTAAATAACAAACTCACTCTCGTCAATTCTTCATTCACCAAGGCCTAATTTCATTTACACTTTCAATAAAAAAAAACCATCTAACCGGAAAATCAAACATCAACTAACATTTTTCATAAACATGCTGGGTGTTTTTTAAATTAGAAACAAGTATGAAAAAACGCGTATATATGAATAAAATATTAGAATTTTATAAGCATCTAAATATGTGACTTTAAACTTTTGTATTTAATATATAAATATATATATATAAATAATATACATAATTTAAATATTTACTCAAACGAGTTGTGACATTTTGTAGATAGTCTAATTATTATTGTGAGGAGAATGAGATTGACTTGTCGTGCTCAAAATTTCCGTGTAACGGAATGACGGCTGGAAAAAAAAAACAAACAAAAAAATCTATTTAAAATATATATATATAAATAAATATAAAACACTTTGTAACATATAGGTTTAACGTAACGTACATACTCGATGATATTCTGTGTGATTCTTAAAACTGGAAAAATAATCAAAGAACAATCACTGTAAATTATATAAAAAATAGCGTTTAAAGTATATATATAATATAGAGGTAAACGATTAAGGATGTTTAAAATTAGTATATTATTGCTGTGGTCTTTCAAAATAATATTCTTAACATACGACAAGATTTATTATAGTTTCAGTTACATTTTTGTATTTATTATATAATTACATAATTTTCTGTCATAATTTACATATTTATTTTAAAACATCTTTCAGATCATTAAAAAAATATTTCATGCTGATTTTTTAATCAAATTTAACATTTCCTTTAAAGGAACGCACCAAATTGCAAAAAGAAATAAACAGCTAAACTGTATTATATTTTTACTTATATCTAAATGCACGCATGTCGTTATGTCTATATACAAATACATAATGTTTTTTATCTTGTTTTTAAATTACTTCTGGTGTAAAAAGTAATAGAGAAATATTGCAATTACTTTTTATTTTTCTTCTCTCTGTTAATCCCTCCTGTATCCCTTCAAGATTTTTTTATGTGGAGAACTGCTCTACTAATATTATTATTTTGAAATTTGTTTAAAGTTGAATTTTATATTACAAATATAACACAAAAATAATTAAAATTAATTAATCAATTTAAAATGAAAACTAGAAAAAGAAAAATTTGTAAACCGATAAGACTTTATGACTTGTTTTAAGAAATTCTTGTAATGTTTATACTCAATTTAAAAATATAATATAATTAAAAATAAAAAAAAAACACGTACAAGTTATCATCGGAAAATAAATGGAAATAAACCTTTAAGTTCTCAGTCTCTTATACTTTAGTCATTGGATGTGTTCAGCTAACAGAACATTTACTTCTCTACTCATACGATTAAAAATAAAAGCTGTAAGTTTTTCTCTGTTTGATTTGACATTTGCTTAATGTTGGGATTTTAAACTGTATTAATATATTTTCATTTTAATATATTTCGTCATCCAATTTGAATTCTGTAGAGTTATCTTCAATTATATGTAAAAAAAAATGCAAAAATATTAAAGAAATAATACAGAATTAATTTCAATTACATACAATTTAATAAAAGCTGCTTTTGATCGCCTGTTATTATAATTTATTCTAAAAAAGTGTTCATTTTTCGATCACTAAACTAACCGTAAACATGTCACGCTAACTAATAATACATCTCAGCTCAGCCAATTTGGTATATCCACCATTTCCGCCAGTATATCTAACAAATTCAGTGTATCCTTTCAATTTATCCACTGTCGTTCATCAGATATTCTTACTGAGCATTGACTGAGCAATTAGTCTGTTAAATACAATCAGTACTACTATATAACAACTCAAAAAACATCAGCAAATATCACTGCGCAAGCAAGATTAGACAAAAGATATAAATTATAAAAAGTTTTTCTATCTTAAAGATAGTTTTTACCTAGTCAAAAGTCTTTAATTTATGTTACGTATTTCTGAATCAATCATATTATAAAACTAACAAGAATTGATGAGAGTATAACTCGTATATAAACAATTTTAAAAGTAAACAATAAATGAAAACTTTGATCTAAAATTTGAAATAAAATACTAAAAATTTTCATTTGAAGTTATTTTTAAATCTGTTTTCAAATAGTTTGTCAAAACTTTTGTTATAAATATTTGTAACTATTTTAAACAAACAATAACTGAAAATATTTTTCTATCTAAACTCAAAAAAAAAAACGTACAAATTTATTTTTTAAACTTAGAATTAACCCATTTGTTAAATACAACTATTGCGACCGTTCATGCCACATCCTAATGTAATATAAATTTTAATACTGCCATTACAAATTAAAAATATACCAGAAACAGATTAAAATTGTAATTTATAATAGTAACCAGGTACATTTCTCTTTCTTTTTTGATTATAAAAAATAAACGAATTCAGTTCAATATAAAAATAATATAAAATATAGTTTATAATTAAAAAATATGAATTTATTCAAACTTAATTAAAGTACTTAAAACCAATTCTATTTTAATTCAAATGTCAGTTCTAAACTAATCTTATCTAACATTTGTTATTGAAAAATAACTACATATTTTTTTAAGTTATTATTTTACGTTTTTAAAGATCTATAGTTCTCAATTAAATTATAAATAAAAATGTTTATAATATTTTGTTTTACAATATTCACAATTATATATATATGTATATATATATATATAATTATGAATACGTAAAATACACTTATCATATTTTACTAAATAAATTCCATTTGATTTCACTTGTTATTAAATTTTTATTTTAATGAATTATGTGTATTTATTAATAACGTTTCTGTTATATTTCAATTTTTTTTATTATTAATTAAAAATATAAAATTATTTCTATTCGCCTAATAGTTTTAAACTCATAAACGATTATGCCATAAAAATGAAACCACATTCATTTTTAAAATAAACTATAAAAGAAATTTAATGAATAAATCTCGTTCACTAATTGTTGTTTTGATGTTTGTAAAATACAATTTTTATTCCTTGTATCAGAGATGACTTTTTAAATACAATTTAAATTTACCAATAATATATTTAATCAAAAAAAAAATAAATCAACTGCAAAATAAAATTATGTAAAATCTATTTCATAAAAAATCATTTATTATTCGAGTGACAATTTATTTTCATAAATTTAGACAGTTAATTTTTTTCATCCAATATTGTAAAGTTTTTAAAATAATTATTTATTATATGGAAGCATAATTATGTCGATTATTATTTCAATCAGAAACATTTCTGTTTTACATTTAATATTTTATAAAATAAAATCAGTGTTTTAGACAATTATAATTTTCTATCAAAAGATTACTGTTTTTATTAATATTCAGATAGCTGTTATTTTAGATTTTATTTATTTATTTATTTTGGCTTACTATTAAACCTTATTTATTTTTATAAAATGGATTCAGCCACAGTGTTAATTTCGTATGTTTATAGTTAATTTCAGTAATTTAAATTTCAATTATAAGAATGTAGTAAAATATTATACAAGTGTTGTGTAAAATTCAAAATTAATTGATAAAATTTTTTCAAGCATTTAATGTTTTCTCGTGAAAATGCTATTGAATCTGTTTATTAATTATACCTTTTCATGAACTAAAGAAGGTACGTTTTTTTAAAAACAATAATTTATAAAATGTCAGACAAACGAATCTGATAAATCTTGTCGTACTTATTTTCAACAAAAATTATTTATATATATACATAACTGTAATATTAATAAATGGAAGGAAAAAATACTTTACCTGAAAAAGTTGGTCGTACCAATTTGTCCATGGAGTAATCAGTGTAGGTGCTGCGTTGTAGCGTAAATTTCAGACCGGTCTTTAAAAAAAAAACGCGCGGAACGATTCGAACAACATCCGTTTTCTTCAGAAACCAACGCTCGGCAGATGTGAAACAATTGCGAAGCGTATCCTGAAGAGTGATACAAACAAGTCGACGTTTTTAAAAATAAAATCTGAAAGAAAAAAATTAAAATAAAATAAAAAAAATATTATAAAAAAAAACATAATTATATAAAATAAAAAAATTATTGAATGTGTGCCTGATGTTAAATACTAATTACTTATCTATATGTTTTCATTTGTGCCAATTTAAAATTAAAAAAAAATGTATTTTGAAATAAAATATATTTCTAGAATTAAAAAAAAATGAAAATAATAATGAGAGATTTAAGTATAATAGTATCATACCGGAATCCATTCTCTATTATTATTGATTGTACGTACTGTGAAACATAACATACATACATATATATATATATATATATATATATATATATATATATATATATATATATATGTATGTATTTATATATAGATAGATAGCTATTTAAAACAATACTTCATTATTCGATTTTACATAAAATATGAATAATTGAAACAAGTAACATTTACTCGTTTTCTTTTTAGGTTACCTAGTTAGCACAATTGTATTCGTTAAGTGTTATTTCTGATTCTTCTTAATCTGAGCTGTGCTTAGAGATGCATTGTTGTGTAATTGTTCTACTGTGCTTTCTTTCATATTACATTGTTATACAGTTAAACGTGTTAATTATTTATTAGGTACAGATTATTTCTTTACAGTATTTAATTTTCACAAATTGTTGTTACATTTATATGACACGATAAGCCACTTATGACTTGTTTAAATTTAAAACAATACAATAAAATTTATTTATCGCATCAATTAATGAAGACATTCAATAAATATGACAAATTTTATAATAATTTTTGTACGGTTCCTTGTCATTATTGGGTTCGTTTAATAATCACTTTGTTTTTAAACAGTATTTAAATGGAAAACAGTTTTTATAAAATTAAATAGCACTTTTTCATTATAAAACAAAATTGTATATCATATATTTGTTACACTACTAATTTCGTAATGTTTACACTTGTGAGTTCAGTTGTTAAATATATAAAAAACTATCGTAAAAACATAATATTTCTTTTTTCACATTAGCATACAAATTATTCTACATTCATTTTCTTACTAAAAAAGTTAACAAATAATTATTTTTGCATGATTAGGCAAATGTTTTTATAGTATTAGAGTGCAATAAATATTTATTAAAATTCAGAAACAATGTAAAATATAATTCTTAAAATTATAATTTTGTAAAGGATTACAAAAACGTATTTGTAACAAGTAGGAGAAAATTAATCTATTTTTTTTAAATTTCATCAATGAAACACGTATTCGTTCTGATTGGCTCAAGTTTAATTTTTATATATTTTGATAATTTTGTAAAAATATTGAGATATGAAACTATAAATTTATATTCATTTAAATTTATATACAACTAGTATCTGAAAAGTCTGGTTGCATGGAGAAAATATTTATTGTCATTCAATGTAAAAATTGTATATCAATTTTAAAGTAAATATAACGATTTTGTTCCATTAAATATTCACACTGGACACTTCTCTAATCAATATACAAACAATCAGTTTTTTTATGAAACAATACTGAAGTGCTTTAACGAGGTAATATAATATTTAAAAATAAAAAAATTCAATATATATATATATGAAAATAAACCTCTTTTTAAACAGTTGTTTGGATATATATTTTTTAATAACATGCAGGGACTTATAATTTCTGTTTATTTTTGTGTACAGTATTTGTAAATAAATACTTACTTCAATAATTTTTATCTTTTAAAATCATCTTCAAAATTCTAATAAAACTATTCGTTTCTTACTCATAATGTTAAAATTAACTCTGTACTGCATATTTTTTAACATTTTCTTATAATCAATATTGAGTTGAGAAAAGTATTTGTGCAAGCAGAGAAAATAAAAAAAAAATATCAATGTTCGTTGATTATATTGTTGATTGAATTTTTTAATAGACAAACATGATTTCTTGTGTACTAACAGATATATTACCATAACAAGATAGCCTTATATGGATAAAACATATTGTTTAATAATCACCAGATATGTTTTCATATATAGTTAAGGATTGATTATAATGAAAAATATATATTAAAGTGCAGTATTTTCAATGGTGAATGTTTTTGTCAGATTTTTAAAACTATACATTTTTTCAGATCTATTTATAAAATTACGACATCGCGATATAAATTGAATTTTAATATTTTTATATAATTATTTTTAACGAACGATTTTAAAAAAAATACTTCCACAATATTTTTGCTAGCTATTCGTTACTTTTTATAATATGATTTATTCTTGAAAAAAATGGAAATATTATAATCTGAATTACGATTTTGGAAGTTAACCAAAAATAATTACAATTATTTTACTGAATATTAAACTAATATTTATTAATTTGTTTATTTTTGTCCACTATATGTTATTAGTTTCTCAGTAATTATTTCTAAATTTCAAAAATTATAAATAAGTATTTCATAAACTCGAAACCTTATTTATCTCTTCTATACAGTTCAATTTGTATTTTCTATTTTTTTTATACATCATTATCCCTTATAATTTGACAATTAAATAATCAGAATGAATTATAGCGGAATATCAGATCATTAACTAAAGTGAAGGTTTTTAATTAAAGCGTCGAGTGAATGTACTTTTCTATTAATACAATATGAACATTTAAGAACATTAGAAGAAAGCTCAAATATAGAATGGTAAAACATCGGAAAACAAATTAATATATATATATATATATATATATATATATATATATATATATTATGTAGATATAGATATGTGTAATTCTATTTTTTTTTTCATATTGCAAAGACGACTCTTATGGATAAAAAATATTTGTTTTAAAAATAATTCATTATAGAAAATAGTAACATATTATAACTTAATTTAATATTAAATATTTTATCGATGTACATAATTCATAATTAAAATTGAAATGAAATGAATTAAATTTATTGGTACTCGTGGTCCTTTTGGAATCAATAGTCTTCAAGTACTTTTACCATACATCTCTATGATAATAAAAATAATAAACGTAACACATCCCCTGACAGATCTGATATTTACTTATTTATAAATTATTTACATGAATATCAATTTATGTAAAATCGCACGTAGTTATAAAATTCCTGATATAAACTTATACATAAATACATCAAGTTAAGAAACAATAAGATGTTTTAGTATAAGCAGTGTGATGAAGTATTCATTATTTTTAAATATCTTAGAGTGACATACTACGATACAGTAATTCGGAGATATAATTCACATTTCAATGATTAAGATAATTTATTATATTCATTTAATATAAAATGATTCTAATATTGAAGAATTTATTCTGTTAATCGAGGATATCTTTTCACACATCACTATGAATTGTTCAATACCCTAAGTACTTTAAACGTTTTATTCTCTATAAAAGTTTCATTTCTGTATAATTAAAAGAATAAAGTTATGAATGAAATATATCTGTTCGTAATTATGAGAAATGTTCTTACAAAAAAATCTGAACATTTTTATTGTACCTTTTAGAAACTGTACAATGTTAAAAATCATCACTGAAAAAATATTAGATTTAAAAAAAAAAAAAATAAATAGATCAATTATCAAGTGGATACTTAAAAACGACCCCTTTTCAAAGTATGGATAACATTTTATGTTAAAAAACAGAAAATCCTTTCTTAAATTACAAACTAAAAAAAAGTATAAACTGATACTATGTTTTTATTATTATAATATTTGTTCTGCGATATCAGTTTTACATAAAAAGAGAAAAGAAATATTATGTATATTTTAATAATTAATCGATAGTTTGACAAATGTTTTAGATATTACTCTGAATACTTACAAAATTGAAGGTTTTTAATTATTCAATATAACTGTTTTTCCTCTACAATATGATGCTACTTTTCACAAATTTTACTGTTAAATGGTTTTCAAAAATAGGTTCGATAAATAATTCTATTAAAGAATATATTTAATACAAATTAAACCCCGCATTACAGTAATTCAAAGAAATGTGTAAAGCATTGAATTCTGTATTTCTGTATTCTGTTAATTAAAAATGATCATATGACAGTTATTTAAAATTGGAATTGGAATATTTTCTTATAATGTAATGTGTAAAAAAATCATTTTTCTTATTTATACAAGGAAATATCGTGTCAGATACTCTGAATGAACCGATATGAATACGAAACTGGATAAAAAAAAATCGTATCGACTACTCATAATCATAAAGAAAGGCCTAAATAATCAGCCATAGAGTACATTTTGTCAGTCAATAATTATTAAGCACGCAATAAGCATTTTCTTGAATTTGAATATTTTTCATTGTTATACATTTAGTACAAGTAGTGTTTGGTTCATTAATATATTTTGTTAGATAAATTAGAACATATACCAATATATTTTACTATACACGTTCTTTTCTTAATGTCTGTTAGATATTTCATTTATATGCTTTCGGAGATATTTGATTCGATTAGCTATCTGTACCTGATCTAAGAATGGAACGAATCACTATAAGATATCGAGCATTTTTTGAGGTTGCGTATTTTATTTCAAGTGCAGTTTGATTACAGTTTATTTAATTTTAAAATTTCATATATATATATATATATATATATATATATATATATATATATATATATATATATATATAACATCTATCGATCAACCTATGATAAAAATTGAAAATTATATCAAATATAGATATAAATGTAATAATTTTTTTTTATTATCAAAAATGAAAGCATATATATTTAAATGACAAATGATTGATTAGTTAATTATCTGTGGCTTAAGTGACACAAATAATTTAAAAGAAAATACTCTCTTTTGATAACACATATATTATTCATACATTAATATTTTTAAATAGAAATTTATTTA
This sequence comes from Acanthacorydalis orientalis, assembly GCA_034766995.1. NCBI lineage: Eukaryota > Metazoa > Arthropoda > Insecta > Megaloptera > Corydalidae > Acanthacorydalis > Acanthacorydalis orientalis. The sequence goes on along the minus strand of CM068318.1, from coordinate 17,372,068 downwards.
TTTAAAACTAATATAAACAAACATAATTTTATCCACGAGAATATCATTAATAAGAAGGCACGTTTTAATATTTATTAAATTTTTATATACTATATATATATATATATATATATATATATATATATATATATATGTGTATATATATATATATAAGAATACATTAGTGTGTTTTCATAAAAGAATTCTCAATTCAAAAAGAAAGTGAAGGTGTTAATTCGTAACCTCTTAATAATGCTGGATTATCGACAAACACATTTTTTTAATAACTAAAATCAGTTGAATCTTCTTTTATTATAAAAATGCCACAATAAATAAATTATTCATTGAATGAAGTAAGCAAATTAAACGAACCGTCTCTCTTTGTACGTATTTTTTTACAAAAAGGGGATTAAATAGATTAAATCTACGCTAAAAAGATAAATAATGCAACGATGATATTTGATATTTCTAGGTCGTACAGCTAAAAAAAAATGGCAAACAAAAATGTTTTAATAATGTCATAAAATTTAAAATCTGAGATAGGAGACATGACAAAAATACATTAAAAATAAAACAAAACAGTTTATATAGAAGTGTTTGATAAAGTATTATTACTCTTTTCATATACAATTGATATATTTATATATATATTGATTAGCTCAAAATATTTTCTATATTTTTTTGACTTTATTGACTATATTATAATGACGTGTAACTGTAAATGTAATTTTACTCATGTGTATTTCATAGTGTTACATACTTTGAAAAATAACTTAAATGAACAAAAAAATAATAATAAAATAATTCTTCAGCAGATGTTTTATTGATATTAAATTATTATTATAAAAAGTTCTATATATATGTAACACATGTATTATCTTTAGTGACTGTATAGTGTACAGATGGTGAAGCTATTTAATTAGGTTAAATGAAAAAAAAAATAACAATTGAACGGATTTTAGCTGAATAATAATTTAACTGTGCGTTTTATCTTAAATATAGGATATTTTCTATATGAATAATTTACATTTTTTTAATAGAAAAACAGTAACCCAATTCAACTAATATCTCAATAATAGAATAAAAAAAGACAAAACTCGTTTGTATGTGCGTTTGTTCGATTTGTTTTTTTAGAATAAATTATTGTACGTGTTAGGATTATTTTTTCATAGAAGTTGGCTATCGTTACTGTTTTTCCATCGTTCATTTCATTAATGAATGTTGACAATTATGTAAAAATTTATTATTCTGTCAAACTCTTTAATCAAATGAACGAAGAATTAATAAAAAGAATATATATATAAAAATACGTTGTGTTTTTTAATGAGCAAGAAGTGTAATTTTAAAATGAAAACAGTGTGTTCAGAACAAAAGTTATTGAAAAAAAATATATAAATTGACTAATAGAATTTATAATTGCGAAAACAACCATTTTTTAGTTTTAAATAAAAACAATCTGTTCAAGAAAGTATATATATATAATTGTTTCGATACGTTCATTGTTGTAGTTGTACTACTTTCTCAAATTCATTGTTTTGTTTATTTAGAATATATGTTCGTGACGTTTTTATTTTTTCTTGTGAATTTGTTTCATTTATTTTTTAATATATATTTCTGCATAATTATATTGTACTGTGTAATAAATTGTTGTTAAAAATATTATACAATGATGTAATGATAACTACATGTCCAATCAAAAAAGATATTTCCATAATATGATAATAATATGTACTATATTTTATTTTATTTATAAATGACTATTGTATATGTATATACTTGTATTACTGTAGGAATACTGTATGCACAATAAAATATGATGTTGAAAAAATATCCGATGATTTCATTTCATAATTGTTATTTTTTAGTGATGCGGCGAACTTTAAACTTTACAGTTTTTAGGACTTTCCCATAACAATAGTTATTTTGGTAAGACGCTGACAACCCCTATAAATACTTCGTAGATTCAGAATGTTATGAAAACTATCAAAATGAGTGTACTGGATCAGTGTAAAAGTAAGTATACGATTTGAAAGTGAAACTCGGGCGATTATTTTCGCAGAAGACGCTTTTATTAATCAGTTATGTATTCACCCTCGTTTTCTGCAATCATTTTTCAACTCTCAGGTAACTGGTGGATTCCTCGTTCGTAAAAGCTGCACGGTTTTTCGGCAAAAAAGGCAGTCAGACGGTTTCTGATGACGTCCACGGTATCAATTTTTTTACAGTTTAAACTTTTCTGCAGCGACCGGAACAAATGATAATCCGAAGGTGCAATTTCCGGAGAGTACGTGGATCCGATATGATTTCCCATTTCAACTGCTTCAGTTCTTGCAGTCAGTTTTGTTGTATGTGGTTTTTCGTTATCGTGACGGAAGATCACTCCCTTGCGATTGGCCAAAAACGTATGCTTTTCTTTAAATACTGTGTTCGGTTTGGTTAGTTGTTGACAGTACATCTTTTTAGTAATCGTTTCGCCCCGTGGACGCATGTCCAAATAAACAGCACCCTTGCAAACTCACCAAACACCCAGTAACACTTTTATCGAATGCAAGCCATCTTTGGCGACTAGTTGTGCCTCTTCATTCGGTTGTTTACACGTTCGTCTACGTCGGACGTTGTTTTACATAATCCATTCCCCATCGCCAGTCACCAACCGATCCAAAAAAGACTCTCTATTGAGGTTTCCAAGTAAAAAACTGTCAAAGAAATTCAATCAAACTTGTTTTTTGCCAAACAAGGAGAGCAGCAGCGACGTTTCGAGCTTCAACGTGAACCCCAGCTTCTTTAAATGTCGAAATGCAGTCGATTTGTCAACGTTGAGGGTCTCTGCAACCACTTCCATCAAAATTCATAGGTCTTGAGTCAAACAGGTAAATAGAACATATTTATATATATATATATATATATATATATATATATATATATATATATATATATATATATGTATGCAAAGAAAATAAGGAATGTAATGTATAAAGTAGAATTGAGCTCGTTTTACCAGTGCAGAGAAATATTAAAAAAGTAATAACATTAGACGAATATGTATATAATATATCTAAAATACATTTAATTATCAATTTTCCAAATCATTCATGTTCATTTTCAATTATTATGGTCTTATGTTTCCATTATTTCAATTATTACGGTGGTTTCCCGAATTATTCAAACGCTTCAATGAATTCAACAGACATCATCCAGGCGAATCAACGACTGTATGCGAAGTGGCTCATTATGTAGTAAACAACAGTAGTCATGTAGGAATATGTTCTGATAAGGTATTTATGGAATCGCTTATCACTGTAGTAGCAACTCTACGCAAATTTTCAGACTACATTTCTCCGACCCTGTACGCCCAATTGACAAACCGACACCGGTTCAGTATTCAAATGGACGTGTACTATCGTATCGTACAACAAAAATAAATTTTATCTTAATAGAAATGTTCTCTTCGGCGCAAGTAGGTCTATCCGTGTGTGCGTACGACCGGGCAATTTCGTCGGCTGGCAGTTCGTTTCACCGCGGCGCGCCGGACTGATTCCGTCGATTATCGGACTCCAACACATTGGAACGGTGCTTTATACGACTACCATGTAAACACAATGAAACGCGATTCGGCCCTGTCCGATTTATATACTAGATATATACGATGACATTTCGCACTCGTATAATCATTTTGTTGTTTCTTTCTGAAATGTCATCTAAAAATGTTTCGAAGCTAATTTTATTACTTTCTATTTTTTATCATTTATATATTTATACGATAACTTTGAAATAAAATGACTGTAGCTACGGAGCACCGTAGCAAACTCGAAAATATTTCAACAAGCAAATCCAGTTAAGCACGAAGAGTGGCGTACCACGAAAGGAGTGGTGCCTTTCGACCATGTACTGCATAAGGTCAAAGAAAGATAGAATAAAAACATAATATACACATACATGTATATATTTATACGATAACTTTGAAATAAAATGAGTGCAGCTACGGTGAAACAAAGCAAACTCGAAAATATTACAACAATCAAATCCAGTTAAGCACGAAGAGAATATACATATATTCGTACATTTGTAAGAGAAATTTGAAATAAAATGACTGTAGCTACGGTCCAACGTAGCAAACTCGAAAATATTACAGCGAGCAAATTCAGTTAAGCACGAAGAGTGGCGTACCACGAAAGGAGTGGTGACTTTCGACCATGTACTGCGTAAGATCAAAGAAAGATAGAATAAAAACATTTATAATATACACATGCATGTATATGTTTATACGATAACTTTGAAATAAAATGAGTACAGCTACGGTCCAACGTAACAAACTCGAAAATATTACAACAAGCAAATTCAGGTAAGCACGAAGAGAATATACTCGTATATATTCGAATATATTCGTACATTTGTAAGAGAAATTTGAAATAAAATGACTGTAGCTACGGTCCAACGTAGCAAACTCGAAAATATTACAGCGAGCAAATCCAGTTAAGCACGAAGAGTGGCGTACCACGAAAGGAGTGGTGATTTACGATAACGTACTGCGTAAGTTCAATGAATGTTAGATTAAAAAAAATCCGACAATAAGAATTGAACCAGAGACTTCCAGCGTTACGGCCGCCTCGCCTAACTAACTACGCTGCGCGATCGTTTGATTCACGTCGTGTGAGGATCGATATTCAGGCGTCATTGAAACTTTGAGCCATGTGTTGCCCGAACAACCCAGAAGCGCATCAAAGTATTAATGCAGCATAAACAAGGCGTCAACATTTACCAGCCCACGGGCCCTCGAGTTATTCGAATTCCCTACATTGACGCGACCTCCTTGAAGATATATATATATAGAGAGAGAGAGAGAGAACTATCGCCTAGGTATAACGAAATAAAAAATAATAATGCCTCCCAAAAGCTTTATGAAATTATATAGCTACGCATTCACACACAGGCAGAGACAAACACAAAATTTCGACCTAGTACAAAAATTGTCTAACATCGTCGTGTGTGTCAGCTATATGTGTATGTTGTCTATGCGAGTCTGTGCAAAATCCGCCATATCCACATACCCACACTTTCACTAACAACCCTACACAAACACACACTCAACAACTACACTCGCATCCACATTCAAGCTGTGTGTGTGTGCACGCAATATCCGTCATAGCCAGAGCCACCATACCCGCAATAATCGCCACATCTGCAGTATCCGCAATGTCCAACATATCGGCAAGAAACACCTAATCAACAATATCCATCATATTCGCCATATCCAGAATATCTGTCATACCTCCAATATCCACACACCCCACACCCATATTCACACCTACAGAATCACATACACACACAGACCCACACACACACACACACATACACATACATATATATATATATATATATATATATATATATATATATATATATATATATATTCGTACATTTATACGATAACTTTGAAATGAAATGAGTACTGCTGCGGTGCAACATAGCAAACTCCATAATACCACAACAAGCAATCAAGGTTAAGCAAGAAGGGTAGCGGACCACAAAAGGAGTGGTGATCTCTACCTCGCACTGCGTAGGGTCAAGGAAAGTATAAAACACACACATCCACACCCATCAACTTAGCCCCATACAGCCAGACACATGCACACACCGACCCACACTCTTCTCCCAAACATCCACACTCGGGCTTAACAACGATTATCAGACATTGTCTAAAAATCACTCGGGCTTAATATATATATATATATATATATATATATATATATATATATATATATATATATATATATATATATATGTTTATATATATATGTTTATATATATATATTCGTACATTTATACGATAACTTTGAAATAAAATGAGTACTGCTGCGGTGCAACATAGCAAACCCCATAATACCACAACAAGCAATCAAGGTTAAGCAAGAAGGGTAGCGGACCACAAAAGGAGTGGTGATCTCTACCTCGCACTGCGTAGGGTCAAGGAAAGTATAAAACACACACATCCACACCCATCAACTAAGCCTCATACAGCCAGACACATGCACACACCGACCCACACTCTTCTCCCAAACATCCACACTCGGGCTTAACAACGATTATCAGACATTGTCTAAAAATCACTCGGGCTTAATATATATATATATATATATATATATATATATATATATATATATATATATATATATATATATATATATATGTTTATATATACATATATATTCGTACATTTATACGATAACTTTGAAATAAAATGAGTACTGCTGCGGTGCAACATAGCAAACCCCATAATACCACAACAAGCAATCAAGGTTAAGCAAGAAGGGTAGCGGACAACAAAAGGAGTGGTGATCTCTACCTCGCACTGCGTAGGGTCAAGGAAAGTATAAAACACACACATCCACACCCATCAACTAAGCCTCATACAGCCGGACACATGCACACACCGACCCACACTCTTCTCCCAAAGATCCACACTCGGGCTTAACAACGATTATCAGACATTGTCTAAAAATCACTCGGGCTTAATATATATATATATATATATGTTTATATATATATTCGTACATTTATACGATAACTTTGAAATGAAATGAGTACCGCTGCGGTGCAACATAGCAAACTCCATAATACCACAACAAGCAATCAAGGTTAAGCAAGAAGGGTAGCGGACCACAAAAGGAGTGGTGATCTCTACCTCGCACTGCGTAGGGTCAAGGAAAGTATAAAACACACACATCCACACCCATCAACTTAGCCTCATACAGCCAGACACATGCACACACCGACCCACACTCTTCTCCCAAACATCCACACTCTGGCTTAACAACGATTATCAGACATTGTCTAAAAATCACTCGGGCTTAATATATATATATATATATATATATATATGTTTATATATATATTCGTACATTTATACGATAACTTTGAAATGAAATGAGTACCGCTGCGGTGCAACATAGCAAACTCCATAATACCACAACAAGCAATCAAGGTTAAGCAAGAAGGGTAGCGGACCACAAAAGGAGTGGTGATCTCTACCTCGCACTGCGTAGGGTCAAGGAAAGTATAAAACACACACATCCACACCCATCAACTAAGCCTCATACAGCCAGACACATGCACACACCGACCCACACTCTTCTCTCAAACATCCACACTCGGATGTGTCAGTATTGGTGTGTGTGTATCCATGTGTGTACCATATTTGTCATATCCACCATATCCGTTACAACCATACATCTACACACACAAACACACAGAAACCCACTCACACACAGACCCACACACACACAGACCCACACACACACAAACCCACACACACACAGACCCACACACACACAGACCCACACACACAGACCCACACACACACAGACCCACACACACACAGACCCACACACACACAGACCCACACACACACAGACCCACACACACACAGACCCACACACACACAGACCCACACACACACAGACCCACACACACACAGACCCGCACACACACAGACCCACACACACACAGAACCACACACACACAGACACACACACACACAGACCCACACACACACAGACCCACACACACACAGACCCACACACACACAGACCCACACACACACACAGACCCACACACACACAGACGCACACACACACAGACCCACACACACACAGACGCACACACACACAGACGCACACACACACAGACGCACACACACACAGACCCACACACACACAGACCCACACACACACAGACCCACACACACACAGACCCACACACACACAGACCCACACACACACAGACCCACACACACACAGACCCACACACACACAGACCCACACACACACAGACCCACACACACACAGACCCACACACACACAGACCCACACACAATCAAACCCACACAGACATAGACCCACACAGACATAGGCCCACACAGACATAGTCCCACACTCACACAGACCCACACACACACACACTCAAACCCACACAAACACAGACCCACACAGACACAGACCCACACATGCACAGACCCACACAGACACAGACCCAGACAGACAGACACACACAGACCCACACAGACACAGACCCACACCCACTTCCACACACGAAGAAAATGTCCAAAAATCGTTGGATAACTAAAGTGATTTTTTGACAATGTCCAAAAATTGTCGGTTATACCAAGTGATTGTTAGACAATGTCCAAAAATCGTCAGTTAACCCAAGTGCTTTTTAGAGAATGTCCAAAAATCGTCGGTTATTCCGAGTGATTTTTAGACAATTTCCAAAAATCGTGTTATTTCAATTGATTTTTAGACAACGTCCAAAAATTGTAGTAAATCACAAGTCATTTTTAGACAATGTCTAAAAATCGTCGATATATCGTAGTCATTTTTAGACAGTCCCAAAATCGTCGTTAAACTAGAGTTATTTTTAGACAATGTTAAAAAATCGTCGAGAAAGTCGAGACATTATTAGAATATATCCAAAAATTTTCGATAAACCCGAGTCATTTTTAGACAATGTCCAAAAATTTTAGTTAACCCCAAGTCGTTTTTAGACAATGTCCAAAAATCGTCCATCAACACGAGTCATTTTTAAACATTGTCCAAAAATCGTTCATCAACACGAGTTGTTTTTAGACAATGTCCAAAAATCGTCCATCAACACGAGTCGTTTTTAGACAATGTCCAAAAATCGTCCATCAACACGAGTCATTTTTAGACAATGTCCAAAAATCGTCCATCAACAAGAGTCATTTTTAGACAATGTCCAAAAATCGTCCATCAACACGAGTCATTTTTAGACAATGTCCAAAAATCGTCCATCAACAAGAGTCATTTTTAGACAATGTCCAAAAATCGTCCATCAACAAGAGTCATTTTTAGACATTGTCCAAAAATCGTCCATCAACACGAGTCATCTTTAGACAATGTCCAAAAATCGTCCATCAACAAGAGTCATTTTTAGACAATGTCCAAAAATCGTCCATCAAAACGAGTCATTTTTAGACAATGTCCAAAAATCGTTCATCAACAACGGTCATTTTTAGACAATGTCTAAAACTCGTTCATCAACACGAGTCATTTTTAGACAATGTTCAAAAATCGTCCATCAACACGAGTCATTTTTAGACAATATCCAAAAATCGTCAATCAACACGAGTCATTTTTAGACAATGTCCAAAAATCGTCCATCAACACGAGTCATTTTTAGACAATGTCCAAAAATCGTCCATCAACTCGAGTCATTTTTAGAGTACGTCCAAAAATCGTCCATCAACACGAGTCATTTTTAGACAATATCCAAAAATCGTCCATCAACACGAGTCATTTTTAGACAATGTCCAAAAATCGTCCATCAACAAGAGTCATTTTTAGACAATGTCCAAAAATCGTCCATCAACACGAGTCATTTTTAGACAATGTCCAAAAATCGTCCATCAACAAGAGTCATTTTTAGACATTATCCAAAAATCGTACATCAACACGAGTCATCTTTAGACAATGTCCAAAAATCGTCCATCAACAAGAGTCATTTTTAGACAATGTCCAAAAATCGTCCATCAACACGAGTCATTTTTAGACAATGTCCAAAAATCGTTCATCAACAACGTTCATTTTTAAACAATGTCTAAAAATCGTCCATCAACACGAGTCATTTTTAGACAATGTCCAAAAATCGTCCATCAACACGAGTCATTTTTAGACAATGTCCAAAAATCGTCCATCAACACGAGTCATTTTTAGACAATGTCCAAAAATCATCAATCAACACGAGTCATTTTTAGACAATGTCCAAAAATCGTCCATCAACTCGAGTCATTTTTAGAATACGTCCAAAAATCGTCCATCAACACGAGTCATTTTTTGACAATATCCAAAAATCGTCCATCAACACGAGTCATTTTTAGACAATGTCCAAAAATCGTCCATCAACAAGAGTCATTTTTAGACAATGTCCAAAAATCGTCCATCAACACGAGTCATTTTTAGACAATGTCCAAAAATCGTCCATCAACAAGAGTCATTTTTAGACATTGTCCAAAAATCGTCCATCAACACGAGTCATCTTTAGACAATGTCCAAAAATCGTCCATCAACAAGAGTCATTTTTAACCAATTTTTTGACAATGTCCAAAAATCCTATACGATTTTTGGACGTTGTCTAAAAATGACTCGTGTTGATGGACGATTTTTGGACATTGTCTAAAAATGACTCGTGTTGATGGACGATTTTTGGACATTGTCTAAAAATGACTCGTGTTGATGGACGATTTTTGGACATTGTCTAAAAATGACTCTTGTTGACGGACGATTATTTGACATTGTCTAAAAATGACTCGTGTTGATGGACGATTTTTGGACATTGTCTAAAAATGACTCGTGTTGATGGACGATTTTTGGACATTGTCTAGAAATGACTCTTGTTGGCGGACGATTTTTGGACATTGTCTAAAAATGACTCGTGTCGATGGACGATTTTTGGACATTGTCTAAAAATGACTCATGTTGATGGACGATTTTTAGACATTGTCTAAAAATGACTCGTGTTGATGGACGATTTTTGGACATTGTCTAAAAATGACTCGTGTTGATGGACGATTTTTGGACATTGTCTAAAAATGACTCGTGTTGATGGACGATTTTTGGACATTGTCTAAAAATGACGTGTTGATGGACGATTTTTGGACATTGTCTAAAAATGACTCGTGTTGATGGACGATTTTTGGACATTGTCTAAAAATGATTTGTGTTGATGGACGATTTTTGGACGTTGTCTAAAAATGACTCGTGTTGATGGACGATTTTTGGACGTTGTCTAAAAATGACTCGTGTTGATGGACGATTTTTGGACATTGTCTAAAAATGACTCGTGTTGATTGATGATTTTTGGACATTGTCTAAAAATGACTCGTGTTGATGGACGATTTTTGGACGTATTCTAAAAATGACTCGAGTTGATGGACGATTTTTGGACATTGTCTAAAAATGACTCTTGTTGATGGACGATTTTTGGACATTGTCTAAAAATGACTCGTGTTGATGGACGATTTTTGGACATTGTCTAAAAACGACTCGTGTTGATGGACGATTTGTGGACATTGTCTAAAAACGACTCGTGTTGATGAACGATTTTTGGACAATGTCTAAAAATGACTCTTGTTGATGGACGATTTTTGACATTGTCTAAAAATGACTCGTGTTGATGGACGATTTTTGGACATTGTCTAAAAATGACTCTTGTTGATGGACGATTTTTGGACATTGTCTAAAAATGACTCGTGTTGATGGACGATTTTTGGATATTGTCTAAAAATGACTCGTGTTGATGGACGATTTTTGGACGTACTCTAAAAATGACTCGAGTTGATGGACGATTTTTGGACATTGTCTAAAAATGACTCGTGTTGATGGACGATTTTTGGACATTGTCTAAAAATGACTCGTGTTGATTGACGATTTTTGGATATTGTCTAAAAATGACTCGTGTTGATGGACGATTTTTGAACATTGTCTAAAAATGACTCGTGTTGATGAACGAGTTTTAGACATTGTCTAAAAATGACCGTTGTTGATGAACGATTTTTGGACATTGTCTAAAAATGACTCGTTTTGATGGACGATTTTTGGACATTGTCTAAAAATGACTCTTGTTGATGGACGATTTTTGGACATTGTCTAAAGATGACTCGTGTTGATGGACGATTTTTGGACAATGTCTAAAAATGACTCTTGTTGATGGACGATTTTTGGACATTGTCTAAAAATGACTCTTGTTGATGGACGATTTTTGGACATTGTCTAAAAATGACTCGTGTTGATGGACGATTTTTGGACATTGTCTAAAAATGACTCTTGTTGATGGACGATTTTTGGACATTGTCTAAAAATGACTCGTGTTGATGGACGATTTTTGGACATTGTCTAAAAACGACTCGTGTTGATGGACGATTTGTGGACATTGTCTAAAAACGACTCGTGTTGATGAACGATTTTTGGACAATGTTTAAAAATGACTCGTGTTGATGGACGATTTTTGGACATTGTCTAAAAATGACTCGTGTTGATGGACGATTTTTGGACATTGTCTAAAAATGACGTGTTGATGGACGATTTTTGGACATTGTCTAAAAATGACTCGTGTTGATGGACGATTTTTGGACATTGTCTAGAAATGACTCTTGTTGGCGGACGATTTTTGGACATTGTCTAAAAATGACTCGTGTCGATGGACGATTTTTGGACATTGTCTAAAAATGACTCGTGCCGATATACGATTTTTGGACATTGTCTAAAAATGACTCGTGTTGATGGACGATTTTTGGACATTGTCTAAAATGACTCGTGTTGATGGACGATTTTTGGACATTGTCTAAAAATGACTCGTGTTGATGGACGATTTTTGGACATTGTCTAAAAATGACTCGTGTTGATGGACGATTTTTGGACATTGTCTAGAAATGACTCTTGTTGGCGGACGATTTTTGGACATTGTCTAAAAATGACTCGTGTCGATGGACGATTTTTGGACATTGTCTAAAAATGACTCATGTTGATGGACGATTTTTAGACATTGTCTAAAAATGACTCGTGTTGATGGACGATTTTTGGACATTGTCTAAAAATGACTCGTGTTGATGGACGATTTTTGGACATTGTCTAAAAATGACTCGTGTTGATGGACGATTTTTGGACATTGTCTAAAAATGACGTGTTGATGGACGATTTTTGGACATTGTCTAAAAATGACTCGTGTTGATGGACGATTTTTGGACATTGTCTAAAAATGACTTGTGTTGATGGACGATTTTTGGACGTTGTCTAAAAATGACTCGTGTTGATGGACGATTTTTGGACGTTGTCTAAAAATGACTCGTGTTGATGGACGATTTTTGGACATTGTCTAAAAATGACTCGTGCCGATATACGATTTTTGGACATTGTCTAAAAATGACTCGTGTTGATGGACGATTTTTGGACATTGTCTAAAAATGACTCGTGTTGATGGACGATTTTTGGACATTGTCTAAAAATGACGTGTTGATGGACGATTTTTGGACATTGTCTAAAAATGACTCGTGTTGATGGACGATTTTTGGACATTGTCTAAAAATGACTCGTGTTGATTGATGATTTTTGGACATTGTCTAAAAATGACTCGTGTTGATGGACGATTTTTGGACGTATTCTAAAAATGACTCGAGTTGATGGACGATTTTTGGACATTGTCTAAAAATGACTCGTGTTGATGGACGATTTTTGGACATTGTCTAAAAATGACTCGTGCCGATATACGATTTTTGGACATTGTCTAAAAATGACTCGTGTTGATGGTCGATTTTTGGACATTGTCTAAAATGACTCGTGTTGATGGACGATTTTTGGACATTGTCTAAAAATGACTCGTGTTGATGGACGATTTTTGGACATTGTCTAAAAATGACTCGTGTTGATGGACGATAATTGGACATTGTCTAAAAATGACTCGTGTTGATGGACGATTTTTTGACATTGTCTAAAAATGACTCGTGTTGATGGACGATTTTTGGACATTGTCTAAAAATGACTCGTGTTGATGGACGATTTTGGACATTGTCTAAAAGTGACTCGTGTTGATGGACGATTTTTGGACATTGTCTAAAAATGACTCGTGTTGATTGACGATTTTTGGATATTGTCTAAAAATGACTCGTGTTGATGGACGATTTTTGGACATTGTCTAAAAATGACTCGTGTTGATGGACGATTTTTGGACATTGTCTAAAAATGACTCTTGTTGACGGACGATTATTGGACATTGTCTAAAAATGACTCGTGTTGATGGACGATTTTTGGACATTGTCTAAAAATGACTCGTGTTGATGGACGATTTTTGGACATTGTCTAGAAATGACTCGTGTTGATGGACGATTTTTGGACATTGTCTAAAAATGACTCGTGTTGATGGACGATTTTTGGACATTGTCTAAATATGACTCGTGTTGATGGACGATTTTTGGACATTGTCTAAAAATGACTCGTGTTGATGGACGATTTTTGGACATTGTCTAAAAATGACTCGTGTTGATGGACGATTTTTGGACATTGTCTAAAAATGACTCTTGTTGGCGGACGATTTTTGGACATTGTCTGAAAATGACTCGTGTCGATGGACGATTTTTGGACATTGTCTAAAAATGACTCATGTTGATGGACGATTTTTAGACATTGTCTAAAAATGACTCGTGTTGATGGACGATTTTTGGACATTGTCTAAAAATGACTCGTGTTGATGGACGATTTTTGGACATTGTCTAAAAATGACTTGTGTTGATGGACGATTTTTGGACATTGTCTAAAAATGACTCGTGTTGATGGACGATTTTTGGACATTGTCTAAAAATGACTCGTGTTGATGAACGATTTTTGGACATTGTCTAAAAATGACTCGTGTTGATGGACGATTTTTGGACATTGTCTAAAAATGACTCGAGCCGATATACGATTTTTGGATATTGTCTAAAAATGACTCGTGTTGATGGACGATTTTTGGACATTGTCTAAAAGTGACTCGTGTTGATGGACGATTTTTGGACATTGTCTAAAAATGACTCGTGTTGATTGACGATTTTTGGATATTGTCTAAAAATGACTCGTGTTGATGAACGATTTTTGGACGTATTCTAAAAATGACTCGAGTTGATGGACGATTTTTGGACATTGTCTAAAAATGACTCGTGTTGATTGATGATTTTTGGACATTGTCTAAAAATGACTTGTGTTGATGGACGATTTTTGGACATTGTCTAAAAATGACACGTGTTGATGGACGATTTTTGGACATTGTCTAAAAATGACTCGTGTTGATGGACGATTTTTGGACATTGTCTAAAAATGACTCGTGTTGATGGACGATTTTTGGACATTGTCTAAAAATGACTCGTGTTGATGGACGATTTTTAGACATTGTCTAAAAATGACTCGTGTTGATGGACGATTTTTGGACATTGTCCTAAAAATGACTACGATATATCGACGATTTTTAGATATTGTCTAAAAATGACTTGGGATTTACTACAATTTTTGGACTTTGTCTAAAAAGCACTTGGGTTAACTGATGATTTTTGGACATTTGGGTCTGCGTCTGTGTGGGTCTGCGTCTGTGTGGGTCTGCGTCTGTGTGGGTCTGTGTCTGTGTGGGTCTGTGTCTGTGTGGGTCTGTGTCTGTGTGGGTCTGTGTCTGTGTGGGTCTGTGTCTGTGTGGGTCTGTGTCTGTGTGGGTATGTGTCTGTGTGGGTCTGTGTCTGTGTGGGTCTGTGTCTGTGTGGGTCTGTGTCTGTGTGGGTCTGTGTCTGTGTGGGTCTGTGTCTGTGTGGGTCTGTGTCTGTGTGGGTCTGTGTCTTTGTGGGTCTGTGTCTGTGTGGGTCGGTGTCTGTGTGGGTCTGTGTTTGTGTGGGTCTGTGTCTGTGTGGGCTTGTGTGGATCTGTCTCTGTGTGGGTCTGTGTCTGTGTGGGTGGGTGTCTGTGTGGGTCTGTGTCTGTGTGGGTCTGTGTCTGTGTGGGTCTGTGTCTGTGTGGGTCTGTGTCTGTGTGGGTGTGTGTCTTTGTGGGTCTGTGTCTGTGTGGGTCTGTGTCTGTGTGGGTCTGTGTCTGTGTGGGTCTGTGTCTGTGTGGGTCTGTGTCTGTGTGGGTCTGTGTCTGTGTGGGTCTGTGTGGATCTGTGTCTGTGTGGGTCTGTGTCTGTGTGGGTCTGTGTCTGTGTGGGTCTGTGTGGTTCTGTGTCTGTGTGGGTCTGTGTCTGTGTGGGTCTGTGTCTGTGTGGGTCTGTGTCTGTGTGGGTCTGTGTCTGTGTGGGTCTGTGTCTGTGTGGGTCTGTGTCTGTGTGGGTCTTGTGTGT
The DNA here is from genome assembly GCA_034766995.1 of Acanthacorydalis orientalis. Classification (NCBI taxonomy): domain Eukaryota; kingdom Metazoa; phylum Arthropoda; class Insecta; order Megaloptera; family Corydalidae; genus Acanthacorydalis; species Acanthacorydalis orientalis. The sequence goes on along the minus strand of CM068318.1, from coordinate 17,356,231 downwards.
GTGTGTGGGTCTGTGTGTGTGAACGAATCTGATTTACCGACAATTTTTGGAAATTGTCTAAAAATGAGTTGTGTTTAACGACGATTTTTGGAAATTGTCTAATAATGACTTAAGATTTACTACGATTTTTAGACATTGTCTAAAAATGACTCGACATTGACGACGATTTTTGGAAATTGTCTAAAAATGGCTCGACTTGAATGACGATTTTTGGACATTGTCTAAAAATGACTTGACGACGATTTTTGGACTTTGGTTGAAAAGTTTTTTGGGTAAAATAATCTTTTTTCTGGAAAATAATCGAATTGAATTGCACACCACGAGATAGGTAATTTTAAGACGCATCTAACGATATGCGATATGAGCCATTTCGCACTTAAATTCGACTTCTTATGGCCGAAAAACTGGTTGAAAAATAGGTTTTTTGGGCAAAATTAGGCTTTTTTGGAAATTAATCGAATCGAATTGCACACCACAAGATAGGTAATTTTAAGACGCATCTAACGATATGCGATATGAGCCATTTCGCACTTAAATTCGACTTCTTATGGCCGAAAAACTGGTTGAAAAATAGGTTTTTCGGGCAAAATTAGGCTTTTTTGGAAATTAATCGAATCGAATTGCACACCACGATATAGGTAATTTTAAGACGCATCTAACGATATGCGATATGAGCCATTTCGCACTTAAATTCGACTTCTTATGGCCGAAAAACCGGTTGAAAAATAGGTTTTTCGGGCAAAATTAGGCTTTTCTGGAAGATAATTGAATCGAATTGCACACCACGAGATAGGTAATTTTAAGACGCATCTAACGATATGCGATATGAGCCATTTCGCACTTAAAATCGACTACTTATGGCCGAAAAACTGGTTGAAAAATAGGTCTTTCGGGCAAAATGAAGCTTTTTTGGAAGATAATCGAATCGAATTGCACACCACAAGATAGGTAATTTTAAGACGCATCTAACGATATGCGATATGAGCCATTTCGCACTTAAATTCGACTTCTTATAGCCGAAAAACTGGTTGAAAAATAGGTTTTTCGGGCAAAATTAGGCTTTTTTGGAAGATAATCGAATCGAATTGCACACCACGAGATAGGTAATTTTAAGACGCATCTAACGATATGCGATATGAGCCATTTCGCACTTAAAATCGACTACTTATGGCCGAAAAACTGGTTGAAAAATAGGTCTTTCGGGCAAAATGAAGCTTTTTTGGAAGATAATCGAATCGAATTGCACACCACGGGATAGGTAATTTTAAGACGCATCTAATGATATGCGATATGAGCCGCTTCGCACTTAAATTCGACTTCTTATGGCCGAAAAACTGGTTGAAAAATAGGTTTTTTGGGCAAAATTAGGCTTTTTTGGAAAATAATCGAATCGAATTGCACACCACGAGATAGGTAATTTTAAGACGCATCTAACGATATGCGATATGAGCCATTTCGCACTTAAATTCGACTTCTTATAGCCGAAAAACTGGTTGAAAAATAGGTTTTTCGGGCAAAATTAGGCTTTTTTGGAAGATAATTGAATCGAATTGCACACCACGAGATAGGTAATTTTAAGACGCATCTAACGATATGCGATATGAGCCATTTCGCACTTAAATTCGACTTCTTATGGCCGAAAAACCGGTTGAAAAATAGGTTTTTCGGGCAAAATTAGGCTTTTTTGAAAAATAATCGAATCGAATTGCACACCACGAGATAGGTAATTTTAAGACGCATCTAACGATATGCGATATGAGCCATTTCGCACTTAAATTCGACATCTTATGACCGAAAAACCGGTTGAAAGATAGGTTTTTCGGGCAAAATTAGGCTTTTTTGGAAATTAATCGAATCGAATTGCACACCACGAGATAGGTAATTTTAAGACGCATCTAACGATATGCGATATGAGCCATTTCGCACTTAAATTCGACTTCTTATGGCCGAAAAACTGGTTGAAAAATAGGTTTTTCGGGCAAAATTAGGCTTTTCTGGAACATAATTGAATCGAATTGCACACCACGAGATAGGTAATTTTAAGACGCATCTAACGATATGCGATATAAGCCATTTCGCACTTAAATTCGACTACTTATGGCCGAAAAACCGGTTGAAAAATAGGTTTTTCGGGCAAAATTCGGCTTTTCTGGAAGATAATTGAATCGAATTGCACACCACGAGATAGGTAATTTTAAGACGCATCTAACGATATGCGATATGAGCCATTTCGCACTTAAATTCGACTTCTTATGGCCGAAAAACTGGTTGAAAAATAGGTTTTTCGGGCAAAATGAGGCTTTTTTGGAAGATAATTGAATCGAATTGCACACCACGAGATAGGTAATTTTAAGACGCATCTCACGATATGCGATATGAGCCATTTCGCACTTAAATTCGACTTCTTATGGCCGAAAAACCGGTTGAAAAATAGGTTTTTCGGGCAAAATTAGGCTTTTTTGAAAAATAATCGAATCGAATTGCACACCACGAGATAGGTAATTTTAAGACGCATCTAACGATATGGGATATGAGCCATTTCGCACTTAAATTCGACTTCTTATGGCCGAAAAACCGGTTGAAAAATAGGTTTTTCGGGCAAAATTAGGCTTTTTTGAAAAATAATCGAATCGAATTGCACACCACGAGATAGGTAATTTTAAGACGCATCTAACGATATGGGATATGAGCCATTTCGCACTTAAATTCGACTTCTTATGGCCGAAAAACCGGTTGAAAAATAGGTTTTTCGGGCAAAATTAGGCTTTTTTGAAAAATAATCGAATCGAATTGCACACCACGAGATAGGTAATTTTAAGACGCATCTAACGATATGCGATATGAGCCATTTCGCACTTAAATTCGACATCTTATGACCGAAAAACCGGTTGAAAGATAGGTTTTTCGGGCAAAATTAGGCTTTTTTGGAAATTAATCGAATCGAATTGCACACCACGAGATAGGTAATTTTAAGACGCATCTAACGATATGCGATATGAGCCATTTCGCACTTAAATTCGACTTCTTATGGCCGAAAAACTGGTTGAAAAATAGGTTTTTCGGGCAAAATTAGGCTTTTCTGGAACATAATTGAATCGAATTGCACACCACGAGATAGGTAATTTTAAGACGCATCTAACGATATGCGATATAAGCCATTTCGCACTTAAATTCGACTACTTATGGCCGAAAAACCGGTTGAAAAATAGGTTTTTCGGGCAAAATTCGGCTTTTCTGGAAGATAATTGAATCGAATTGCACACCACGAGATAGGTAATTTTAAGACGCATCTAACGATATGCGATATGAGCCATTTCGCACTTAAATTCGACTTCTTATGGCCGAAAAACTGGTTGAAAAATAGGTTTTTCGGGCAAAATGAGGCTTTTTTGGAAGATAATTGAATCGAATTGCACACCACGAGATAGGTAATTTTAAGACGCATCTCACGATATGCGATATGAGCCATTTCGCACTTAAATTCGACTTCTTATGGCCGAAAAACCGGTTGAAAAATAGGTTTTTCGGGCAAAATTAGGCTTTTTTGAAAAATAATCGAATCGAATTGCACACCACGAGATAGGTAATTTTAAGACGCATCTAACGATATGCGATATGAGCCATTTCGCACTTAAATTCGACATCTTATGACCGAAAAACCGGTTGAAAAATAGGTTTTTCGGGCAAAATTAGGCTTTTTTGGAAATTAATCGAATCGAATTGCACACCACGAGATAGGTAATTTTAAGACGCATCTAACGATATGCGATATGAGCCATTTCGCACTTAAATTCGACTTCTTATGGCCGAAAAACTGGTTGAAAAATAGGTTTTTCGGGCAAAATTAGGCTTTTCTGGAACATAATTGAATCGAATTGCACACCACGAGATAGGTAATTTTAAGACGCATCTAATGATATGCGATATAAGCCATTTCGCACTTAAATTCGACTACTTATGGCCGAAAAACCGGTTGAAAAATAGGTTTTTCGGGCAAAATTAGGCTTTTTTGGAAGATAATCGAATCGAATTGCACACCACGGGATAGGTAATTTTAAGACGCATCTAACGATATGCGATATGAGCCATTTCGCACTTAAAATCGACTACTTATGGCCGAAAAACTGGTTGAAAAATAGGTCTTTCGGGCAAAATGAAGCTTTTTTGGAAGATAATCGAATCGAATTGCACACCACGGGATAGGTAATTTTAAGACGCATCTAATGATATGCGATATGAGCCGCTTCGCACTTAAATTCGACTTCTTATGGCCGAAAAACTGGTTGAAAAATAGGTTTTTTTGGGCAAAATTAGGCTTTTTTGGAAAATAATCGAATCGAATTGCACACCACGAGATAGGTAATTTTAAGACGCATCTAACGATATACGATATGAGCCATTTCGCACTTAAATTCGACTTCTTATGGCCGAAAAACCGGTTGAAAAATAGGTTTTTCGGGCAAAATTCGGCTTTTCTGGAAGATAATTGAATCGAATTGCACACCACGAGATAGGTAATTTTAAGACGCATCTAACGATATGCGATATGAGCCATTTCGCACTTAAATTCGACTTCTTATGGCCGAAAAACTGGTTGAAAAATAGGTTTTTCGGGCAAAATGAGGCTTTTTTGGAAGATAATTGAATCGAATTGCACACCACGGGATAGGTAATTTTAAGACGCATCTAACGATATGCGATATGAGCCATTTCGCACTTAAAATCGACTACTTATGGCCGAAAAACTGGTTGAAAAATAGGTCTTTCGGGCAAAATGAAGCTTTTTTGGAAGATAATCGAATCGAATTGCACACCACGAGATAGGTAATTTTAAGACGCATCTAACGATATGGGATATGAGCCATTTCGCACTTAAATTCGACTTCTTATGGCCGAAAAACCGGTTGAAAAATAGGTTTTTCGGGCAAAATTAGGCTTTTTTGAAAAATAATCGAATCGAATTGCACACCACGAGATAGGTAATTTTAAGACGCATCTAACGATATGCGATATGAGCCATTTCGCACTTAAATTCGACATCTTATGACCGAAAAACCGGTTGAAAGATAGGTTTTTCGGGCAAAATTAGGCTTTTTTGGAAATTAATCGAATCGAATTGCACACCACGAGATAGGTAATTTTAAGACGCATCTAACGATATGCGATATGAGCCATTTCGCACTTAAATTCGACTTCTTATGGCCGAAAAACTGGTTGAAAAATAGGTTTTTCGGGCAAAATTAGGCTTTTCTGGAACATAATTGAATCGAATTGCACACCACGAGATAGGTAATTTTAAGACGCATCTAACGATATGCGATATAAGCCATTTCGCACTTAAATTCGACTACTTATGGCCGAAAAACCGGTTGAAAAATAGGTTTTTCGGGCAAAATTCGGCTTTTCTGGAAGATAATTGAATCGAATTGCACACCACGAGATAGGTAATTTTAAGACGCATCTAACGATATGCGATATGAGCCATTTCGCACTTAAATTCGACTTCTTATGGCCGAAAAACTGGTTGAAAAATAGGTTTTTCGGGCAAAATGAGGCTTTTTTGGAAGATAATTGAATCGAATTGCACACCACGAGATAGGTAATTTTAAGACGCATCTCACGATATGCGATATGAGCCATTTCGCACTTAAATTCGACTTCTTATGGCCGAAAAACCGGTTGAAAAATAGGTTTTTCGGGCAAAATTAGGCTTTTTTGAAAAATAATCGAATCGAATTGCACACCACGAGATAGGTAATTTTAAGACGCATCTAACGATATGCGATATGAGCCATTTCGCACTTAAATTCGACATCTTATGACCGAAAAACCGGTTGAAAAATAGGTTTTTCGGGCAAAATTAGGCTTTTTTGGAAATTAATCGAATCGAATTGCACACCACGAGATAGGTAATTTTAAGACGCATCTAACGATATGCGATATGAGCCATTTCGCACTTAAATTCGACTTCTTATGGCCGAAAAACTGGTTGAAAAATAGGTTTTTCGGGCAAAATTAGGCTTTTCTGGAACATAATTGAATCGAATTGCACACCACGAGATAGGTAATTTTAAGACGCATCTAACGATATGCGATATAAGCCATTTCGCACTTAAATTCGACTACTTATGGCCGAAAAACCGGTTGAAAAATAGGTTTTTCGGGCAAAATTAGGCTTTTTTGGAAGATAATCGAATCGAATTGCACACCACGGGATAGGTAATTTTAAGACGCATCTAACGATATGCGATATGAGCCATTTCGCACTTAAAATCGACTACTTATGGCCGAAAAACTGGTTGAAAAATAGGTCTTTCGGGCAAAATGAAGCTTTTTTGGAAGATAATCGAATCGAATTGCACACCACGGGATAGGTAATTTTAAGACGCATCTAATGATATGCGATATGAGCCGCTTCGCACTTAAATTCGACTTCTTATGGCCGAAAAACTGGTTGAAAAATAGGTTTTTTGGGCAAAATTAGGCTTTTTTGGAAAATAATCGAATCGAATTGCACACCACGAGATAGGTAATTTTAAGACGCATCTAACGATATACGATATGAGCCATTTCGCACTTAAATTCGACTTCTTATGGCCGAAAAACCGGTTGAAAAATAGGTTTTTCGGGCAAAATTCGGCTTTTCTGGAAGATAATTGAATCGAATTGCACACCACGAGATAGGTAATTTTAAGACGCATCTAACGATATGCGATATGAGCCATTTCGCACTTAAATTCGACTTCTTATGGCCGAAAAACTGGTTGAAAAATAGGTTTTTCGGGCAAAATGAGGCTTTTTTGGAAGATAATTGAATCGAATTGCACACCACGGGATAGGTAATTTTAAGACGCATCTAACGATATGCGATATGAGCCATTTCGCACTTAAAATCGACTACTTATGGCCGAAAAACTGGTTGAAAAATAGGTCTTTCGGGCAAAATGAAGCTTTTTTGGAAGATAATCGAATCGAATTGCACACCACGGGATAGGTAATTTTAAGACGCATCTAATGATATGCGATATGAGCCGCTTCGCACTTAAATTCGACTTCTTATGGCCGAAAAACTGGTTGAAAAATAGGTTTTTTGGGCAAAATTAGGCTTTTTTGGAAAATAATCGAATCGAATTGCACACCACGAGATAGGTAATTTTAAGACGCATCTAACGATATGCGATATGAGCCATTTCGCACTTAAATTCGACTTCTTATGGCCGAAAAACCGGTTGAAAAATAGGTTTTTCGGGCAAAATTAGGCTTTTTTGAAAAATAATCGAATCGAATTGCACACCACGAGATAGGTAATTTTAAGACGCATCTAACGATATGCGATATGAGCCATTTCGCACTTAAATTCGACATCTTATGACCGAAAAACCGGTTGAAAAATAGGTTTTTCGGGCAAAATTAGGCTTTTTTGGAAATTAATCGAATCGAATTGCACACCACGAGATAGGTAATTTTAAGACGCATCTAACGATATGCGATATGAGCCATTTCGCACTTAAATTCGACTTCTTATGGCCGAAAAACTGGTTGAAAAATAGGTTTTTCGGGCAAAATTAGGCTTTTCTGGAACATAATTGAATCGAATTGCACACCACGAGATAGGTAATTTTAAGACGCATCTAACGATATGCGATATAAGCCATTTCGCACTTAAATTCGACTACTTATGGCCGAAAAACCGGTTGAAAAATAGGTTTTTCGGGCAAAATTAGGCTTTTTTGGAAGATAATCGAATCGAATTGCACACCACGGGATAGGTAATTTTAAGACGCATCTAACGATATGCGATATGAGCCATTTCGCACTTAAAATCGACTACTTATGGCCGAAAAACTGGTTGAAAAATAGGTCTTTCGGGCAAAATGAAGCTTTTTTGGAAGATAATCGAATCGAATTGCACACCACGGGATAGGTAATTTTAAGACGCATCTAATGATATGCGATATGAGCCGCTTCGCACTTAAATTCGACTTCTTATGGCCGAAAAACTGGTTGAAAAATAGGTTTTTCGGGCAAAATGAGGCTTTTTTGGAAGATAATTGAATCGAATTGCACACCACGAGATAGGTAATTTTAAGACGCATCTAATGATATGCGATATGAGCCGCTTCGCACTTAAATTCGACTTCTTATGGCCGAAAAACTGGTTGAAAAATAGGTTTTTTGGGCAAAATTAGGCTTTTTTGGAAAATAATCGAATCGAATTGCACACCACGAGATAGGTAATTTTAAGACGCATCTAACGATATGCGATTTAAGCCATTTCGCACTTAAATTCGACTACTTATGGCCGAAAAACCGGTTGAAAAATAGGTTTTTCGGGCAAAATTAGGCTTTTTTGGAAGATAATCGAATCGAATTGCACACCACGGGATAGGTAATTTTAAGACGCATCTAACGATATGCGATATGAGCCATTTCGCACTTAAAATCGACTACTTATGGCCGAAAAACTGGTTGAAAAATAGGTCTTTCGGGCAAAATGAAGCTTTTTTGGAAGATAATCGAATCGAATTGCACACCACGGGATAGGTAATTTTAAGACGCATCTAATGATATGCGATATGAGCCGCTTCGCACTTAAATTCGACTTCTTATGGCCGAAAAACTGGTTGAAAAATAGGTTTTTTGGGCAAAATTAGGCTTTTTTGGAAAATAATCGAATCGAATTGCACACCACGAGATAGGTAATTTTAAGACGCATCTAACGATATGCGATATGAGCCATTTCGCACTTAAATTCGACTTCTTATGGCCGAAAAACCGGTTGAAAAATAGGTTTTTCGGGCAAAATTAGGCTTTTTTGAAAAATAATCGAATCGAATTGCACACCACGAGATAGGTAATTTTAAGACGCATCTAACGATATGCGATATGAGCCATTTCGCACTTAAATTCGACATCTTATGACCGAAAAACCGGTTGAAAAATAGGTTTTTCGGGCAAAATTAGGCTTTTTTGGAAATTAATCGAATCGAATTGCACACCACGAGATAGGTAATTTTAAGACGCATCTAACGATATGCGATATAAGCCATTTCGCACTTAAATTCGACTACTTATGGCCGAAAAACCGGTTGAAAAATAGGTTTTTCGGGCAAAATTAGGCTTTTTTGGAAGATAATCGAATCGAATTGCACACCACGGGATAGGTAATTTTAAGACGCATCTAACGATATGCGATATGAGCCATTTCGCACTTAAAATCGACTACTTATGGCCGAAAAACTGGTTGAAAAATAGGTCTTTCGGGCAAAATGAAGCTTTTTTGGAAGATAATCGAATCGAATTGCACACCACGGGATAGGTAATTTTAAGACGCATCTAATGATATGCGATATGAGCCGCTTCGCACTTAAATTCGACTTCTTATGGCCGAAAAACTGGTTGAAAAATAGGTTTTTTGGGCAAAATTAGGCTTTTTTGGAAAATAATCGAATCGAATTGCACACCACGAGATAGGTAATTTTAAGACGCATCTAACGATATACGATATGAGCCATTTCGCACTTAAATTCGACTTCTTATGGCCGAAAAACCGGTTGAAAAATAGGTTTTTCGGGCAAAATTCGGCTTTTCTGGAAGATAATTGAATCGAATTGCACACCACGAGATAGGTAATTTTAAGACGCATCTAACGATATGCGATATGAGCCATTTCGCACTTAAATTCGACTTCTTATGGCCGAAAAACTGGTTGAAAAATAGGTTTTTCGGGCAAAATGAGGCTTTTTTGGAAGATAATTGAATCGAATTGCACACCACGAGATAGGTAATTTTAAGACGCATCTAATGATATGCGATATGAGCCGCTTCGCACTTAAATTCGACTTCTTATGGCCGAAAAACTGGTTGAAAAATAGGTTTTTCGGGCAAAATGAGGCTTTTTTGGAAGATAATTGAATCGAATTGCACACCACGAGATAGGTAATTTTAAGACGCATCTAATGATATGCGATATGAGCCGCTTCGCACTTAAATTCGACTTCTTATGGCCGAAAAACTGGTTGAAAAATAGGTTTTTTGGGCAAAATTAGGCTTTTTTGGAAAATAATCGAATCGAATTGCACACCACGAGATAGGTAATTTTAAGACGCATCTAACGATATACGATATGAGCCATTTCGCACTTAAATTCGACTTCTTATGGCCGAAAAACCGGTTGAAAAATAGGTTTTTCGGGCAAAATTCGGCTTTTCTGGAAGATAATTGAATCGAATTGCACACCACGAGATAGGTAATTTTAAGACGCATCTAACGATATGCGATATGAGCCATTTCGCACTTAAATTCGACTTCTTATGGCCGAAAAACTGGTTGAAAAATAGGTTTTTCGGGCAAAATGAGGCTTTTTTGGAAGATAATTGAATCGAATTGCACACCACGAGATAGGTAATTTTAAGACGCATCTAATGATATGCGATATGAGCCGCTTCGCACTTAAATTCGACATCTTATGACCGAAAAACCGGTTGAAAAATAGGTTTTTCGGGCAAAATTAGGCTTTTTTGGAAATTAATCGAATCGAATTGCACACCACGAGATAGGTAATTTTAAGACGCATCTAACGATATGCGATATGAGCCATTTCGCACTTAAATTCGACTTCTTATGGCCGAAAAACTGGTTGAAAAATAGGTTTTTCGGGCAAAATTAGGCTTTTCTGGAACATAATTGAATCGAATTGCACACCACGAGATAGGTAATTTTAAGACGCATCTAACGATATGCGATATAAGCCATTTCGCACTTAAATTCGACTACTTATGGCCGAAAAACCGGTTGAAAAATAGGTTTTTCGGGCAAAATTAGGCTTTTTTGGAAGATAATCGAATCGAATTGCACACCACGGGATAGGTAATTTTAAGACGCATCTAACGATATGCGATATGAGCCATGTCGCACTTAAAATCGACTACTTATGGCCGAAAAACTGGTTGAAAAATAGGTCTTTCGGGCAAAATGAAGCTTTTTTGGAAGATAATCGAATCGAATTGCACACCACGGGATAGGTAATTTTAAGACGCATCTAATGATATGCGATATGAGCCGCTTCGCACTTAAATTCGACTTCTTATGGCCGAAAAACTGGTTGAAAAATAGGTTTTTTGGGCAAAATTAGGCTTTTTTGGAAAATAATCGAATCGAATTGCACACCACGAGATAGGTAATTTTAAGACGCATCTAACGATATACGATATGAGCCATTTCGCACTTAAATTCGACTTCTTATGGCCGAAAAACCGGTTGAAAAATAGGTTTTTCGGGCAAAATTCGGCTTTTCTGGAAGATAATTGAATCGAATTGCACACCACGAGATAGGTAATTTTAAGACGCATCTAACGATATGCGATATGAGCCATTTCGCACTTAAATTCGACTTCTTATGGCCGAAAAACTGGTTGAAAAATAGGTTTTTCGGGCAAAATGAGGCTTTTTTGGAAGATAATTGAATCGAATTGCACACCACGAGATAGGTAATTTTAAGACGCATCTAATGATATGCGATATGAGCCGCTTCGCACTTAAATTCGACATCTTATGACCGAAAAACCGGTTGAAAAATAGGTTTTTCGGGCAAAATTAGGCTTTTTTGGAAATTAATCGAATCGAATTGCACACCACGAGATAGGTAATTTTAAGACGCATCTAACGATATGCGATATGAGCCATTTCGCACTTAAATTCGACTTCTTATGGCCGAAAAACTGGTTGAAAAATAGGTTTTTCGGGCAAAATTAGGCTTTTCTGGAACATAATTGAATCGAATTGCACACCACGAGATAGGTAATTTTAAGACGCATCTAACGATATGCGATATAAGCCATTTCGCACTTAAATTCGACTTCTTATGGCCGAAAAACTGGTTGAAAAATAGGTTTTTTGGGCAAAATTAGGCTTTTTTGGAAAATAATCGAATCGAATTGCACACCACGAGATAGGTAATTTTAAGACGCATCTAACGATATACGATATGAGCCATTTCGCACTTAAATTCGACTTCTTATGGCCGAAAAACCGGTTGAAAAATAGGTTTTTCGGGCAAAATTCGGCTTTTCTGGAAGATAATTGAATCGAATTGCACACCACGAGATAGGTAATTTTAAGACGCATCTAACGATATGCGATATGAGCCATTTCGCACTTAAATTCGACTTCTTATGGCCGAAAAACTGGTTGAAAAATAGGTTTTTCGGGCAAAATGAGGCTTTTTTGGAAGATAATTGAATCGAATTGCACACCACGAGATAGGTAATTTTAAGACGCATCTAATGATATGCGATATGAGCCGCTTCGCACTTAAATTCGACATCTTATGACCGAAAAACCGGTTGAAAAATAGGTTTTTCGGGCAAAATTAGGCTTTTTTGGAAATTAATCGAATCGAATTGCACACCACGAGATAGGTAATTTTAAGACGCATCTAACGATATGCGATATGAGCCATTTCGCACTTAAATTCGACTTCTTATGGCCGAAAAACTGGTTGAAAAATAGGTTTTTCGGGCAAAATTAGGCTTTTCTGGAACATAATTGAATCGAATTGCACACCACGAGATAGGTAATTTTAAGACGCATCTAACGATATGCGATATAAGCCATTTCGCACTTAAATTCGACTACTTATGGCCGAAAAACCGGTTGAAAAATAGGTTTTTCGGGCAAAATTAGGCTTTTTTGGAAGATAATCGAATCGAATTGCACACCACGGGATAGGTAATTTTAAGACGCATCTAACGATATGCGATATGAGCCATTTCGCACTTAAAATCGACTACTTATGGCCGAAAAACTGGTTGAAAAATAGGTCTTTCGGGCAAAATGAAGCTTTTTTGGAAGATAATCGAATCGAATTGCACACCACGGGATAGGTAATTTTAAGACGCATCTAATGATATGCGATATGAGCCGCTTCGCACTTAAATTCGACTTCTTATGGCCGAAAAACTGGTTGAAAAATAGGTTTTTTGGGCAAAATTAGGCTTTTTTGGAAAATAATCGAATCGAATTGCACACCACGAGATAGGTAATTTTAAGACGCATCTAACGATATACGATATGAGCCATTTCGCACTTAAATTCGACTTCTTATGGCCGAAAAACTGGTTAAAAAATAGGTTTTTCGGGCAAAATTAGGCTTTTTTGGAAAATAATCGAATCGAATTGCACACCACGAGATAGGTAATTTTAAGACGCATCTAACGATATGCGATATGAGCCATTTCGCACTTAAATTCGACATCTTATGACCGAAAAACCGGTTGAAAAATAGGTTTTTCGGGCAAAATTAGGCTTTTTTGGAAATTAATCGAATCGAATTGCACACCACGAGATAGGTAATTTTAAGACGCATCTAACGAAATGCGATATGAGCCATTTCGCACTTAAATTCGACTTCTTATGGCCGAAAAACTGGTTGAAAAATAGGTTTTTCGGGCAAAATTAGGCTTTTTTGGAAAATAATCGAATCGACTTGCACACCACAAGATAGGTAATTTTAAGACGCATCTAACGATATGCGATATGAGCCGCTTCGCACTTAAATTCGACTTCTTATGGCCGAAAAACTGGTTGAAAAATAGGTTTTTTGGGCAAAATTAGGCTTTTTTGGAAAATAATCGAATCGAATTGCACACCACGAGATAGGTAATTTTAAGACGCATCTAACGATATGCGATATGAGCCATTTCGCACTTAAATTCGACTTCTTATAGCCAAAAAACTGGTTGAAAAATAGGTTTTTCGGGCAAAATTAGGCTTTTTTGGAAGATAATCGAATCGAATTGCACACCACGAGATAGGTAATTTTAAGACGCATCTAACGATATGCGATATGAGCCATTTCGCACTTAAATTCGACTTCTTATGGCCGAAAAACTGGTTAAAAAATAGGTTTTTCGGGCAAAATTAGGCTTTTTTGGAAAATAATCGAATCGAATTGCACACCACGAGATAGGTAATTTTAAGACGCATCTAACGATATGCGATATGAGCCATTTCGCACTTAAATTCGACTTCTTATGGCCGAAAAACTGGTTGAAAAATAGGTTTTTCGGGCAAAATGAGGCTTTTTTGGAAGATAATTGAATCGAATTGCACACCACGAGATAGGTAATTTTAAGACGCATCTAATGATATGCGATATGAGCCGCTTCGCACTTAAATTCGACATCTTATGACCGAAAAACCGGTTGAAAAATAGGTTTTTCGGGCAAAATTAGGCTTTTTTGGAAATTAATCGAATCGAATTGCACACCACGAGATAGGTAATTTTAAGACGCATCTAACGATATGCGATATGAGCCATTTCGCACTTAAATTCGACTTCTTATGGCCGAAAAACTGGTTGAAAAATAGGTTTTTCGGGCAAAATTAGGCTTTTCTGGAACATAATTGAATCGAATTGCACACCACGAGATAGGTAATTTTAAGACGCATCTAACGATATGCGATATAAGCCATTTCGCACTTAAATTCGACTACTTATGGCCGAAAAACCGGTTGAAAAATAGGTTTTTCGGGCAAAATTAGGCTTTTTTGGAAGATAATCGAATCGAATTGCACACCACGGGATAGGTAATTTTAAGACGCATCTAACGATATGCGATATGAGCCATTTCGCACTTAAAATCGACTACTTATGGCCGAAAAACTGGTTGAAAAATAGGTCTTTCGGGCAAAATGAAGCTTTTTTGGAAGATAATCGAATCGAATTGCACACCACGGGATAGGTAATTTTAAGACGCATCTAATGATATGCGATATGAGCCGCTTCGCACTTAAATTCGACTTCTTATGGCCGAAAAACTGGTTGAAAAATAGGTTTTTTGGGCAAAATTAGGCTTTTTTGGAAAATAATCGAATCGAATTGCACACCACGAGATAGGTAATTTTAAGACGCATCTAACGATATACGATATGAGCCATTTCGCACTTAAATTCGACTTCTTATGGCCGAAAAACTGGTTAAAAAATAGGTTTTTCGGGCAAAATTAGGCTTTTTTGGAAAATAATCGAATCGAATTGCACACCACGAGATAGGTAATTTTAAGACGCATCTAACGATATGCGATATGAGCCATTTCGCACTTAAATTCGACATCTTATGACCGAAAAACCGGTTGAAAAATAGGTTTTTCGGGCAAAATTAGGCTTTTTTGGAAATTAATCGAATCGAATTGCACACCACGAGATAGGTAATTTTAAGACGCATCTAACGAAATGCGATATGAGCCATTTCGCACTTAAATTCGACTTCTTATGGCCGAAAAACTGGTTGAAAAATAGGTTTTTCGGGCAAAATTAGGCTTTTTTGGAAAATAATCGAATCGACTTGCACACCACAAGATAGGTAATTTTAAGACGCATCTAACGATATGCGATATGAGCCGCTTCGCACTTAAATTCGACTTCTTATGGCCGAAAAACTGGTTGAAAAATAGGTTTTTTGGGCAAAATTAGGCTTTTTTGGAAAATAATCGAATCGAATTGCACACCACGAGATAGGTAATTTTAAGACGCATCTAACGATATGCGATATGAGCCATTTCGCACTTAAATTCGACTTCTTATGGCCGAAAAACCGGTTGAAAAATAGGTTTTTCGGGCAAAATTCGGCTTTTCTGGAAGATAATTGAATCGAATTGCACACCACGAGATAGGTAATTTTAAGACGCATCTAACGATATGCGATATGAGCCATTTCGCACTTAAATTCGACTTCTTATGGCCGAAAAACTGGTTGAAAAATAGGTTTTTCGGGCAAAATGAGGCTTTTTTGGAAGATAATTGAATCGAATTGCACACCACGAGATAGGTAATTTTAAGACGCATCTAATGATATGCGATATGAGCCGCTTCGCACTTAAATTCGACTTCTTATGGCCGAAAAACTGGTTGAAAAATAGGTTTTTCGGGCAAAATTAGGCTTTTTTGGAAAATAATCGAATCGAATTGCACACCACGAGATAGGTAATTTTAAGACGCATCTAACGATATACGATATGAGCCATTTCGCACTTAAATTCGACTTCTTATGGCCGAAAAACCGGTTGAAAAATAGGTTTTTCGGGCAAAATTCGGCTTTTCTGGAAGATAATTGAATCGAATTGCACACCACGAGATAGGTAATTTTAAGACGCATCTAACGATATGCGATATGAGCCATTTCGCACTTAAATTCGACTTCTTATGGCCGAAAAACTGGTTGAAAAATAGGTTTTTCGGGCAAAATGAGGCTTTTTTGGAAGATAATTGAATCGAATTGCACACCACGAGATAGGTAATTTTAAGACGCATCTAACGATATACGATATGAGCCATTTCGCACTTAAATTCGACTTCTTATGGCCGAAAAACCGGTTGAAAAATAGGTTTTTCGGGCAAAATTCGGCTTTTCTGGAAGATAATTGAATCGAATTGCACACCACGAGATAGGTAATTTTAAGACGCATCTAACGATATGCGATATGAGCCATTTCGCACTTAAATTCGACTTCTTATGGCCGAAAAACTGGTTGAAAAATAGGTTTTTCGGGCAAAATGAGGCTTTTTTGGAAGATAATTGAATCGAATTGCACACCACGAGATAGGTAATTTTAAGACGCATCTAATGATATGCGATATGAGCCGCTTCGCACTTAAATTCGACATCTTATGACCGAAAAACCGGTTGAAAAATAGGTTTTTCGGGCAAAATTAGGCTTTTTTGGAAATTAATCGAATCGAATTGCACACCACGAGATAGGTAATTTTAAGACGCATCTAACGATATGCGATATGAGCCATTTCGCACTTAAATTCGACTTCTTATGGCCGAAAAACTGGTTGAAAAATAGGTTTTTCGGGCAAAATTAGGCTTTTCTGGAACATAATTGAATCGAATTGCACACCACGAGATAGGTAATTTTAAGACGCATCTAACGATATGCGATATAAGCCATTTCGCACTTAAATTCGACTACTTATGGCCGAAAAACCGGTTGAAAAATAGGTTTTTCGGGCAAAATTAGGCTTTTTTGGAAGATAATCGAATCGAATTGCACACCACGAGATAGGTAATTTTAAGACGCATCTAACGATATGCGATATGAGCCATTTCGCACTTAAAATCGACTTCTTATGGCCGAAAAACCGGTTGAAAAATAGGTTTTTCGGGCAAAATTAGGCTTTTTTGGAAGATAATCGAATCGAATTGCACACCACGAGATAGGTAATTTTAAGACGCATCTAACGATATGCGATATGAGCCATTTCGCACTTAAATTCGACTTCTTATGGCCGAAAAACCGGTTGAAAAATAGGTTTTTCGGGCAAAATTAGGTTTTTTTGGAAATTAATCGAATCGAATTGCACACCACGAAATAGGTAATTTTAAGACGCATCTAACGATATGCGATATGAGCCATTTCGCACTTAAATTCGACATCTTATGACCGAAAAACCGGTTGAAAAATAGGTTTTTCGGGCAAAATTAGGCTTTTTTGGAAATTAATCGAATCGAATTGCACACCACGAGATAGGTAATTTTAAGACGCATCTAACGAAATGCGATATGAGCCATTTCGCACTTAAATTCGACTTCTTATGGCCGAAAAACTGGTTGAAAAATAGGTTTTTCGGGCAAAATTAGGCTTTTTTGGAAAATAATCGAATCGACTTGCACACCACAAGATAGGTAATTTTAAGACGCATCTAACGATATGCGATATGAGCCGCTTCGCACTTAAATTCGACTTCTTATGGCCGAAAAACTGGTTGAAAAATAGGTTTTTTGGGCAAAATTAGGCTTTTTTGGAAAATAATCGAATCGAATTGCACACCACGAGATAGGTAATTTTAAGACGCATCTAACGATATGCGATATGAGCCATTTCGCACTTAAATTCGACTTCTTATAGCCAAAAAACTGGTTGAAAAATAGGTTTTTCGGGCAAAATTAGGCTTTTTTGGAAGATAATCGAATCGAATTGCACACCACGAGATAGGTAATTTTAAGACGCATCTAACGATATGCGATATGAGCCATTTCGCACTTAAATTCGACTTCTTATGGCCGAAAAACTGGTTAAAAAATAGGTTTTTCGGGCAAAATTAGGCTTTTCTGGAAGATAATTGAATCGAATTGCACACCACGAGATAGGTAATTTTAAGACGCATCTAACGATATGCGATATGAGCCATTTCGCACTTAAAATCGACTACTTACGGCCGAAAAACCGGTTGAAAAATAGGTTTTTCGGGCAAAATTAGGCTTTTCTGGAAGATAATTGAATCGAATTGCACACCACGAGATAGGTAATTTTAAGACGCATCTAACGATATGCGATATGAGCCGCTTCGCATTTAAATTCGACTACTTATGGCCGAAAAACTGGTTGAAAAATAGGTTTTTCGGGCAAAATTAGGCTTTTTTGGAAATTAATCGAATCGAATTGCACACCACGAGATAGGTAATTTTAAGACGCATCTAACGATATGCGATGAGCCATTTCGCACTTAAATTCGACTTCTTATGGCCGAAAAACTGGTTAAAAAATAGGTTTTTCGGGCAAAATTAGGCTTTTTTGGAAGATAATCGAATCGAATTGCACACCACGAGATAGGTAATTTTAAGACGCATCTAACGATATGCGATATGAGCCATTTCGCACTTAAAATCGACTTCTTATGGCCGAAAAACCGGTTGAAAAATAGGTTTTTCGGGCAAAATTAGGCTTTTTTGGAAGATAATCGAATCGAATTGCACACCACGAGATAGGTAATTTTAAGACGCATCTAACGATATGCGATATGAGCCATTTCGCACTTAAAATCGACTACTTATGGCCGAAAAACTGGTTGAAAAATAGGTCTTTCGGGCAAAATGAAGCTTTTTTGGAAGATAATCGAATCGAATTGCACACCACGGGATAGGTAATTTTAAGACGCATCTAACGATATGCGATATGAGCCATTTCGCACTTAAAATCGACTACTTACGGCCGAAAAACCGGTTGAAAAATAGGTTTTTCGGGCAAAATTAGGCTTTTTTGGAAAATAATCGAATCGAATTGCACACCACGAGATAGGTAATTTTAAGACGCATCTAACGATATGCGATATGAGCCATTTTGCACTTAAATTCGACTTCTTATGGCCGAAAAACCGGTTAAAAAATAGGTTTTTCGGGCAAAATTAGGCTTTTCTGGAAGATAATTGAATCGAATTGCACACCACAAGATAGGTAATTTTAAGACGCATCTAACGATATGCGATATGAGCCATTTCGCACTTAAAATCGACTACTTATGGCCGAAAAACCGGTTGAAAAATAGGTTTTTCGGGCAAAATTAGGCTTTTTTGGAAGATAATCGAATCGAATTGCACACCACGAGATAGGTAATTTTAAGACGCATCTAACGATATGCGATATGAGCCATTTCGCACTTAAATTCGACTTCTTATGGCCGAAAAACCGGTTGAAAAATAGGTTTTTCGGGCAAAATTAGGCTTTTCTGGAAGATAATTGAATCGAATTGCACACCACGAGATAGGTAATTTTAAGACGCATCTAACGATATGCGATATGAGCCATTTCGCACTTAAAATCGACTTCTTATGGCCGAAAAACCGGTTGAAAAATAGGTTTTTCGGGCAAAATTAGGTTTTTTTGGAAATTAATCGAATCGAATTGCACACCACGAGATAGGTAATTTTAAGACGCATCTAACGATATGCGATATGAGCCATTTCGCACTTAAATTCGACTTCTTATGGCCGAAAAACCGGTTGAAAAATAGGTTTTTCGGGCAAAATTAGGCTTTTCTGGAAGATAATTGAATCGAATTGCACACCACGAGATAGGTAATTTTAAGACGCATCTAACGATATGCGATATGAGCCATTTCGCACTTAAATTCGACTTCTTATGGCCGAAAAACCGGTTGAAAAATAGGTTTTTCGGGCAAAATTAGGTTTTTTTGGAAATTAATCGAATCGAATTGCACACCACGAAATAGGTAATTTTAAGACGCATCTAACGATATGCGATATGAGCCATTTCGCACTTAAATTCGACTTCTTATGGCCGAAAAACCGGTTGAAAAATAGGTTTTTCGGGCAAAATTAGGCTTTTCTGGACGATAATTGAATCGAATTGCACACCACGAGATAGGTAATTTTAAGACGCATCTAACGATATGCGATATGAGCCATTTCGCACTTAAATTCGACTTCTTATGGCCGAAAAACCGGTTGAAAAATAGGTTTTTCGGGCAAAATTAGGCTTTTCTGGAAGATAATTGAATCGAATTGCACACCACGAGATAGGTAATTTTAAGACGCATCTAACGATATGCGATATGAGCCATTTCGCACTTAAAATCGACTACTTACGGCCGAAAAACCGGTTGAAAAATAGGTTTTTCGGGCAAAATTAGGCTTTTCTGGAAGATAATTGAATCGAATTGCACACCACGAGATAGGTAATTTTAAGACGCATCTAACGATATGCGATATGAGCCATTTCGCACTTAAATTCGACTTCTTATGGCCGAAAAACCGGTTGAAAAATAGGTTTTTCGGGCAAAATTAGGCTTTTCTGGACGATAATTGAATCGAATTGCACACCACGAGATAGGTAATTTTAAGACGCATCTAACGATATGCGATATGAGCCATTTCGCACTTAAATTCGACTTCTTATGGCCGAAAAACCGGTTGAAAAATAGGTTTTTCGGGCAAAATTAGGCTTTTCTGGACGATAATTGAATCGAATTGCACACCACGAGATAGGTAATTTTAAGACGCATCTAACGATATGCGATATGAGCCATTTCGCACTTAAAATCGACTTCTTATGGCCGAAAAACCGGTTGAAAAATAGGTTTTTCGGGCAAAATTAGGCTTTTTTGGAAATTAATCGAATCGAATTGCACACCACGAAATAGGTAATTTTAAGACGCATCTAACGATATGCGATATGAGCCATTTCGCACTTAAATTCGACTTCTTATGGCCGAAAAACTGGTTGAAAAATAGGTTTTTCGGGCAAAATTAGGCTTTTTTGGAAGATAATCGAATCGAATTGCACACCACGAGATAGGTAATTTTAAGACGCATCTAACGATATGCGATATGAGCCATTTCGCACTTAAATTCGACTTCTTATGGCCGAAAAAACGGTTGAAAAATAGGTTTTTCGGGCAAAATTAGGGTTTTTTTGGAAATTAATCGAATCGAATTGCACACCACGAAATAGGTAATTTTAAGACGCATCTAACGATATGCGATATGAGCCATTTCGCACTTAAATTCGACTTCTTATGGCCGAAAAACTGGTTGAAAAATAGGTTTTTCGGGCAAAATTAGGCTTTTTTGGAAAATAATCGAATCGAATTGCACACCACGAAATAGGTAATTTTAAGACGCATCTAACGATATGCGATATGAGCCATTTCGCACTTAAATTCGACTTCTTATGGCCGAAAAACCGGTTGAAAAATAGGTTTTTCGGGCAAAATTAGGCTTTTCTGGAAGATAATTGAATCGAATTGCACACCACGAGATAGGTAATTTTAAGACGCATCTAACGATATGCGATATGAGCCATTTCGCACTTAAAATCGACTTCTTATGGCCGAAAAACCGGTTGAAAAATAGGTTTTTCGGGCAAAATTAGGCTTTTTTGGAAATTAATCGAATCGAATTGCACACCACGAAATAGGTAATTTTAAGACGCATCTAACGATATGCGATATGAGCCATATCGCACTTAAATTCGACTTCTTATGGCCGAAAAACTGGTTGAAAAATAGGTTTTTCGGGCAAAATTAGGTTTTTTTGGAAATTAATCGAATCGAATTGCACACCACGAGATAGGTAATTTTAAGACGCATCTAACGATATGCGATATGAGCCATTTCGCACTTAAAATCGACTACTTACGGCCGAAAAACCGGTTGAAAAATAGGTTTTTCGGGCAAAATTAGGCTTTTTTGGAAAATAATCGAATCGAATTGCACACCACGGGATAGGTAATTTTAAGACGCATCTAACGATATGCGATATGAGCCATTTTGCACTTAAATTCGACTACTTATGGCCGAAAAACTGGTTGAAAAATAGGTTTTTCGGGCAAAATTAGGCTTTTCTGGAAGATAATTGAATCGAATTGCACACCACAAGATAGGTAATTTTAAGACGCATCTAACGATATGCGATATGAGCCATTTCGCACTTAAATTCGACTACTTATGGCTGAAAAACTGGTTGAAAAATAGGTTTTTCGGGCAAAATAAGGTTTTTTTGGAAGATAATCGAATCGAATTGCACACCACGAGATAGATAATTTTAAGACGCATCTAACGATGTGCGACATTAACCATTTCGCACTTAATTTCGACTACTTATAGCCGAAAAACTAGTTGAAAATGGGTTTTTTTGAGTAAAATTAGGTCTTTTTGGAAAAGAATCGAGTCGAATTGCACACCACGTGATAGATAATTTTAAGACGCATCTAACGATGTGCGATATTAGCCATTTTGTACTTAATTTCGACTACTTATAGCCGAAAAAGTGGTTGAGAAAATAGTTTTGTTGTCAAAATAAGGCCTTTTTGGAAAATAATTTGATCGAAGTGCACACAATGTGATAGATAATTATAAGATGCGTGTAACCATGTATGATATTAGCCGTTTCACATTTAAGTTCGACTACTTATAACCGAAAAACTTGTTTAAAAATGAATTCATTGAGCGGTTTTTTGGACTCGGTATTCATTATAAACCGATTTTAAAATTGTCTGCAAATATAGATAGAATATCGAAATATGCATCGCCCTATCGGAATTAATTACTAGATTTTAGAAAATTTGGATATTTTGAACAAAAAAAACGCGCCTTGCAGCGATTTTTTAAACTTTGTCGGTTTCGATTGTCGACCGATTTTAATTTTGACTACAAATATACATAAAGCATTAAAATACGCATCGACCAGTATGAATTAATTGCCAGATTTTAAATAGTTTGTATATTTTAAGCAATTAAAACCTGTTTTTCAGCGTTTTTTTGAACTTTTTATAATTTCCCAGGGAATTTATGATCTTCAAAAATCACGAAATGTCGGATTCTGATGAAGCCGACTGTCCAATGTTGAAATATTCACTACGATTATTAGACACTGGACAATGTCTAATATTCACAGTGAATATTAGACATTGTCTGAAATTGACTGTCTCTTTAATAATGATTTTTGGACATTTCAAATGTGTGTGTATTACGTGAACTATGGTTTGTAATATATGGGCGATTTATATTTATCTCCGGGAAATTAAGATCTTCTCGAAAAATTGACAAAATTCCAAAACTGATGAGAATGGAAACAAAATAGTTGTCAATATTTGACATACTCTCTCTCTGGCAATGACTGACATTAGCGAAGCTTAATTAATACATTTCGTAAATTTTGATTACCAAACCGTAATTTTTTTTAACATTTCAAATATGTAATTTTTAGTACAATCCATGCTTTATCGAATGTCGTATGTACAAATAATATTTGTCAAGAACTTTTAAAATAAGAGAAAAAATCATAGACAGTTGCATCATGTTGAGGGGAAAAAATTGTTTAATTGTCTAATTTGACTGAGAGTACGAACAATTTTCAGGCTTTTCAGTGATGTGTGTTAATACTTCCTTTACTCTGAATTCGCTGTGTAGAATTAAGTATTGTCAGAAAATTTTAAAAATCTCATAAAAATCACAGACAATTACGGAATGGCGATGGGAAATCTATGATATTCTCTAAAATTTGATGATCTATCCATGAATTATTTAGAAATGTTTGAGCATTAGTGTATGTTTCGAGTATTAGTACATTCTATGCTATAGAATACCGTATATTTTTTTTGAAAATGTAAGAAGACGCTCAAAAGCCGCGGACAGACAAAAGTAGCGAGCTTTAAAATGAGACAATGTGATAAATTGTCTACTTAACTAAGAACAATTTATTCATTTCAGTAATGTGTCATTCTACTTTCTCCGATGCCGTATGATCGATGATATTTATCGAAAAAAATTAAATATCGTCCAAGAACTACGACCAGTCGCAGAGTGCAGAGTCTCAAATTTAGAAAAAGTCTAAAATTGTCTACCTGAATGATTTTTGAGCATTTCAGTATAGTAAATGTTAATACATTCCTTGATCTATTTACATTTCTTCAGAAGAATTTAGGAAATAATCATCAGTAACGATAATATTTAGCCGTTTAAATATAATTAAGAGAATAATTAGAAAATGCGTTACGAATTTAGATTATCATAATTTTATAGAAGGAAAAAGTTTCAAGTTAAAAATAATATTTATGAATGAATAATATTAAAGACATATTATTTTTAATATAACATTTTTCTTTTACATATCAATTGTGAAGTACTGATTTAATGGAATCCATTAAATCAATTTAAATTTAATATTTTCTAAGTAAAATGTAGTCAATACTTGACGAAATATACTAAAATGTATGTATAAATTCTAAAAAAAGATCTTATTTTTTCATAAACAAACTGAAAAAAAATATTAATTTGTCAATATTAAGTTTTTTTTTGAAACAATCAGATTTGTAATTCTTAACAGTACAAATAATTTTTAACGTATCAATTTAATTATGTTTTCTAATTTTAATAACTAATAAATTTACATATATATATATATATATATATATATATATATATATATATATATATACATATATACATACATATATATAAACACATATATACATATGTACACAACGACCGCGCGGCACTAGAGCGACACCGGTTCCCGACCGATCACCGCAATTAAGCAGTGCCGGGCCCGGTCAGTACTCGGACGGGCGACCGTCCCTGGAACGCCGGATGTTGTGGAATACTCGCCAACACGCAAGTGGGATCAGTGTGGCGAGTCATGATCCCAAACCTTACATGATGAGTGCAAATGGAAAATCATGGAAGAGGCCTGTATCCAGCAATGGATTAACAGAGGTTGAATATATATATATATTAACTGACTGAAATTTTATCTAAAGTAATTATAATATCTATTTTTAAAATAATTATAATTGAAAAATAATTTCTATCTATTTTGTTACTTTTTTTTAAAAAAAATTGCTTTCTATCAATCGATCATATTAAAAAAAAATCATAGATGATCCATTTAATGCTAAATACACTAGTTTAATATTTTAACTGTGTAGAAATATATTACAAATAAATACTTTTTGTAATAACAGACAGTTTAATAATAACTAATAAAAATTAAAGTAATAAATAATTAAAATTAATTTTATATAAAACATATATTTCAGCAAATAAAAAGAAAGAAATAGAATTATATATAAAATATATCGAAATAATCAAAGATAAAGTAAACCAGTAAAAAATATAAAATAACTAAATCTGTTTGGGGCATAACTGAATTGGAAAATTAATTGTAAAAGCTGTATTAAAAATTTAAAAGAAGATGTATAACATAGTAAATAAAACCGAGAATCGAATAAATACATATTTTTTACATATCTAATAAAAATAAAAATATAATAGATTGAAATATAGTAATCATTTTTTACACTAATAAATTAATATACATACATACATACATACACGTATGATATTAGAGAAATTAAATACACGAAATATAATAACCTCTATATGAAATTTAACTTTAATTAAAATTCAATAAAATAAAGCGATTAAATTTCAGCTATCAAGAAAAACAGAATGGTATCATAAATGGTATTTATATTATGATCTAGTAACAAGCAAAAACAGTTTTAGATATGAAAATAATTACATTTGGAATATTAAAACCGTAAAATTATTGAATTTATTGCAGTGAAACTGTCAGTTTTGCATAATCTAGTAAAAAAGTATTCTTC
The DNA here is from genome assembly GCA_034766995.1 of Acanthacorydalis orientalis. Classification (NCBI taxonomy): domain Eukaryota; kingdom Metazoa; phylum Arthropoda; class Insecta; order Megaloptera; family Corydalidae; genus Acanthacorydalis; species Acanthacorydalis orientalis. The sequence goes on along the minus strand of CM068318.1, from coordinate 17,330,322 downwards.
AAATTTTAACAGTCATGAAAAATGTTTATTAAAACGAAATAAATATAGAAGATATTGATCTGAATTTAATGTGAATAGTTATTTTAATTTCAGAACGATAAATATCATATATATTCTTCATGGCGATTTTACTTAAAAAGAGTTTAATAAATCATTCAAATATATTTTAACTAACATAAATCTTTAAAATTATCTAATATACAAAAGTTAATACATTTTTCAATGTTAAAGATTACAATAGCAATCGAGTTACTTCATAAAGTGTAAATTACTTGTTTTCAAAAAGATTTAGAAAGTAAGGTAGTTGTATAACTGTATACTAAAACCATTACACATCCTGTAAAATTAATACAATGAAACTATGCCAGTATTGCAAAATGTAGCATAAAATAGCATTCAGAACAAACAGATCATATTAAATATAAAAAAATATTGATTTGATTTTAATGTGAATTGATATTTTAATTTTAGAAAGATCAGAGAGGAATATAAATGCCTAATATATTCCTCGTGGCGAATCTATATTTAAAGACGAATAAATTACTAAATTGAATTTCAACAAATTTTAATATTTAAAATTAGCAAGTATACAAAAATGAGTGTTCTTTGTCGTTTTAAAACCACAATCACGACTAAATTACATAAGATATAAAATACTTGCATTCGCAGTTTTAGAAAGCAAGCTATGTATTAAAACCGATAAGTTATAAAATATATTATTACGATACTACGTAATTTAAGTATTTAGAACAATCAAAATTATGACAAATATTCATCAAAACAAAATAAGTGTAAAAATATTGATTTGAATTTAATGTTAATTAAAATTGAAATTTAAAAAATAATTGAGAATTTCCTAGAGCGTTTTCCATGACTTTATTTTTTAATTATGATAAAATGTTACTGAAATTACCCAACTCTCCTGACTTAAAATCACGTTTTACATTATAACCAATCAATTTAGCAAGAAATTTGAATTTTTAAAGTGCGTTTTCACAAAAGTCCTTAAACTGAACATTACCAATCATTATTTAATTAGAATATTTTTAAAAGTTGAAATAATTAAATGTACATAATTATTGATATATAACCCGATAATGAGTTGCTGTTACCTTAACAAATTCTCACACATACCGCCCACCCCTATAATATACAACAAATCTCAATTACACGTCTAACAGGCAGATTACTCCATTTTTCTAAACAGATAATGCGTATCCTAATAATTCCTAAGTATCAGCATATTTTATTATACTATCCGTTCATAAATGGGAATAACTATTAAAACTGACATCTGCAAACAACACTATTAAAAAATAATATTTAGTGATTATGGATTGACGCTAACTAAAATTGAAATATATTTCTCTAAAATATCAAACGGCAAAAGCATTATGAAAATATTTTTCATTATTATAAAACATTCAAATTTCGTATGAACTTTCATATCAATATATTAATTTGTTAATAAAAAAAGTTACAATACCTTTCACTAGTTAAATTTTTGAAAATAGACCGTCACATATACGTCAGAATTACACAAAATCCAGGTATCAACTGAAATCAGAATACAAGTGCTTACATAGATAAAAGACTCGGAGTGCATATATTATACAACATACATATATTTACAATCTTTGACCTTCAACAGTAGTTTGGATGATAGATTTACAAGAATAAAATAAGAGATAAATGTATGTCAGTAAATATATATATATATATATATATATATATATATATATATATATATATATATATATATATATATATATATATATATATATATATATATATATAAATTTTTAGTTTATGTGCTTTATTGATTAATTAATTGTATTATCTTTGAAAATGTGTTTATAATTTTAGTACACATGATAGCATATATACTTATCCTCATACAATCACATTTGCATAAATGCAATTTATAATTAACTTACAAAGATAACTATTTTGTACTTTTGTAACCCCCATTTATATATATAATTAAAATAGTTATCTTTGTAAGTTAATTATAAATTACATTTATGCAAATGTGATTGTATGAGGATAAGTATATATGCTAATCATGTGTACTAAAATTATAAACACATTTTCAAAGATAATACAATTAATTAATCAATAAAGCACATAAACTAAAAACAAATTAAAATATTAATCATGGAAACAAAATATATTTAGATTATTTTTTATTTATTGCTTTAAATTAAAATTTACAGAATTCAGTACATAAGAGATAATTCAATATTTATTTATAAATACCGTTCTCATTTATTCCTCAAGTATTTTATAACTCTTCTGTTCTTGAAATCGATAATGGTCTAGTTACATTAATTAATGCTTGTTGGTTAGAATTTAATGAACTTTGCCGTCGATTACTAGAATGGGTTTTTGAATGTGCTATAAGTTTATCTTTTCTTCCAAATAATTTTCCACAAAGTTGACATCCAAATGGTTTCTCACCAGTGTGAATTTTTATATGCACGTTAAGGCAATCCTTTCTAGAAAAGGATTTACCGCATGTTGGACACTCAAAGGGTTTTTCATCTGAATGCATAATTTCATGAGCTTTAAGACCACATTTTAGAGAAAATCGTTTGCTACAAACAGAACATTCATATGGTTTTTCTCCTGAATGAATACGTGCATGTGTTACGAGGTGACCTTTTCGTGAAAACCTTTTTAAACATATTTCACAACTAAATCTTTGTTCACCGGTATGAACTGTCATGTGCGTAAGCAGATTGCTTTTTTGAGTAAATGATTTACCGCATTTTTCACAACTAAATGGTCTTTCACCAGAATGGACAACGCTATGTATTTTTAAGGTTATTTTTTGAGCAAATGATTTTCGACAAATATTACATTTAAAAGGTCGTTCTCCTGTGTGTGTTCTTGCATGAATATCAAAATAACTTTTTTGAGCAAATCGCTTACCACAAAACTCACATTGATAGCGATCAGTATTTGATATTCCTTTTTGTATTTTTGTAGTTGCTTTAACTGTATGTACATAAATAGAAGCATCTTAAAATCAATGTAAAAGTATAAAGCAAATTATTAACTCATTTATAGATATACGTCATACCTATTTTTACACTAGTTCCTTTTTTTCTTTTAGTTTTTTTTTCTTGTTTCGACACAGTTGACTTATTTTCATCTTTAATGTCTATTTTTTGACAATTAAACCATTTTGCAATGTTCTGTTCTGTATTAAGTAGACTTTTTGAACATGGATAATCTTCTAAATTATCTACATGCGAATCATCTCTAGAAAATTCACTGTCATCTTCAATTTTTATCGGTACATCATTTTCTTTCTTGACATTACTTAAAATTTGCTGCCTTAATATGTTATCAGATTCTAAACACTGTTCACATAATCTTAAAAATGATTCCAAAGTATTTAAACAACTGTCACAGATAAGTGTGGGTAGTCCATCATCCATTAAAATCTACTACAAAACAACTTTTTAAAAATACATTCATAATAATAAATACAAGAAATATATTAGTGCATGCAATAACATAATTTTAATTCAAATGTGTATTCTACTATATAAATTGGAATATTTGTTTATGCATACCTGTACTGGAACATATTCCATAACTGATTCTGCAAATGTCGTATTCTTTTCGTGGCTGCATGAAAAAATAGACTTATTAAGATCGTTAGGTGAAAGACAAATTCGACATACTTTATTAGAATTTGATATAAATTTACTATCGGCCATATTAATTAGACCTAAATACGTATTCTAAAACATAGGTTAAAATTCAAATGTTGGTATCCTACGACACAATATGTGTAAAATATACACTCATGAATAAAATATTCTTCTGCAATATTATTAACTATGAATGCGCTTCATTTTAAATGCTATTTTTGACAAAAATACATAAAAAAAATTATTCGTCAAATTGTTTTCGCTGCCATCTACAAATGCTGTATTTTATAGAAAATTGAAGTCATAGATATAGACTCTGATTGAAGTTATAGTTACTTCTACACAGACTATGTCGTCTATGTACATATCAATATTTATCTACAATAATAGAATTATCACCCAATTTTCTATTCTTAAACATAAATTAAATATTTTAAATTTCACTGCATCAAATTCAAAAACCCATTATTTATATTTATTAGTTTTTATAGCAATTTTAGTTATGTAACTTTTTTCATCATCATTGAAATTGAAATAAAATATTATTTTAATTCTAATTTTCTTTAAATTAATTTTATGAAAGTAATTCAATTAAATATTTCATATTCATACAAGTATGTGAATGGGAAAGCATTAAAATAAACTTTTAATGTATACCAAATTAATAGAATTATGTTTATGGAGCATAAAAATAAAATATAATTACAGCATATACATAAATAATAATGCCAAGTTATTAATCATGAAATATGTTATTATTAAAATTAAAGTTATTATTAATGAAGAAATATTTTATTTGATAATTTATTCATTTCATTTTATAATTTCTTTCAAACAAAATATTACATATTTCACTACTTTACAGACTTTTTAATATTTTTATTACAAATAATACAAAACTTAATTATCTGTAGAAGGTTTTTGTAACTTCTTATTCTCATAATCAATAAGTATCTAATTATTGCACATGATTCTTTGATCTGAATTTCCTGAATTATCTCTTCGATTCCTAGAGTGAGTTTTTGAATGTGCTGTAAATTTATCTTTTCTTCCAAATAACTTTCCGCAGGTTTGGCATCCAAATGGTTTCTCACCAGTATGAATTTTAATATGTATATTAAGGCCCTGCTTTCTAGAAAAGGATTTACCACATGTTGGACATTCAAAGGGATTTTTATCAGAATGAATAAGTTCATGCTCTTTAAGAGCATATTTTTGAGAAAATCGTTTATAACAAACGGAACATTCGTATGGTTTTTCCCCTGAATGAATGTGTGCATGTGTCACTAGGTGAGCTTTTCGTGTAAACCTTTTTAAACATATTTCACAACTGAACCTTTGTTCACCGGTGTGAACTGTCATGTGTGTTAGCAAATTACATTTCTGAGTAAAGGATTTACCACACTTCTCACAACTAAAAGGTCTTTCACCAGAATGAATTACACTATGTATTTTGAGAGTTAGTTTATAAGCAAATGATTTTTGACATACATTACATTTAAATGGTCGTTCTCCTGTATGTGTTCGGGTGTGAAAATCAAAATGACATTTTTGAGCAAATCGTTTTCCACAAAATTCACATTGATATCGATCAGTATTTGATGTTCTTTTATGTATTTTTGAAGCAGTTTTAACTAAAAATATAAGAATTTTATAATAAATATAAAAATATAAAATGAGCTATAAACTAATATATATATATATATATATATATATATATATATATATATATATACCTATTTTCAAATTTATGCCTTTCTTTTCTTTGGTCTTTTGTTTTTGTTTTAGTGCTATTAATTTATTTTCATCTTTGATATAAACTTTTTCATAATCATAACATTTTTTAATGTTATGATCTGTACTAGTTAGATTTTTTGAACACTGATAATCTTCTAAATTATCTATATGCGAATCATCTTTTGAAAATTTGCTATCATCCTCAATTTTTATCGATAAATCACTTTCTTTCTTGACATTGTTCAAAATTTGCTGTCTTAAAACGTTATCAGATATTAAACATTGTTCACATAATCTTAAAAATGATTCCAAAGTATTCAAACAACTGTCACAGATAAGTGTCGGAAGTCCATCATCCATTAAAATCTACTATAAAACAACTTTTTAAAAATACATTCATAACCATGAATGCAAGAAATATAATAGTGCATGTAATAATATAATTTCAATTCAAATATGTATATTTTATTATAAAAAAATGTACTGTTTCTTTATGCATACCTGTACTGGAACATATTCCATAACTAATTCTGCAAATGTCATTTTCTTTTCATGGCTGCATGAAAAAATAGATTTATTTAAATCGTTAGGTGCGAGACAAACTCGACATACTTTATTAAAATTTGATATGAATTTAGTATCAGACATATTAATTAGACCTAAATACGTATTCCAAATTATAGGTTAAAATTAAAATATTGTTATTATTGGAACACAATACATGCAAGATATACACTCATAAAGAAGACATTCTCTTTCAATATATTTTATAACTTTTTAAATTTAAAATATGTTATGCTTTAAATGTTTTTTTAAACATTTAATGAAATGATTTATATGTAAAACAATACTATATCTGCCAGAGAATAGAACACAGATAAACACTTAAGGAGAGAGTAAACAGAAAAGTGTTGTTATGGTTACTAACTCACTTTAGCATAGATAAATAACTTTCATGTTTACTCTGTTTTCTATAATAAGAAATGGTAATGGTTCAGAAAGAGGTCTTTTGTGAAAACGCACTTTAAAAATTCAAATTTCTTAATAAAAAAGTGAACTATTACCTAAAATATCTTATAGATAAAGACTGTATATGCTGCAATTCTTAAATTTCTAAAATTACGTTAGTACTTTGTTTTACCGACGTGTGTTATATGGAAGGCATGGAAGACAATATTTTATATTATTTTAGCTGTGAAAAATATCTGAAAAATTTATTCACGTTGCTTACTTTTATGTCATGTCTGAAATATTATATTGCTTTTATTTTATTAAAATAAAATAAATTTCCAGTGTTTATCTAAAAGTCTATATAATTAATGATACGTTTGTATTTTGAGTAGTGGATGACAAACAATTTTCAATAGTCAATTTTAATCTTTAAAGTCAGTACGATTATATCTTTTCACTTTATTATCTATTACCAGAAATTATATGTGTTGTGAAATATATACTTTGGAATTTCAAATAAAAAAAGATACTTTTTTGACATAACCTTAAACCAAAGCATATCTAAAATTTGCATTTTCTTTTCTATTCTAATGTAAAAATGTGATTTCTGGTGTTTTATTAAAAAAGAACAAATTTTGAATTTTTCGTATATTAATAGCATGCAAATTTTGTGTTATATTAAATATATATGATAAACGTATTTTTCATTATAACATTTACTTTACAGCAATTAATAAAATAGAAAGAAGTACAGATGAACACTGACTAAATCATTTGTTAAAATAATTTTAAAACCACAATATTTAGCAACATGTTTTGTTAAATTATGTTGAGTTAGTGAATTAATTTCATTCCACTATAAAGATTTATAAAAAAGCAAGTAATGCAAGGTTATTTATTGGTTCATAATTGATACTAAAGGATTCTTTTAGTTTGTTTTGGTAAAATCAGAGGTAATTTACATCAGAAAGTTATCGAAATTAATTTCTAATTTTAAAAATAATTATTAAATTTTTAAGTGGATAAAAGGTTATACATATTGTAAAAAATTGTAATTGTCTTGTTTAATTACATTTTATGCAAAGAGAATTATACTGGAATGTTAAAATGTAATTTTAGATTAATTGGTACATATTTTAAATTATTCTATGAACAATGTTTTAAACAAAAGTTTTAACTTCAAGTGAACTACCATTATTTTAATTCTTACTCTTATTAATTTTACTCATGAAAATAGTTTTCCTTAAGTGGTTTATTATATATATATAAGGTGTAGAAATTAATTCGGTTCCTTTTTTTATAGAAAATTGATGTTTTCTGAAAACGTAGAATATATTTCGATTCTTGAAATATCCTCTGTTAATTTGTATAACTTTGCTCCATATGTCGGATAACTGATGAATCTTTTGTTGGAAAAAAGAAGGTGGCTTTGAGTCGATGAAATCATAATGCATTTTCGGACCTCTTCCACTGTTTTAGCATTTTTTGCATGTTGTATATGTCCCATCACCTTCCCCCAAAGCTGAAATCATTCCTGTGGCTTTTCAAGTGAAATGCAAAAAATATGGAATGCCTAATATGCTGCTTTTTGGACGTCATCGTGTTCCCTATTGTTTTGTGAGGGTATGTCAACTGGTTAACCAAGATATATAGTTTTTAAATGTTAAGTTTGGCACTTCAAAGTCCTAAAATGATAATAAAATATTTTAAGACAAAGTTATGATTGATTCAATTTAAAGAAACCGAATTAATTATTACATCTAATATATATATATATATATATATATATATATATATATATATATATATATATATATATATGTATATACATATACATACTATTTACAAAACTGTTGAAAATGTTATTACTTTTTTTAATAATATATAGATACACAGGTTTGTCTTAATTAAAAAGTGATGTAAAAATATAACAGCTTTTACATAAAACAATATACATATTTATTTTCTTTATGCATAGTTTTACTGTTTACAGAGAACATAAAACATTTAAATAAAACCTCCATTCTTTGATTTTATTAATAACAGTATTGCAAATAGACATTATTTACATCAGATCAATTTTATTGGTTAACTTAAGTAATGTTATTTACAAAATGTATACATTCAATATAATCAAAATTAATAAATACGTATAAAATTGTCTATTTTTTAATTAAAATATTTCTGAAACTGTAAGATTACTTATGTAGTAAATTTGTTATTGGTTAGTTTTGCAGTTATTACAAATTTGTAAAAGCAAATAAACATTTATTTGTTGTACAGATGTGTGTGTGTAGAGTTCCATGCATACAATTACACATACACAATTTTCTGTATTATTGGTTGTAAATTAAATATATCTAAATAGTACAGGAGTAGATGTCAAGGCATGCATAAGTACATTATTATTATTATTATAATAATTGATCTCACAGATTGAGAAATAAAAAGTGCAAATAATCTAAATCTAAAAATTTCTATAAAGTTAAATAAGTTTTATGTTTTGTTTTATTGTTGTTCTTTTTACAGTGTTTCAATATATTATACATAATTATTTAAAGTTTAGATTTTCAATTTTTAAATTGATATATAACAATCTTTTCTAATGATGAGTTTTTTTATATTTATATACTAAATTTTATGTTTGCTAACATATACAAAATTATTATTTTTTAATACAAAAGAAAATATAGGTTTCACAGCTATAAAGATATTTTTTAATGTTATTCCTATTTAAAATTCATTAAAATTTATTTACAGTCATATATTTTTTATGTTTATTATTCACTCCTTAACACTGGCTAATTATGATAGTCTTAATTAAGTTTACACTTTGGGTCAGTTTTTGGTTAGTTAAGGATTTTTGGCACACTCACTTCTGGATTAAAAAGGCAGTTAACTATTCATTATTTACATTTTGACACAATTTGATGCTTACATATAATTGTTAGATATAAAATTAACAAAGCTGTTTACAAAAGCAAATTTAACAATTTTTAGAAATGCATTATTATAACAATAACTTAAATATACACATAAAAGTAAATTTTTACATTTATACAAAGGAAAGATAAATTATAAGTATGTTCAAGTGGATGTGTGCATGTTCACACAGAAGTTGAAAGTTAATAAAACTATTATTTTCAATGTATGTAATTCACAAGAAATGTGTTTCATATTTAGTACATACAGGTAGATAGTCAAACTTATAAATATCCTTCCACTGTATAAATATATTTTAAAATAAAATATTTTTTTATGACTTGAATATATACTTAAATTCTTCTTCGGTGTAATATAATAAAATGCTTTTCTGTTCAAATATAATTGTAGATGAAGTCAAATTAAATAAAATGTATATATTTTGTTCATAATTGATATTTTTCTTATCCGATTTAATTAAAAAAAATAAACAATATTTTAATAGTTGCACATACAATATTTACTTGAATATAATTTTATACAATACCCATACATATATATTATATAAACATGCATGTATGTATAGTATATGGATAGTATTTAAAAAAAAAATTTTTTATCCTTATTAGGTTATTTGAGTTTGAAAGTTAAGTATGAAAATATATTCAAGTAAAAACAATAACAAATGGTGACAATAATGAATCATTTCATACAACATTGATTATAATATTTGACATGTTTGTTGATAAAAAAAATACAAATAATATTAATTCATGAATGTATAAATAATTATGAGTTTTTTTTAAGTGTGAATCAAATTTTTGCTCATATATCAAGAATATATTTAACTTAAAAATCAAATATATTACAATTTTTCGAATTTCATCATGTGTTTCTTCTTGCCATTAATTATTTAATGAGAATTTAAACTTTTTAATAATTTAATTCTCATCTGTGAAGGCTGTTACTTAAAAATGTACTTTTGAAATATTTACTATTGGCTTCTTATTTATGTTGATGGATTTAAATTTCGTTTGTCATGTACTTTTAATACGTATGCCAGTTCTATAGTGTCATATAATACACAATTAAAAAGATATTTACAAGTTGTCTGAACTGGACGGTTTACTAATCACTAATTTAAAAGTAAAAACTTGGATTTTTAAGTTGTTACAATAGTAATAATATAATATTTAAGTCAAAAGAATGTCTATAAAATGTTGCAAATATTAATTTTTATATATATATATATATATATATATATGTATATATATATATATATATATATATATATATATATATATATATAATATGTATAAATATAATCAATTTTTAAAATAAATTCGTAATACATGAACTAAATTACATATTTAATTACTGAATAATAATTTTTTAATTCAATAATACCTTTGTTAATTTTTTTACTTTACCGAATATTATACATATAAACAAATTTATGAAAACTATATTAAACAAACAATTATAACAAATCCTCATCTTTCTCTTTCAGTTTGTTGTTGATGTCCTTTTTCATTTGTGCGTAAATAGAAGCTGCTTTATAATTAATAGGACCATATGATTTATAGTCCACATCTGCATAATCCAAGTCACTAAATTCAGGTCGATACGGCTAGAAAAAATATAAAATTATAATAATTATAAAATATGAATTGATGTTGCTCAAAATGTACAATAAATAATACTTCCAGAAAAAAATTACCTCAATTTAATAAATGTAGGTGTCACTGGAGGCAGGCCCGTTCAACTAAAAAACAAAATCTAATTTAGACCGTGTCTAACGTAAATAACACGTTTACCATATTTTATTGTAAATTTTGAGCATTTAATATTTAAATTTATATATTATCTCATGCAGGTAAACACTTACCGATTAAATTGTTAAAATTAGAAAATTAGTACGTTAGTTTTTATTATTTACAACAGTCTTTCAGATAAAAATTAAACATCGATCTCTTGACCGATTTCGTTGAATTTTAATGTCGCATATTCAGTTTTGTGTTTACTATTTTTTTTAATTTGATTATTTTGTTTATCATCTAAGACTTGATTAGATATCTTGTCATTACTTAAAGAAGTAAGTCGTTTATTTTTCAAATCAGATATTGTAAGATCCGCGTATACAACTCCATTCGGAGAAAAGTTTGTAGTATTTTGACCATATAATGGTTGAGGATACTGAAGCTTAACAAAATCATTGTTTTCATGAAAATGATCACGAGAAATTACATCGTTCTTAACACATAATAAAGGACCTTTCCGTTTTTCTCCTGTTAAGTTCATTCTAATAGGATTTCTTAATTGAAGTTGTATGTCATGCATGTTTTCAATGTTGGGTTTTTGAAAATAAGGTTTATTTTCATTAAAGTATCCACTCGCGTTAAACCGATTCTCACTGAAATTATTTTTTAGATGACCGTTTTCTGTGAGATCTTCATTGATGTGAGATTTGATCGGTTGAAAATATGATTCTGTGGGTTGAAATTTGAAACTGTGACATTTCTGCAAAGGTATTTGGAAATGCTTTTTTTGTTTAGGTTTTGCAGAAAATGATTTACTTTTATTCAATTGCGGTTGATCACGAAACAACGTCCTTGGTAATAATTTTAAATGTCTATTTGGCGGCATTGTTGAATAATTACTAAATTGATTTAGACATTGCTGATCGGTAGCAGTAGTTAGATGCTTGAAGTTAGGAGTTAAAGTATAAAATTGGTTCTGAAACAATGTTGCAGGCTGTTAGTATATTATTCAAGATTACGAGAAACACAATCTTAAAATCACAAACCTTTTCATCACTATTGTTAATATTATCGGATGTTATGAGACTGGCTGTTTCGTTTTTAAATGGTTTAGGGTGAATTTCGGAAATGAAAGGTAAACTTGTGTGAGGAGTTGCTTTCACAGGAATAGGAAATTTCAGATCACTTGTTTTGGGGTGAACTTGATTTTTACTTAAATTAGAAAATTTTGAATGAATGGGGTTTTCAAAATGAGATATTGCTTTATTTATTGTGCTAGAAAGAGTTCTAGGATTTTTACATTTTGGATGCAGTATATCATTCTGAGACTGAATTGAGTTCTTTATTGGACTACAAGCTTGTATGGGTTTAAAATCACTTTTTATTTTTTCCTTTTCGATAGTAACATCAGAAGTCGATTTGCTATCATCAATTTTATTCAGTGATGTTTGTGAAGGTACTGGAATATTTTCATAAACGTGATTAGACTGATCGTTAAGAAGCGATTTTTTACGCGGAGCAGGTTTCGGTTGACTTAATGAATCTGAATCCTGTTCAAATATTTGAATACTGTCTGTTAGGTTTTCATAAAGACTTTCATTATTATCTTTATCATTCTCTTCGATTTTTGAGGAACAATTAGAAACACTAGGAATTTTATGCATTTGTGCATTTTGAAGTTCTTTGAAATTTGTGCTTTTTCTTGGAAGTAAGGGAGGCTGTAATTTGTCAGTCAAAGATGACAATTTTTTTAAATCTTCATCGCTCATATTTTTTAATATATTTTCACGGACAGAAAAAATAGCTGCTCTTTTGTTGTGTTTTTTACAAGTGCGTACAGAATAAAACTGGGGTTGATATAACATTTTATTTTTTTGTGGAACTAATGAATAAAATTTTCTTGTATTATTAACATTATGTCTAATAGAATCTCTATGATTGGTAAAACAAAAAGAATTTGGATAGTTTCTTCGTTGCATGGATTGACAATGATTTAATTGCATATTATTTACATTTTCATTAGGATTAACAGTGGATGAAATGAAATTAAAAGGATTTGATTCTGAAAGAAGTAGTGGGGTAAATGGGGGTGAAAAGGAATGATGATGGATTTCTGCCATTTGATTGGTTTGCATATGATGCTTATTAGGAGAATGGAAGGGAGTACTATTATAATGTGTTGAAATCATGCTATTTGTAAGTCGGTTTTGAAATATATTTTGATCAGAATTTTTTATAGAAGCTTGTTTCATTAATGGCGCTATTACTGATATTGGCTGAAAAAACATAAAACATGCATAAATAAAAAAATAAATAAAACAACTCTGCAAAAAAACGAACATCAAAAATTAAAAATCTTATAACTTTTAGTAAAAGACTTACGTGCACAGTTGTAAATAAAACGATTAGGTACGTTAAAATGAAGTTTCGAACAAAAGTAAAGGAGCCTACAAGAAAAATTAATAGAAATGTGAAAGAAATAACTGTGGAGTGTAGTTACTAAAAACATTATAGTTTATATTTGATTCTGCATGAACATAAAAAATTGTGTATTAAAAACATATTTTTGAAGCCACTGTGTAGTTTAAAAGTACATATATATTTAAGTTAATTGAAAAAATTAGAAAACATATTTGAAATGTATTTAAAATAAGTAGAAAGTTGTTTTTTTTAGTATAAGTGAAATTAAAAGCAGGTAGTATGTTTAAAAATAGAAATACATGAATCAAACTATCAATTATTTTATGAATTTTTGATCGGGAAGTATGAATATATTTGTATTTTTTCCCGATAAAAGAGAAATAAAATGTAATATTAAACTAAAAATAATTTATCAGAATAATATATACTTATATTTTAAAAAACAATAAAGTTTATAAATTTAAAGTTTGAAAAATATAAATAAACTTTAAACAGTAATAAACTACTACATTTTAAAGTAAATTTATAATAAAAATATTTAAGTAAATTAAATGAAGAAGCAAAAATAATCATGCAAAGTGTAAATACAACTTTATGACAGATAAATAAGCAAATTACAAGACATGTATTCAGAATTCACATTAATGTTTATACCTTGTTGGGGGGGTTCTGCATGCCATGAAAAGGTAGATTCTCATAGAATCCTCGATCAGGATCTGTGAGAACCTCGGACGGATTGTCCGGATTCAACCTGGCTTTATCTGCTGTATTCGATTGGCTTGGACCTGTAATATAATTATTTTTCGAATTAAATATGATTAAAATAGTTTTTCTTGCCTTTATTTATTTTGAACAAGCATTTTTGTGTCAATAAACATTTCAAGTGAAAGTGTTTCTGTATCCAAAGTGAAATGTGTTTTCTAAATTTATTACTTCTAATTAATATTTAAGTGATTTTTAAAATAAATTTACTTTTAATGATTTCATGCATTTTTCTTTCAACAAAAGAAAAACGAAATTATTTAGAAGCAAACGTTATCGTTGTATATGAATAGGTTTAACTACATTGTAATGATAATTTTAATCCTTATGTTTATTTATTATTTTGTGAAAATATTTCATTGATATTTTGTTGAACAAAATAGGTTTAATGCTTCTTTCATTAAAATATCATAAGATACTATTCATATACACATATGACAACTGAATTTACCTGGTTATATTCGCGATATAATTAATTTTATTTGCAATGAATATATAAAATATTCAGGTAAAATCAGCATTATAAAAAACTCGTACCTTGACCAGGCTTTTTTCTTTTCCTAGAAGCTGTACCCGTATCTTCATTAGGACTTGGTGTAGGTAATTTTTTAAATGTCACAACTACAAAACACACATTAAAAGCAATCAAATAACAAAAGCATATATTCAAGACATGCAACAAACATGCTGAATTGATAATATTAAATCAAAAAAGTTTATTTACTTCAAAATCATTTCATTTTCATACAGAAAAAAAAATTATTTTTAAGTTCCATTAAATAAATATAAATGAAAATTTGACTGTGACATCATATTTTTTCTATTATTTATTTATTTATTTTTTTGGTTAATTATGTTAATGTTGCAAATGTTCTAATTCACCAGATTATATTTAATATATTTTTTAGACTATATACAATTTGTTCTAAAATAAATAAAATCACAAAGGAATCACCTCCGCTACTTCCACGAAAAACCCCTTCTGGAAAAGAATTGTCTAATGTACCACCAAAACCTTTTGTAAAAATTTGTTTTAAGCGCTGTGTTCTTGAATGTTGATTAAGTTCATCAGGTTTAATTAAAAACCCCATACTTTTAACTCTTCGAGTTTGCACTTTTCCACACTTAGATGTTGATGGTGTTATTTTAAGTGTGTTTTCACAGTTTGTGTATGTAGATTCCTTAGGTCCATTATTTATATTTAAGCCACTCAATGAAATATTTGTCAAATGACCCATGCTTAAACTGTGCATACGATTCACATGTACCAAAACCCCTGGTTTTAATGGCCATTTATGTGCTGTTTGTGTGTTTTGATGTTCTGATTGAGACTGACCTTCTGGCCTGCTTGAGCGTGAATGATGACGAAACCAGTGCAACGAAAAATAACATGAAAAGAAAACAAACACATGCATTTTCACAACACGTCCAACTGAGATCAATACTTAATAAATCTCATAAATATTCAATGTATAGTACATGAAATATTCAAGAGATTTTTTTTCCAATGAAATGAATACACATGCGTTTTGACAATATATATATATATTATGAAGCAGGTATTAGTAAAACTTTAAAATAGCAATGCAATAATTATTTTGATTTTTATACCTGATCTGTACAAGGAGAGTCTACTACCAGATGTCGACATTCTGATAGCTTGACTCGCCAATACGTCAGGACTTTGTGAGCATAAAAATCTTTTTACAAAATGTCAATTAGTATAAAAACTTGGGAATAAATAGTAATTATAAAACAATATACTAATTATACAACAAATTCAAATATTACGAATATTATTTTTTAAGTGGCGCGTTGAACTGCTTTTTAAATAGCATACAATTATAATTGTGCGCATTTGGGAAAGGGGTAGCTTCTATTTTACTAGTTATACTAAAATATGTGCAATATGAAGGTGTAGTTTTTAGAAAATGAAATGCTTTATATCATATGAAAATAAATTAGCAAAAAAAATTAAGTGAAGAAATAAATGTGAGACCACACAAAATGCAAAATGCTTCGTACATACTTACGTTCCTTATTTATTTACTTTTTTTTGTAAAAACACTTCAAAAATTATTTCTTTGTATGTAGAGTGATATTAACATAGTGAAATTTTTTCATGCAAATAAAAATTCTAAATCAAAATTAATTCAGTCAATATAATATTTGTAATGCAAATGATATTGCACAGCATTTAGTATAAATTATAGGGAGATATGTAAATTACACTACAAACTCTAATTACATGAATCAGTATTTGAGATAAATTCACATCAAAAGATATTTATAAGAGTATACAATTCTGTACATGGATTATTTTTGAAGTGCATTGACTATTTATTCAAAAATGTCTTGTATATCAAATATTCCAATATTTGACAATGTTTGCATTATTTATGTAAAAAGAAAATATTTCTTGAAAGAATATTTTTCATACTTACTTTTCTCTTTCTTCCAATTCCACAGGATTGTTATCTATAATTTCGCAGTCAAAACAAAACAGAAACCATTCGTTAGTACAACAAGCAAAATATTAAAATATTTAAAGTTCCAAATATTTACTTTTAAAAACAGTCAATTATCATTTTTATTTATCATTTTAAACATTGGCAATCAAAGCATTGAAAAAATTCACATTATAGATAATACATGCGATGCTTTTTATTATTTCAACATGTTAGGTTTTAGTATCATTGTCTAATTATTAAGAAAGCCAGAAAAATTGAGATTTTAGTATGTGTGAGTGTATATATATGTATATATATATATATATATATATATTTATATATGTGTATGTATGTATATATATATATACATATATATGTATATACATACATATGTATGTATATATATATATATATGTATATATATATATATACATATATATATATATATATGTAAATATATACAGATATATATATATATATATATATATGTTATGTATGTATATATATATATATATATAAAATAATATTTCTCTTAAGTAAACTTTTTGTACATTTTTAATTTTCAGAATAGAAAAAAATCAATTTGGCTGGCTTTTCAAATTAGTATTAAAATATATATATGTATATAAATTATTTTATAATCAACATCTCAAATAAAAAAAATATACACAGACTTTAAATATATAAATAACACTGAATCCACTTTTAAATATTAATTATTTATTAACTTACATTTATCACTTGCTCTTTTTCTTTTGCAGATAATGATGATTATGACACAAATAATTATTACAAACAAAATTAATACAACTACTACAGCAACAATGATTAAGAGGTCATCATTAGTAAGTCGTTTCCACCAAGCCACCGCACCTGAAATAATAAAAGTTGGATTATAGTTCTGATGGTAGTTGAAACTGATAAACTGTTGGACATGTGATAATTAAAAGCATCATCAGTCTTATAAAAATCAACTAGATATGCAAAACCAGGAGTAAAGCAAAGTACGCAACAACGATCTCGATAATTATGTCTGTCTGTTCATGCCTACTCGATGTAAGTAGAAAGAAAAACAGAAACATGCGAAAGTAAAAAACGTAAAAAATAAAATCGTGCAATGTGCTGTAAAGACTCGCAAAGTGTATGAAAGATTGAATTTTGGATGATGAAGAAGAAGTAGAGAAGTTTTACCTGCTTGTCTGAACTTACTACTTTGCTCCTGGTTTGCTAAAATATTAATTTCAAATTAAAATAAGCCCACTCTAAATCACAATTATAGCGTTCTAAAAACGGTCGCAATTTAAGAAAACTCTTATATTTAACTATATTAAATAGCTTTGGCATAGTAAAGAACAGTGATGTTATTTTTAGTAATAAAGAGATAACTGTTTTACATAAGAAATTTAGTAAAGAATGTAATTTTTAAAACAATATGTTTTTGTGATGAATCAATTTATAAATATATAATATAATAATATCAGAAGAGTTAATTCAATGTGAAGTGTCATTTTCTTTATACATGACCAATTAAAATGCAACACTCTATATCAGTCATAATTGGTGTAAAAATATAAAATAAATAAGTTATATTTACTAATTTATCATAATTTTGTTCAAATAAATGTATTTCAATTGAGGTACATTTTCATAATTTTATTTTTAAGTAATTTTAATTATAGAAATTTAAATAAAAAACATACAGTAACTAGCAAAAAATATTATTTGATGAATAAGTGATGTATGTATAAAATAATATTTACTTAAAATTTTCTTTTCTTTTTGAAAAAAATATCTATTTTTATGCATCTATCATTATTGGAATCAGTTTATTTATTTTCTTTATATATTTAAAGACACAAATGTTCGTAATTTTTAATTGGTATAAATAAAGTAAATATTCATTTCATTTTAATAAATAGTGTAACATTTTTTATTTTATTTTTTTATTTTTATAATGCATTTTAAATGATCACAACTAGCATAAATTAAAGATGATGGTAAAAAAAATGAAAAATGATTGATCCTAGTTATTACATATAAATTGAATTACAAGAATAATAACTTATAAATATATATATTGTGCATCATGAACATTATATATATATATATATATATATTTATATATATATATATATATAGTGTTCATAAATTAACAAAAAATATATATAAAAAATTATAAATGTATATGATTGGTATTATCTATATGGATGGTTGAAAACAAAAAAACCATACAGTTAGTTTTAACCTTTAAAGGGTACACCTTCGAAAAATTATGTTTACGTGCAAAGTTTGCATGGGGTATCTGTCACCCCGAGTGCCCTTTATGGGTTAATTAAAGCCATATTATAAAACTGATATATTGATTATACTGTGTATTAAATAATTGTCTTAGTTTTAAAAGTTTTATTATATGAAAATTAACTTTGTATATTATTAATGTCATGGTAAATTAATTTTTGCAAAAAACAAAACATTAGTAATATGTATTATATTATCAGTTATTTTTTATGATGTTTATTTTTTTAAATGGAAAAATCTTTTGTTCTAATGTATATTTTGGTTTAATTATTCGAAGAATTTTAATTTTATTTCCTAGATATACTTATTTTCATCTATTTTTAGCACATTAATGAAGTGAACATTATGTATACATGTATGCGTGTTATGATAAAATAAAATACAAATATGTTTGTTTTAAATTTTATGGAAATAGATATACAAATAAGATTTAATTTAAAAACATAATAATGAAGCAAAAATCAAATTACTGATATAATATATATATATATATATATATATATGTATGTGTGTGTGTGTGTATAAATATGGTTGTGTCACTTACCACTAACATCTCTTTCACAAGGGAAACTGGTACCAACGGAATTGTTTGCATAACATAAATATGTACGAAATTCATCAATACTGGAATCTAATGTTAGAATACTTTGTAATCCTTTACTTTCAATACTTTCAGGATCTACTGTATCATTATCATCTTTTATTTTCCACACAAAATCAACCTCTTCAGGATTAGCTTTTACAGAGCAAACCAATACAGAAGCACCATCATTAATAGTTTGTGATATTTGGCATTCTGGTTTATCTGTAAATAGTAAAATTTTTGATATCTATATGTGTATATATATGTATATATGTGTGTATATATATATATGTGTGTGTGTATATATATATATATATATATATATATATATGTATGTATGTATGTATATAAGCTATTAAGTAATACAAAAATAAAAATAATCTTACATAGGACATTTAAATAAGTTGCTTTTGTAGTGTTTCCATGACGATTATATGGTTCACAAATGTAATTTCCTGCATCACGTTTCTGTACAGGTGTTTCAATTCGAAGTTTGTCACCATTACTAATGACATCTGAAAATCCTTCACGGTGCCAATGGTAAGTTGGTTCCGGTCGTGCTTTAGCTGAACATTCACATACTACATGTGGAATATCATTTTCTTTTACATTTATTATTGAATGAGAAAGTGTAATATTTTCTGGTGGATCTGTAAAAAATGAAAATTAAATATTATATAAATATATGCATAATTATTTAATTTAAGCCAGTCATTTACATTCAACAGCTATAAATGTTGTTGATTTAACACCGGATGCTCCATTTACATTATTTGTTGTACTTTCACAAGTGTAATTAGCATTATCAGTTATTCTGTCTAACTGTTCATTTGGCCATGCAGTCATATTCCATATCTAAAAGTGGAAGTAATTATAAACAAAAACATTTAGATATTTATATGTATATTATAATGAAAAATAATTATTGATAATTTGATCATTAGATAAGAAATATATAAAAATAACATTTATACAAATACATAGTCCAACTTACCAAAGTAGAATGTATTGATTCAAAATCATTAGTTTTTGGATCTGCTGGCATAATGGTTTCTTGGACATAATAAAGATCTGTATTTCCAATATCGATGGGACGGAAATTTTTTAACCAAGTGATATTACAAAGTGGAGAACATTCGACTCGACATGAAATACTTATATTTTTAGAATTATATAAAATTCCTTGGTAGGGAAGCATATTTGAAATAAATGTAGGAGGGACTACAAAAATAAATAAATGCATTTTTAAAATGATACCAATTCTTATATTTACTTTTTATTTTCTTTTTGGTTATTAATTATTATGTAAATATATGCATAAACATACCATAAACTTCAATAAATACAGTATCGGGTTCACTTTCTCCACCTTCATTAAAAGCAATACAACTGAAGTTACTTTCTGTTTCTAATGTAACAGGGCTTATAACCCATTCTGAAGTGGTTATGTCTGGTACTAAGTGAGTTCCTCTCAACCATCTGTATTGTGTTCGTTCTGGACGTCCTTGATGGTCTACAGAACACGATAGTTTGACAGATGACTTCTTTACAACATTTTTTGGCTCAAATGTTAGAATTGCAGAGCCAGGAGGGTCTAAAATAACAATAAATACATTCTTCGAATTTTTAATAAATTTTAATTATTTTTTATAATATGTTTTATGGTACGATGCAATTTTCAACATAATTATTCTGCTTTTTAAAATTTTTTACTGTTTATTGATGAACAGAAAAAATGACTGTGTACTTATATTAATATTTGTGTACATAAGCTTAATATACATTTAGTAGTAATATATATATATATATATATATATATATATTAATCTAAACAGGAATAGATAATGAAAAATTATTTACAGTAAACAATAAGTTCATTTTCTGCAGACCGAGGTCCCCAACCAGCTTCATTCATTCCTTCACATGAATGGTTGCCAGCAAATTGTTGCTCTACATTTTGAAGAAACATTTTACTTGGATCAATGTTATCACACATTGGATCTAAAGCAGTGTTATTACAATCTGGAATCTCTTTTAAGATGTCTTTTCCTAAGTACCTATAAAAAAGTATTTTTCTTTTATAATAACTTGTATAATATGTATAATTTAATTACAATATTTAATCATTTTATAATAGTTGAGCCAGATGAAATTATGAGTACTGTTTTTTATTAATTCTTTTTTGTCACTATAAATAAAAAGAAGTTAAAATAAAATATTAATTCATAAAAAATAATCATTTTTTTTCATAAAATGTAAAAAGAAATGCAATATTTTAAAGAAACATACTTATAGTTTCTTATAGACTTACCATCTGACGGCTAATAAAGTATCTGGATTTCCAGATACTACTTGACAAGTAAGTGTAATATTTGTACGATCATTTTCAATTACAATTGATGAAGGTTTCATTATTAATTCTACAATTGGTTTGACTAAAAAATAACGATAGAAAGTTTAATAGGAAAAAGTCATCTTGTAATATATAACTACAGTTTACAAATACTTACAATATACATTAAGATATGCCACGTTTTCGGATACTTGTGAACCGACACTATTAGTTAAATTACATGTATATTCACCCATATCATCTCTTGTAACATTCTTAATAAGAAGAGCAGTATGTTCGTTGTTTCCACCTTCGTAATGATCATTATCAGATACTAAAATAAGGTTTCTATCGCGTGTCCTAAGTCAAATCAAGAATATATATTATTAATAGTTATATATATATATACAGAGAACATTAATATACAAAGAATCAGAAAGGAATATACTTTATCAGTTAATTAAAATTTAGTAGTTATAGATTTTTGTACGTTAGAAGTAAAATTAATAGACATTTATGTTTTTCTTAAACAGAAAAGACTTGAAAATTTTAATACAAAACGAAAAAAAAATGTTGAGATATTTATATACTTGTGATTTAGTGCACATGGTTTTTCTACATGGCTATTTTATTTATTTCAAATAACTGTAATTATATCAATATATTTTTCTATCTATAGCCTTCAAAGTGATAATTTTATCACAAAATTATTCAACACTCCACATGAAGATTTTTTCCTACCATGTGAATTATACTGGTATTCGGGTATAGTACAAAAATATTAGGTATAAAAATTAATTCTGTGCCTTTTAATTGATATATTGATAATCATAACTCTGTTTTAAAATAAAATATTTTCTCGTTGTTTTAAGATTTTGAAGTGTTAGCCTTAAAATTTAAAGGCACTAAATATCTTGACCAAACAGTTAGCATAACCCCACAAAACAGTAATGAACACGATGGCGTTCGAAAGCAACATATTAGGCATTGCATACTTTTCACATTCCGGTAGGAAAAATGCTGTCAAAGTCACGAGAATGATTTGTTTAGCTTTGGGGAAAGATGTTGTGACGCTAAAACATGCAAAAAATGCTAAAACAGTGGAAAAGGTTCGAAAATGTATTACGACTCCATTGACCAAAGCCGCCGTCTTTTTTTCGATAAGCGATTCGTCAGTTACCCGAAAGAAGGAGCAGTTATACAAAATAATGGGGGGTATTTTGAGGATTAAAATGTATTAAATTCCTCCATAATCATTCAGTTTCTATAAAAAGGCACCGAATTAATTTGTATACTTGATATATATATATATATATATATATATATATATATATATATAGTGTACATAATATGTTAAAAAAAGGGTTATATATTTAAAAATATGAAAAAGTACGATAAAGTTTGTCATTAATAAATTCATATTTACTTACCAAATAATGCTATTTAATGAAGAAGGATTTGCTTCATAATTACACATAATGAGAGCATTTTCAGATTCATTGACAGTAATATTTTCTGGACTTATAGACACAATGGGAGGATCTATAAAAATTAATTTATATATAATATGATTAAGGTATAAAATGTATAATTAATCAATTTTTTGTATACATATATATGTATACAGTGGTGCACGCAGAATTTAAACATGGAGGGAGGGAGTGAGTTGAACGGATACAAAATTTTTTTAATGTGAATTCAATAAAATTCATTGAGCGATTTTAAAAATTCATTTCTTTTCTTTTTACAGAGCTCTTGAATTACTTCAGTCGTGGTTACATTAAACTCTCTGTGTATATAAAGGAGATTGTGATTTTTTTCCTTTTCCTTTGGGAGGTGCCAGCGCCCCTTTCTCCCCTCCCGGGTGCGCTACTGTATGTATGGATGTATATATATATATATACATATATATATACATATTATATATATATATATATATATACGGAATATATATACGGAAAATATGATTCTTTTGCTATAAATCCAGGTTTTTTGGAAAATCGTTTTCTAACTGAATTTTTAAATTAAGTTACTTAATCGAGTAGCCAAATTATTATTAAATAAACGTATTTTTCTAAAAAAAAATGTATATTAAAAATATATGTTATACAGAAGTAATAAAAAGTCGAAGAATAGCACAAATAAACAAATTAAATAACACCTATGTTGTTCGAGATATCAGTAGAATTATTATTTTTATGATACCACCATTGCTACTCTACTCTTAAATTATAAGTAAAATACGTTTTAAAAATATGTATCCTTGACATTTTTAATTTCGATATAATTTGGTGGGTACAATATGATTTGCAGGCTTGAGAGTAGGCATACCAGCTTTAAACAATAAATATTCTTAGAATATGTATAAAATTTCGTTTTTAATATTAAAACTGAATATACTTACATTTTTAAAAAATATGTTTCTTATTGTTATATATACTAAATTGTATCGAAAATGGATTTTTTTACTCACACAAAACTTCAAGTTTTATTGTCTGATGCAATGAAGGTTCTGCTTCGTCACGCATTACAGCGTTATCTGCTTCACAACTAATTGATTTACCATTTTCAAAACGTGTCGCTGTAAATATTAATCGACTTTGTGTTTCGAATGTGCCATCATCCTGCAATTAAAATATAAATCTGTAAAATATTCGGTTATATAAGCATATATATATATATATATATATATATATATATATATATATATATATATATATATATATATATATATACATTGACGATGAAGTTAAATAAATATCTGTTATAATATTATGTTATGTAAAAAAGAAATCGTATGTGTATTAAAAATTATATTTTATTTTATTAACCTTTTTCTATAATTCTCAATAAAATCTTTCACATGTTTACAATAAATGTTATTAAATAATTTCGAATTTTAAATAATAATTTACTTATTAGTTGTAAAAAATAATTAATTAAAAAAAATGTAGATTTTAGAATATTTTCAGTTCATATTATTTTTTACATTTATAAATTATTATAATTGGATTACAAATAAAAGTTGCTTTATTTATTTAAGAAAGGTTTCTACAATATAAAAGAATTGATGTTAAAAAATAGAACAGATTTGAAGGAGTATCTTATATTTAATATATTTCAGTTCACATCAGAGCTTTAAATCAATGCGTTTCATTTTTACTATTAAAGGGTTTTAATTTTGATATATTTTTATTTCTTATTGTGCAAGATTATGATGTCTTCGAATTAAAAGAACCGCTGCATGATATGTGTTTTATATCTAAAAACTTGTTGACAATATATTTTTTCTACTGCATCTAAATTTATTTTCACAGATTAATTTTTTACTTATCTCACAAACAATGATATTTCTTTCTGATCAGAAGTGTTAAATAATTGATTATTTATCATTTTTGATTCTTACTTATGTACATTTAGATGATAATGCTATCATCCTCAGAACGTTAACAAAATGCGCACAAGCAACAATCGGAAATGATCAATAATTAATTATTGAACATTAATGATTAATTTTTTTTTGTATCTTATGGGATGGGAGAGAATTCTATTTGCAAAAGTGGAAAACTAGTCGTTTTATTTTAATCGCCATTCAGATTTCACTGTTGAAATTAACTGGATTCTCGACGTCTAGAGGTAATAATTATGAAGTTATTTTAGTCACAACCTTTGATGCCTTCTTGGTGTTGTCATCTGAGTGAACCAACAAATAACTCTTTAATGCGCGAGTAATATAAATAATCCGTTATTACTAATTCAATGTTTATTAAATTTATAAAGTCATCATATGATTTAATTTTCAGTTTTTTATATAATTCTAAGGGAGGTATTTTCAATGAAAAAGATCATTTCGTAACTAAATGAAAAGAATAAGTTATATTTATCAAGAATAATGAAAAAATACATAAACATGTGAAATATGTTCGTATAATATATGGAAAGAATTGTGTAATCGCATATATATATATACACACACACACACACATATATATATATATATATATATGTGTATGTGATTATGTATATGTATATTTATTAACGAGAATTCGAATCATCGAAATCAAAGAATATAAAAAGACTTAGGAAGGAATCAGTGAAGAGTTAGAATAAGAATATTAAAAAGTATAATGGAATTTTGTTAAAGAGAGAGTGGTATAAAATCATTAAATTATAAGAATATGAACGGAGTGTTTATTGTTCAACAAGTCATCAAATTATCGAAAATATACTATATATATATATATATATATATATATATATATAATAAAAGAAATGCGTTTTATGCAGTTCATACGAATGCTGTTTTTATTACGATGACTTTTATGGAATTAATGTAACGTAAACAAACAGAAAAAATTAAAATAAAATGTATATATCTGAAATAAATTGTTTCAACAATACGTTCCCAAGAACATAAGTTCTTATTTAGTATTATTTATGTATGTAATCGCGTGTTAAATGGGTTGTTTTAAAACAGTCACAAATCACCAGGTTGCGGCGTCGTCACTCTGTGAACTATAAAAACACCGAGTATTAATGTCTAATTTGAAATTATATCCGCTGCGGTGTGCCTGCCCTCCTACAATTCACACGCGATACACATAAACAACACAATTAGGATTCAAATGTTGTGTCGTATCAGGGCAACCAACGAAAAAATATGACTTTTTTTATTGTGATGTCGGATAAAGGAGGAGCATAAAAGAGCGAGGGCAGAAACATTCAACCTTTACTTTATACAAACATGACATGTAGGAGGATTAATGACGAACATCATACTTGTTTTCTGAAATTTTTATGTTTACCGAAATTGAAATCAGAAATAGTTTATTTATTACTTTGGACCAAAATGAATTGTGGGAATATCTGTTTGTACCAGTTGAAGACGATTATTTCTAAGAAACATATTCTCTCTCTCTCTCTATATATATATAAATATTTAAATCATATTTTTATATTATTTACAGTATGTTGATTTACTTATGTATTTAATAAAGAAATAAAGAGCATGATACTTTTCTTAAATCACATTTTATTGTAGTTTAAAGGTTTGAAAAAAATATTTGTCAGAGAATTTCAAATAATAAAATTCAATCATGTTATATACTCTATAGATATATAACAATATTTCAAAATATTGTGTATAAATAAATACATAAAATCAACAAAATTCCGGGCACAGAAGGTTAAAACAATATTCCTTTATTAAAAATATCGGAGTAGTAAGAAAATTTAGGTATTTAAATATTTTTTTTTTTAGTTTTATTTGGCATAAATTATATTTTTACTAATCTTATCCAGGTATTTCGATATTTATATACGAGTTAATCGTTTGGTTCCCGTATCACATTATATTTTATAAAAGCTATTTTTTTAAAAGAAATATCGATCAGTTACGTTTTATTATTAAAAATATATATAAACAAATAAAATACATTTATGAAGTGTTCAGCTGTAGTACGAGTATACTTCTAGAATTATTTGAATTTACAAAGTTTTATTTTAAAAATTTTGGATTGTTTGACATAGTTAATTTTCATTTAATACCTGTAGTGATTAAAGAGGTTAAATTATTGTGAAAAATCTATGATAACTATCACGAAAACGAGGAGAAAAGTTCAATATTAACCATATAGTTACTTTGAATCACTTTTTAAATCTTGAAATGATTTTAACATATGATATTTGACCAATATATAAATTATTAGAAAAAATAGTAGATTTAATTCATATACTTTTACTTTTTTTTAATAATTTTTGGATTAGCCTTTGCTCATGAAAAATAAGCATTTAAGAAACTATAAGGGAACAATTGGTTACTGAAATGTATATAGTGAATAAATTTATATTCATTAGATATTATATTTAATAATTATATGTTGTGTATTATAAATTGTTAAAATATAATAAAATAAATGCTTAATTATTAAATAATTTACTATTTAATAGAAATTAATTGTTTATTTGTAGAATTACAAATTCTAGTTTTTTTTTTATTAAAATATGAGTAGAATGAATAATGAATAAAAAGTGAGAAAAGTGTTGAAATATTTTTTTTCATTCTTCATGTTTACAACTCAATGAATCTTTAAAGCTTAATTCATTTCGTTATTACAAAATTAGTAAAATGATAAAATACTAAATTCATTTTACGCTGTCATAAGTATAATAATGACTATTTTTTATTTATATCAAACAATTGATAAGATTCTCATATTTATAAAAAATCTTAATTCCGATAAAGTAATTATTTTTACACTACTTATATAGTTTCACATTTTTTCACATTTGAATGTTGAACGTGTTTTAAAAAAACACATTAATGTTAATTATTGCATTCTTTCTGTTCGTCTGATTTTAAAACTAGAAAAAAAATTTTATACTGACTTTTTTCTTATCATAAAGAAACCTCGTTACGTATAAGAATAAAGTGAATAAATTTTATATTTGGGAAAGAGAACATAAAAATTAGACTATATATTGAAACTAAGGATCGACATATATTAGATTGGTAGGAAATTAATTACGGTTTTTTTTCTGAATTCTAATCTTAATTTTTTCAACGAAATTGCCATTTCATCGTCTTCATGTTAATATCATTTTAAAGTGCATTTTTGGTATGTATTTTGGTAACATCGATTTTGGTTTTATTATTAATTTTGATTCAAATTGGGCTATTGAATTAAATATGGAAAAGAAGCAAACAAAGCAATTTTTTATGAGTTCAAAATGGGTGGTAAATCAGCATAAACTGGACGTAAATGAAACGATTCTTTTGGTGCGGGCACTGTTAAGGAACGTACGGTGCAATTGTGGTTCTAAAAATTTCGTGCTGGGGACGAGAGACTTGAAGATGAAGAAGGTCACAGGCGTCCTTCTTCAGTTCATAATGAACAACTGAAGATGTTACTTGAATCAGAACGACGCATAACAATTTGAGACCTTACACAAAAGTTAGGCGTTAGTCATTCAATAGTTCTGGATCACTTGACACAGCTAGGAAATTCGAAAAAGGCTTAATATGTATATAAATTAGAAACGCATAAATTGCAAATATTTTTCTACCAATCTAATGTAATACTATTTTGTGTATATTCTTAAAAATAGAAAACCTAGAACTTATAAAAGATATATTAAATGAATCATTATTTATTGCTATTTTTCAGTATTAAGATTTTGTACAACATCTTTTATTAGTAAATATATATATAGTAAATATATATATATATACATACATACATACATACATACATATATATATATATATATATATATATATATATATATATATTATATACAACTTGAGAATAACAACTGACTACTCCGACATAGAGTGGGAAAAGAACACATAGAAGCGAATTTCGGGACAAAAGGAGAGAAAGGCTTTTGCAGACTAAATCCCGAATAATTTATTTGACATCTGTGACGATTTAAGCGGACGCTGTGCACAGCGACTACGGTGTCAGTAGTAGCGTTGGCGTCGACGCTTTACCGCCTACTGGCGTAACTGTCGCGCCTATGTCTCCATATTTTTATTTATCAATGCATTCTGTACTGAAAGCTCCAGCAGCTTCATTTTATAATCAGAATGCATCTAGGGTTACTTTTGTCGATTTTTCTATCCGTTTTATCATTCTAAAAAAAAATATTTGTTTTCAATGTATCTTGATTCTTTCACTATGTAATTTTGACAATGTGTATTTACACACATGTATATATGTATATATATATATATATATATATATATATATATATATATATATATATATATAATAGTTAATAATAGATTATTTTATAAATTTCCATTCAAAAGTTCAAGCATAAAATATTCTATCTATATTATAAAAAACGTTAAATTATTATTAAAGTTACATAGTTTTTTTTTAAGAAAATTGCTATTTTCAGTTGGTGTATAGCCTATTTTTCTAATACATTGACCATGCTATGTAGATATGTGTGTGTGTGTGTTTGTGTCTGAAAGCGAATTTTATGAATAAACAACATGCAATAAAAATAATAGTAATTAAACAGTACATCACCGTATAATATTTTGTTTATTTTCAAACGAAATTCAGCGAAATGATAACCTATTCACGTTAAACACACATAACACTCAGTTCGCGCCCGTTCCCTTTCCACAATTATATTGTAGAGATTCTCCCTCCAGAGTCGTTTATCACATTTTTTTCCAGCAGTTTTAAATGGGGGTGGAACTTTATGCTAAATACGTACGTACATGTACTAAATAACGTCGTTATGTAAGCTTTGTTTATAACGTAATACAACGATCCTGTCGCCATTTTCGTCGTTTATATTGTTGTTTATAACGTTCAGAGCGTTAAATTACTATATTTGAATTTATATAACTGTCATACAGTGTTATCCAAGTAGACGAATGTTTTTGTTAGTAGTTAAAAGAAAGAGATATTTATTTTATTTTGTTCTCGATTCAGGAAGATAAGTATTTTTCAAGCATCCGATGTAAACTGTATATATATATATATATATATTTATACATATATACATCAGTGTAAATATTGTAATACTATATAAAACTGTTTTTTTTTCGATATAAACGTTTTTTTTTACATTTAAATATTTGGAGAAAGACTGACTTTAACAGTAAATAAGAATTGTGTTTGAATCTTTTTAATAAGTAATTTGTCAATTTATATGTACAAAAAGAATACTATATTTAATAGTATAATTTGTCATAGGGTTAGAGGAGTAAATATAAACAAAGAAAATGAAAAATAATAGAGAGAATGAAAAATAAAATTACCTTCTGAGGGGTTCCTAATCCATTAAATTTTTAACAATTATGCATTTCTTAAATTAATGTAAATTTTTAAATTTATTTATTTAAGCCCATTTATTTTAAAGTTTCTCTTTTGTTTTTTTTTAGTCTAATTTTATTAATAACACACATTATTCTAAACTATTTTTTTGGAGGAGTAGACTTATTTCCTGTTAATATGTGTAAATATTTAAATACTAAACTAGTTTTTATATAGATAAGAAAACAATGGCATTACTATCGATTTTTCATCCTTAAACATTTTGTATATTTAATAAGAAAAAGTGAGCATTTTGAGATTAATCAAAATATATTTACTATACTATTTGTAACGTATTATAATTTTTACTTAGGATGAAGTAATTAATAAACTTAACTATATCCACATTTTATGATTGAGTCACATGGGTACCATCAATGAACTTTTCTATAAAAATCTGAAGAAGATAGTTTGCAACAGTAATAAATTTTGGCATCAAGCAGAAATTTCAATTATAATATTTTATTTTAAGCATGAGAATTTTTATTTACAATACCAATCTTTATTACACGATTGGTCTTAACTAATCATACCGCGACTATTTTCTGCTCTTGAATACTCTTCAGGTAGTTTTTAGATATACTCCATTCGTCTATAAGTTATTTGAAGATAGTTCAAGAATTGAAACTATTCATAACAGATAAACAGTCGATTCAAGATTAAAATTACTATAGGCTAATACATTAATAAGATTACAAGTATGAAGAACAGACAATTATAGAATTATTAGAAGTCTAGAATCTTTTTTAACGTGCCATAAGATTAAAATATGAATTGAAGTTATATATAATGGTTTTTAGTACTTTCATTTGAATATAAAAAGAAATATTTTTTGATAAAGCTTTAAATTTAATAATCATTTTTTATCTAAAATTAAAATTTTCAATAACAAAACGCAAGTATTTTAATTATATTCTTTTAATTAAATGATAACAAATTTCGTGGTAGTATTTTTTTAATGTAATAAAATGTTAAATAAAAATTAATTAGAAAAGAAATATTTAATATAATTTTTAAAACTATTTTATGTTACTAATTATTAAGATTTAAGAGAAATGTACTTTTCAAAAAAAAAATAATAAACGTACAATAAACACACAATAACCACGAGAAAAATACAGATAAAAAAATAACATAAATAAATGTTTAAAACTTTAAAATAATTCAGAAGTCTACAAGAAATTTCTCCAAAGAAAAATTTATTTAAAATAATATTGAAATTTGAGATCGGAGCGAGTTTCAAACAAGAAAAGAAGAAAAAGAAGGAAAAAATCATCACGGACGTTTCGTAATACCGCGAATGTTGTAACCTAGTTCAATGCAGCATAGTAAAACTCACAAGTTCCGTAACATTTCCTTGTAAAGCTTTCGATCCGTCAACTGGTGTTACAGAAACTTAACAATATGAACGCTTGTTGTGCAGTTTCCTAGACGTCTTTTCTCAAAAATTGCTCAAAGTATGTCAGATATAGTACTGAAGCTAGACAATGTTGTCTTGGCGTTGTTGTGTTTGTAAATGTACACGAAATGGGACGTGCCAGATTTCCATCTTTCCGATACACTTTCATCTTTCTTTATGTACATACTTTATTAAACGGTCTTGTTATTTTACATGTATTTTATATATATATATATATATATATATATATATATATATATATATATATATAGTAAAAGGATAATTGCCCCGCACAAAACCTCTCGGACATTAACCCCACAGACAATAATCTTCGTGTAAAAACACCGCATATTAACCCCCCGTGTAAAAAAACTCCTAGACATTAGCACCCCGTATAAGAATAAAATCTTTTTTTAAAAAATCATCGACATAACAAACAATAGATATAAAAATTTATTTTACAAAATAAATGTTTTAAAGTAAATTTGTCAAAATAAATTTTTAACAAAAAATTATTTTACACAACAAAATATGGATACAAATTTAAAATTATACTAACACCTAATATGCACATTTTGAGATAGAGATAGGGAGAAAAATTAATTACTTTTACAATATTGAAATATTTAACAGAAAGTGTAGTTTTATATTATTATTTAAAATTATACTTAAACCTACTATACACAATGAAGGATGACAGAAAGGAAATTAATTCATTTAAAATATTGAAATCTTGTACAGGAAATGTAGTTTAATATTATTAATTATGAATTAATACTTGACACTGACTCTGTTGAATAAAGGCAGGTTTTTCCATACTTTTGATTTTCTGGTATAGTAATTAATTTTAAATTGGGAATTACTATGTTAATAATGTGATTTTAAAAAATACTAAATAATTTTAAAATATAAAAATATTATAATAGATTTTTGTGTCTGTGGTAGGCAAAGTCTGACTTTGCCCGGGCGCCGTCAAAGTCCGAACTAGAACGTCTACTTAGGGCTGAATACCTGTGCTCGGCCACACGAGAGATTGATGAAATGTTAGGAATATAAAAATCCAGTGTTGAAAACAATTTTCATTGACTTGGTATGGTTTCCAGATATGATGTTTGGGTACCGTACCATACAAACGAAGGAAATTTAGTCGATCGAATTTTGGTTTGCGATTAATTGCTAAAACGAAATCAGAACGAATCATTTTTGAAGCGGATTGTTACTAGGGATGAAAAATGGATTGTTTACAATAATGCGACACGAAAAAGACATTAGAG
The DNA here is from genome assembly GCA_034766995.1 of Acanthacorydalis orientalis. Taxonomy (NCBI): domain Eukaryota; kingdom Metazoa; phylum Arthropoda; class Insecta; order Megaloptera; family Corydalidae; genus Acanthacorydalis; species Acanthacorydalis orientalis. The sequence continues at coordinate 17,296,931 of CM068318.1, read as the reverse complement.
TAAGCCAAGATCAACCTCATTATTTCTACCAAAGACAGTTTACACCTCAAGAAAGTCATGTGATGTGTATAGTGGGATTGGAAAGGGGTTCTGTTTTATGCATTCTTGCCGCTTAATTAAATAATTAATTCTAATAAATACTGTTCACAATTGGATAAAATGAAGAAGAATATTAAGGAAAAACGACCAGAATTTACCAATAGGAAAGGAGAAGTTTTCTACCAAGATACCGCAATGCTACGCGTATCTTTGCAGATTTGGGAAAAATTGAGAGAGCTGAATTAGAATGTTTTTATTTATCCATCATATTAACAAGACTTAGGACCATCAGATTTTCACTTATTTCGTTCTTTGTAAAATTTCTTTAATGGGAAAAAATTTAATTCTTTAGAGGAATGTGCAATGCATGTTTCGAGATTTTTTGCTGAAAAAGATAACAAATTGTGAGAGGATGGTATTATGAAACTGGCTACAAAATGGTAAAAAGTAATTGTTTTAATGGTTAATACATTATTTATAAAAGTTTTCTATATTAAAAAAATCCTCCTGTTGCTTACTGAAAAATCGGATATAACTTATTGGCTAACCCAATATTTTTCAATTCAACAAATTGAATTATTAAGGTAGTGACATTTTATTAAATTATTTAAAAAATTTAAAAGGAAATCTCAACTGAAATATTTTCTTAGCAAAAAGGAATTCTTAAGTGTGTATATATATATATATGAATGTATGTATGTATACTTGTTGTGAACAGTTTTTTATGTTTACTTTTTCCCGACTATAAAATACAGATCATTGAAATTGTGCGAGATTTTCGAACATGATTAATATAACGTACATGTACGAGTGAAAAATGTCAGATTAAATTCTAAACATGTTTTTGTAAATAAATCAGACGTACAGGAAAATGTTATTCGCGAAAATATATGACTAGACTGAAATTTCAGTTTTATCGATATTCGATTTAGTAAAATGGTTTTCAGTAGCCGTTTGAACGCCGGCCGACGAACTTTTCAGAATATACAAAACATCCACATTTTGTCTTGTCGCCGTTCTGTGAGATTTAATGCTAGTAAGTGTATATGTTTTACTGTCTGTGACGTCAGTGTTAACTGAAGAAGGCGTCACGATAGTAAATTATTCGTATTGTAATGTACAAGTTTGTCGCATAACGGGGCAACACACTGAAGACGTTTCGAAATAATTGCCACTTGGTTTCAGGATGAATATTTGTTTCATACTCTCTTGTGTATTCTTGTTCTTTATATACTATTATTACTGTTTTTTAAACAACCATTGTCTTCAACTTATTTCTGTCTTCTTCTTTAGTTAATTATTTTCAAATGAATAGAAAGTTGATTCTATTACTTTATATTTATGTTATCTTTAAAGTATTTTAAGAAATTATATATATATATATATACAATGAATTTATGGTATTAAACAATTACAAAATAAATTTATATAATGAAGTTTTATGTATAAAGATAGATTATAACAAGTACATTTTTCTACTTTATTTGGTTTTATCAGTTTATCTTTTTATACTGATTTCATGACGGATGGACAATCATATTTTTCTATATAAAAAATAATATTTGATTCCGGTTTTGTTAATTACAAAAATATGCTATTATGTTAAATAATATTTGTTTTATTTAACCCTTAATAACCCAGTAGTGTCCGACCGATACATTTCCAAATTGATTTGCATCCAGAATCAAAAGTATTTATTTTATTATGAAATCACTGTATCTATTCCATCCCTTTTGTCTGATCTCCAAAATTATCTTACCAAAGTTTTCTAAAAGAATATTGTTTTTTGTTATTTTAACAATTTTCAAAGAAAGGACATAACAATCCAGATGTGTCTGTTAGACACTATAAAAGTTTATACAAGTTTGCTGGTTTGAACTTGTTAAAACTTGCACGTAATGTGATTCATGTGTAAGCCGTTACTGTTTTTGTTCATTTTATCAGTACTTATTGGCATTTGCAGATGTGCAGTTGATGTTATTGGTATTATAGTTGTTTTCTCTGGATTTGTGTTGTTATACATATATTACAATACTTATTAGATTTTATGAGCCTTGAAGTTGCAAAGTCAATATTCCAAAATGGACTGGTAATAGTGGGTACCATGAAAAAAAATAAGCGTTGCATACCCTAAAATTTCCAACCAAATAGAATTTGCAATATTGAAACTAATATATTTGGATTTTGTAAAAATATGAAATTGGTTTTCTATGTGCCAAGAAAAAACCATGTTGTTATTTTCCTGTCTACTGTCCACCATACCAGTGAAGTAGATATGGAAAAAAAATCTGTAATAAATCTTTATTATAATGCGACGAAGGGCGGTATCGGTACCCTTGATCAAATGATGCATGAATATACAGTTCGACGAAAAATAACAAGGTGATCAATGGCATTTTTTTAAAATATTATGTTGCTGGAGTTGCACCCCTAATTATACAGAAAATCCCTATTTATATTATACTTGGAATCAACGAAAGAAATATTCTAAGAGAAAAATCTTTTTTATGAGAAATAGCAACCCAATTGGTAAAGCTTGATGTACAGAGACGAGGAAATAGTTAACTAAGTACCACATTGAAGTTATGGAGGATGTTGCAGGTTCAAGTAAACAACAAGTTTCAGTTTAAACAACAGATGAATCAGTAGTGAAAAGAAAAAAGTGATGTCATATTTGCCAGTCTAAAATTTCTATAAACTCAAAAGAGTGTTGTGATATATGTAATCTAAATGTCTGTTCTGAAAATTCAACTAAGAAAATAATTTGTGCAAATTGTACTCTAAGTAATTAATAATATTTATGACTTGTAAAATGTAGAAACAATAAATTTGTATCTCGTTATTTTCTTCATTGTTCATATTTTTCATATAATGTTGACGATTTCAAGTGATGTGTCTATTGGACACTACTAGCCATTTACGGTATAAAAGCATTCTGGGTTGTTAAGGGTTAAACAAATATATTTAACCTGTTAGCTGTGTATGACAAGTATACTCATCATGAAGATGAATTTGAGAAATAAAATTATTAATTTTTCAAAAAAATTAAATTTCATTTCCACATACAATTTATTTAATTTTACACCAGATAAATATACTATGTGTTTGACGAGTATACTCTTCATCCCTTCATTTTTGCGATACAATGTAGATACACACTTGTAAAATAGGGCAACCCAGCTAACAGATTAAAAAGAAACTACAATTATTTTATTTAATATACGTTTAAAAAAAAACTTTTTTATAAAATATTTCTGTAATGAAGTTTTAATTTTAATAAAGTTAATTTGTGTGTTTCTAAAGGTTATTTGGCTATGAAAATGGACGAAAATTTTGTTCATAAATATCACAAAACAAAAAAAATAGTACTTCCTTTGATAATGTTTTCATTTAATTTAACCAAAATGTGAATCACTTTTTCTCTCTCTCAATACATACACACACACACACACACACACACACATATATATATATATATATATATATATATATATATATATATGTGTGTGTGTGTGAGTGTGTATGTAATAGCCTACAGTTTTGTTTGTATAACTAGAGTTAAAAACTATATTTTCATCAATGTTAACTGTAGCTTGTACACCTGTGTAAGACCAATTCTCTCAGGAATACTTTAAATAATGAAATTCTCATACCACGAGCATTTATAACTATTCAACTAGAACATCTTTTAGAAGAATTGTAGCAGATGTAATTTTCTGACAAATAAAATTTTAAGAAAAAAATACGAATTATCTTATAGTAAATTGTAATAATTTAAAAAAATCATTCATTGAAATATTAATTAATATTGAAATATCAACTTACCATTACAACAGTCCTTGTGTTTGGAACCTTTAAGTGCAGCATGAGACAAAATATGAACATTTAGATTATAGTTTATATAATATAAAATACGATAATTATTTAATAAAATGTGTTTGCTTGGAAGAGATTTTATAGATCATAGATTTTGTACGAATATATATACATTTATATATATATATATATATATATATATATATATATATATATATATATATATATATATATATATATATAGATAGATAGATAGATAATATAGAGATTGTACGAATCAAAAGTAAAAATGTAAGTTTTAAAATCTTTTCTTACGGTGAAAAATTTGAACATTATAGCCAAATTGAATTTTATTTATATGCAAAATTAATATTTAACGAAAAACTCTTATATTTATTAAAAGACGTGATTAAAGTTTGAATCTGAGTAAATAGTAGTTTGTTCACGACCTAGGTAGTAATGATATTTTAACTTATGGTGATTCATATTACATTATATAATTATACATATATGAATTAATTCATTCGCAACAGATAAAGTACTGACACTTAATGGTTAACTGGTCATATGTTCAGCTAACTTATTCGCACATCAAAGCCTTGTAGGTTATATTTCTAAACAGGATATCGGTATACCCGAGTTTTATTACCGAATCAATTAATAATGTAGTAACATGATTTTATTTTTATTTTTTAGTATCATTTTTTGCAATTAATAAGTATTCAGTCATGATCAAAATGATCAAATACAAATAGTAAGATTTCAATTGAGATACTAATATATTTTACAACGAGTGTATTTTACAATTCTGATTTAATATTTATAACTCCAAAATAGAACAGATTATTATAGGAAAGGAACAAGCTAAAATGATATTTTAATAAAAATTTTGCATCTTCGAATTAAAATCAGTCTATTGATTTTACATTTTATAAGGAAATTTAATCAATATCTCTTTCAAATAATTGCTTTTTTAGATGTCGTATTTCTTGTAATATTATTATTATGAAGATATATTAAAATAACATTCATGTAAATCAGAATACAGCTAGGAAAATATTTCAGTATTATAAAGCACACTAATAATTTTAACTTTTATTATACACTATTATATTATTTCGTTTAGTTCTCTGTTTAAAGAAAGGTATAAAATCAGACTCCCCCTGCGAAAAACTTTTCAGCTTCCTCTTGTATCAACAAGGTTAACATTACACATAGTTTTTAAGCTCTGAATTATAATTAGTTTTTTAATAGGAATATGTTAATCTATACATAAATTTAATCATTATATATATATATATATATAATTAAATTTATATATAGATTAACAAATTTCTATTAAGAAAAAATGAATTATAATTCAGTGCTTGAAAACTATACATACCGTTTTTCCTACTTAATTATTAAAGAAAACTGAAAGTACTAGAAGGCAGAAATTGTATTATTAATAAATCCATTTTGATTATACAATGGAGATAATTTCGTATGTCTATAATAATTTCATACAGTAGACGTTGTTACTCGAAAAAAAGACATGATATGATGAAGAGATTTGAGACTATGGCCCCAGACGAGGCATTTATAAATTTATGGAACACTGTCGGAATAGATTCGACAGATTTGCAGACAGCCGTTGTCATGAGCTGAAAGTTTGACAAGTAACTAAATATCTCATAAATGTCAACATCAATTTCATTATTTTGATCACCTGTCGAGATAATAATCTTAAATAAACGTTGACGTAAATACAGATTCGAATATAACAGACGTTAATCTTTTTTTATATAATGTAGGAGTTATATAAATGTAATTTAATGACGTTTGTATGTAAATATTTTCGTGGGATATTGATTTTTAAATGAAAGAATATTATTAGTTTACTTTAAATACAATGTTAATGTTTATTTAAATCTCGTTTTATATTTATTTATTTTTCTCAAAATTTTTTTTTTAATTTGTATTTAATACTATGCTTTCTTCATAACTGGTCTATTTTGAAGACTTTGAATTAAGAATTAGCAATAATATTAAAATTACAGACAAATCAATTCCAGTTATTATTTGATTGTATATACTTTTGGAGTTCTTGAAAAATACAATTGTAATATAAAGGTGTACTCCATATTATAAACAAACTGCTTTTAAAAACATGTGGAAGTACTGTGAAATTATTTATCACTGAGAACATTTTGTATATATTTTTTCTATATCTTTCTATTAGTGTCTCTAAAGAATAATATAGTAGTATTTTTTATATAACTATGTAGATAATTTAATAAAAACTTACTAAATCTAATTCGTTTTGTTCATAATATATATATATATATATATATATATATATATATATATATATATATATATTTAAAAATATTGTATAAGTGAAACTATTTTAAAGTGGGTTAAAGTTCTCTATTCATATAAAATAAAGCGCTTATTTTTTTAAAAAAAGTAGCGTTTTTAGAAAGAAAACGGTTTTTGTCATTTTTATTTAATTTTCAAGGTTGATGTTTAAATGACTTTCTTATAACACAAGTAAATAACAATTAGTTTACAAAAATGTGTTAAATTAGAACTTATGATTAGCTAATTTTTAGAGAATACATAGTTTTTATTTTAATTTGTTTCCACTATACAAGCTGAAAAACCAGCTTGATATAAAAATTTATATTATATCAGAGGGGCCAGTTTTTTTTTTCATTAACTTCTAGCAGTATTCCATGGGTTAGTAAATTTTTAATTTTCAAACCTTGTGGTTTAAATAATGAATAATCCTTTAGAGATGTTTTGATATTATTATGGAAGTGAACAGTACAAAATATCTTTATTTTTTATGTATGCAATAACTGTGAATATTCTTATTTGTTGTTGGAAATACATATATATATATATATATATATATATATATATACGTGTGTGTGTGTTTATGTAAAATTGTTCAATTTTTGTGAAGTATTTGTACCAATACACATATAATCGTATGTCAATCCACCACCGAACTGAATAATATTTTGTACCAGGATTTATAAATTCGGAGTAGAATAAAATATTTCAAAGTAAAACTTGTTCTGTTCCACCTTAATCCATGAGATATCAAAAATTCAACACAGAAGTATTATCGTTAGATTAAGATCAGCAAAAATGTATGTTATGGTTACGGAAAACTTTCTTCAAGTCGCTACTTATAGAAAGAAGTTGCTATAGTGAACGTACAGCAAAAATAACGTGTGGGCGGATTTAATATAGGATAGGTAGTTACATATGACTTCCTTTATGTTAGATTGTATGCTATTCTTCGTTTATACATCACAAGTTCACAACGTAGAGATAACGTGCCAGTGGCGGTTTTCAGAGTAGCATTTGTGTGTGGTCAGGGAGAGGTAATTGTGTTTCATTAAGATAAATTAATTCAATTGCTATTAATTACATTTAAAGCATATATATATATATATATATATATATATATATATATATATATACATGCTTAACAATCGCTCATTTTCAAATGTTTAATAAAAAAAAACATTTAATTACGTTTTGCTGTGAGTTATTTCCAAGATTATTTTAAAGCTGACATGTTTATGTTATTGATTAAAATTAATAAGGATTAACTGAAATTTATTTTGAAATAAAATGAAAGTGTATCAAAGGCTTTTTATTATTTTGTCGTGGTTGACTTTCTGTGAATATTTTAGGTTCTGAAAATAAATTCGAAGCTCTACTAAAATATACTTTTAACAGTTCACATGTTAATAATCTTTCAATCTAGCAGTTATTTCTTGAGTGCACATATTTCTAGATTTGGACATATTATCTGCAGGGTCCGGATTTAGTTATTATTTATTTCGGTTGCGTGGTTTACTACATGATTATAAAAATAAAATTATTTAATATTTTATTTACACTATATAAAGAGTATTATTAGATAAGATATTATGCTCTTATGAAGAGTGGTTTGATATTCATAATGTTATGTTTTTAATAATATAATGAATAAAAGGTAACTATTTTCAGAAATGAATTTTCAATGCATGATTGTCCATTGCTTCATTACCAATCATTTTGATCTCAGCTTATACATATTTCGATGGAGATAGCATTATCCTTAAAGCGTTTAAGTATAGAAAAATCTGATTTTTCGAACTGAATGTTTCTTACATGTTTCTGTATGTTTCTTATATTTAGATCTCTTCTTTAACGTATTTTCAACATACTTTTTACTTGTAGTTTTATTCAAAAAACTATTTATATAGAAATGTACCAATTATTTAAAAAACATGGTTATACTGTGATAGTGTTTGAATTATTAAAAGTATATGGAAATCATTTCCATTCTGTTACATGAATATTTCTACATGAAAATTCAGTACATAAAAAACAAGAAGAAATGTGAACTGTTGAAGATACTATAAAGAATATATATATATATATATATATATATATATATATATATATATATATATAAGATGTAGAAATATATGAAATTCATTTTGAAAAAATAAACTTTTTTATATTTCAGCGTTCCAAGGGTGGTTGCATTGTCATTGAAATGCGCATAGGAAATAATCAAAAAATCATTAATTGATTATGGAAATATTTATGATGAGAACCATTTTTGTTATTTCTACTGCAATGAAAATTCATTTTTGGAACTCCGTTTAGCCACATTGACAAAAACTATAATTATAGTAACTCATTTTATTCTGTACTATTCGATTTTAGTTTTAGTTAGAATAAATATATTTATAAAAATATATTTACTGTTCACGAATTTAAAAAAAATTTCAATATAAACCTTTTTCAAAACCATTTTCATTTTAAACATATAGGTTAAACAGAATTGTTTTTAAATAACGTAAATAATTCTAATTTATAAAAAAATCAACCTTCAATCAAAAAGTGATTATTTAGTTAGTTAATCAATTACGATATGATTGTACTTTAAACTAATTTGAGTAAAAAAGTAATTTCTTTTTAATATTAAATGATTATCATAAAAATAATGACATTGTATTTTATTTAATTGAAATTTCTCTTTACTTCTGTAAACAATAAAAGTATAAAACAAACAGCAATACTATTTTGGTTGATATGCTATGAACATTTCATTTTAATCATTTTACAATAAAATAATGTTTAAAATTAATACAAAATAACAGTCTGATTTAACTCTTTGTGATATTAATATTTTTAGCCCTAAGCATAAACCAAAATGGATTATATATATATATATATATATATATATATTATTGACATTTGAATTTGTATTAGCACTTTGTAATTTTTGGCGTGAATGTCATTTTAATAATTAATTAATATAATTATATTAAAATTTAAATGATATTTAATCAAAAACCTGAAAATAATATTTATATATTTAATATATACGTAAATTTAAATACATGGTTTTTATTAAAACATGTTTGTTTTTAATAAATTATGATTATTATGTATATGTGATTACATAATGAATTGAAAATTTACTTTTATATTAGGTTTATAGGAAAATAATTGCGTTTCTAATTCTAACCTTAATTTTTTTCAATGAAAGTGTCATTTCATTGTGTTCATGTTAATATTATTTTAAAGTGAATTGTTCGCTCTTTATTTTGGTAAAATCGACTTTAGTTTTATTACTAATTTTACTTCAAATTCGGATATTGAATTAAAAATGGAAAATAAGGAAATAAGAGCAATTTTTTGTATGAGTTCAAAATGGATGGTAAAGCATCAGAAACTGCTTGTAAACTAAACGATGCTTTTGGTGTGGATACTGTTAATGAATTTGCAATGGTGATTACAAAAAATTCGTGCTAGGAATGAAAGTCTTTCAAATGAAGAAGGTCGCGGGCATCCTTTTCAGTTCATAACGAACAACTTAAGGTATTAGTTGAATCAAAACCATGCAGAACAATTCGAGAGCTTGCACAAAATTTAGGCGTTAGTCATCCAATAGTTTTGGACCACTTAAAATAGCTATTTTAAGTGGTATTATATTTTTAAGTATTCATATTCATAGCTATGTATATGAATTTGAAAGTAATAAACCGGAATTATTTTTCCACCAACCTAATATTTATAAGCATGTTCATTTTATTGCATATCTAATTAGAACTTTTAAAATTAAGAAATATTTCTAATGTTATTTGACTTATACCTATTGTGAAGATTAAAAAAGAAAATGAATATTTTCAAATAATCAAAAATGAAATTATATTAAACTGAAATATGTAGATTATTACGTATATGATGAGGGCCTACTAAATAGAATTTATTGCAGTAGCCCAACATAAATACAATTATTTATTAGGATATAAAATATAATCCAATGGTTCTGATTTAAATTTCTAATAAGCTTGGCTTACGAAGGAATATAATGAAATTTATAAAGGAATTTAACACGTTTGCGACGTTCTGATCATCTCACCTTTGGTTGTATGTTACGAGTTTCTTATGTGGTTATCAGTGTTCACTGGTATCACAAGTGTATTGTTTCTAACAGTAGAAACGTAGCAATGTGGTTTAGATTCAAATTTAGATTCAGATATCTAATAAACCAAATCGATAGAGGTGGATGAGTTTGCATAGTAAGGCAATGCTTTTCGCTGCTTTCTATTTCACTTGTCTGTAAGTTTGATCTAGTAGTTATCTGAACCTTGATCTGAATTTGAACAGCTGAGATGATTTAAACTCAGAGTTCAAACGTTTACTATTTCACACAATTACAAGTGTATTCAGGGCAATATCAATCAGTGATTAATGTGCTAATGTTAATTATTGACTTCCTTCTTAAAAAATACAAAAATTGTACTAATGTCATTGAATTTTTCTTTTAAAGAATAATCAAAATTTTGATAAAAATAAAAGTTTTGGTGCGTAAAGTTAAATAAAAAAGATTTTGTAGAAAAAAAAATATTAAAAGAAGTTATATCTATACGAAAAAAAAGGTTCTATAAGAGTTATAATTTAATATGAATTACTCGTTTTCTACCATTAATTCTTTTATTTAGATTAGACAATTACAATTGTAAAATAAATTGATTTGTGTGTTTTTAATGCTTTAAATTTTATAATAAAATATTTTTAAAATTTATTTATATTGTAAGTATATATTAAAATATTTTTTTATGTAATTATTATTGCATTTTTTTATATTTATGATCCCATTGATATTTTATCATATTTGTTTCCGTCATTTTAGATCGCATGTGAGGATGGTACATGTACTAAAGTAGTAGGGGAGAAGAGTTATTATATTGATAATTCAAAAGGTCAAAAACTACGAGGATAATTTATTATTCACACGTACGTAAATACACATTAATCTCGATATGTTTGATTTTTGTTGGTAATTAATTTTAATGTTATCTGTAAATATTGATAAAAAAGAAAGAACAAATTGTAGTAAATAAAACCAGTTTTAATAGTTATTTCTTTGCTATAAAGCGATTTTAAAGTGAATGAAAATTATATTTGTACTCAAATAGTTGTTTTGTTGTACATCGATGATAAAACAGTAAAACAATTCTTTTTCAAAGAGAATTATTGTTCAAGTAATGAAATTAGATAAACAAATATTAAGTTTATAGGTTATAAAATAAATAATATGAGTGTTAATTAGTCTTATAAATTAATAAATGACAATAAGTATAAAAGTATATATCATTAAAACTAATTAAGTATTCTTTCATTATTATTTTTCATGTTAATGAAAGAAAACAAGCTGTTCAGAAAGAAACAAAAAGGTTAAAAAATGACTTCTGGTTTTAAAAATAATAAAATATACTTGGAATTAGCTGACAGATGTAGAATTTATAGCGTGGAATAACAGAAAGATAAGCTATCAAGTAACGCTCTTTCACAAAGTTCAAATATATATACAATTTTTCTTTTTATAGTCGCGTCTTCATTTCATTAAGAGTTGTTTTTTCTTTCTATAAAAACTTATCCTCTGATAAAAATCATATACTGCCGCCTCTGAGCTACAGTGTTATCTACAGAGACCGACGACAAGGTGAATTTTTAAATTTAAGATGTTTTCTGTGAGATTAGCCACGCGGTCGCGTTAGTTTTCGTTTTCTTTTGCTTCTTCTTTCTTTGCAACACCGACACACCACTACTCACACCCTGCATTACAGATGTTAGTCTCATCGTGAGAAAGATCAACCCGACTAGGTTACACTGCATCCGAGAACGGGGTGAAAATTCGTACGAGGTGGTGGCAGTTTGCTGACAGAAAGTGTGACTTATGCGCACTTTGAAATTATTATCTACGAAGCGCACCGCAATGATGAAAGAAAAAGGCGAGGGGGTGAAAAAGTATAATACGGAACAGTGAAATATTAAAAAAAATGTTATCTATTCGAAATAATAATAATAGTCTTGGATTAGGTGTGTGTCTTTTTATTTACTCGTTTCGCAATTTAGATTTATTACAATTGATAAAAAGTTTTGTATTCTTTTTGAAAAATAAAATATAAAAACTGTATAACACAATGTAGAAGAAATAATATTTCACAAACTTATTTAACTCATTACATATATATATATATATATATATATATATATATATATATATATATATATATATAAAATAAACACTGATAAAAATAAAAACTATTTTCAAAATATAAATATGTACAACAAACGCGTCTTGAATTTTAAAACTTTCTTACTATTATGTATTGTAAAAATTGTCAAAGACTATAT